>CM037787.1:3420883-3470883 GCA_021229015.1 Solen grandis
TGTCAATATTATACAGAAATCGATGAACATGTTTGCATATTATATCCTGTAACAAAAGATATACATTGCTACACTCCATTAGATGGACGTAAATATAGATTGTAATGTCTCGGATTCATGACTTATAGCAATATGTTTATTATTACATTGAATACAGGCACAACTTTATCCTTTATGCTTCGTCCAGGAGTCTTGTTAATACAAACTGATACCAATATTACTACACGGTTTCTGGGTTGGACCAATACTCAGCACCTTCTGGAAAGGTCTTAAAAGAATATTTCTCAAAACGGGGCTCGAACCCAAGAACTTTAAATCAGAAATCATGCTAGCTACAACAAGATATTATGCATGTGCATGCATGTATACGTGTACAATATTATTAATTAATATGATATATACAGAATTACTCAAGAAAAAGAGTAATTTCTGCATATATGCATGTAGGCCTCTACCTAACCCTAATCGATGAGTGATTTCTAGCCATGTCGGTAGAGCACTCGCCCAGTAAGCGAGGTGTCCCGATTTGGAGTCCCTGTCTAACTGCATATTTTTATCGGCTGGTAACATGTACAATGTACATGACTCAACATATATACATTTTTCTAGATAGCAGGAAAAAATCAGTTTATACAGAATATAACAAATGTTATTACACGTAAACGTTAGTCGTTGTGTGTTACATATACATAATTATAAAACATCACAATTATACAACGTTTATATAGAATACTATTTCAGAAATATAGTAAAAACACATCATATGTAACCTACTTTATCTCATCCGGCTTTTTTAATCACAGTATTTATTGAAGTATACATAACAGGAGCCCTCTATCATGGATTGAAGTGCATGTATTTGCTCATCACTTCATATGAGCGTATATTACGAGGGCTTGATTATAGACGCAGTCAGCTTTACGTCCTGTTTTATGCGTTTCAAGTGGTATGCATTAACTAGAGGGCTTCGGATATAGGCGGGCAATTGCATAGGATTTCGGTGAATTCTACTTCAAACTATGTAAATATGTAGAATTACACGGGATACGAGCAAATTGTACCTAATAAAAACATTATTAAAGGAATGGGTTAATATATACTTGTCAGAAAAAGGTGATGACGAGAAACAAGCATGCAGCTGTAGGTATTTTGATTTTTATTTGTTGGGTGTAATACCCTACCGAAAGGATTTCAGTTATTTGGAGACCATATCGACATGAGACAGATAAAGTGCTGCCACACTGCAGTATCACTCTGTGGACATGTGGCATGATACCACACATTGTCACATTATCCTAACACCTGGCCAATCAGTTTCGGACTACCCTGTACATATGTTGTGCTCTATTTTTGACCTTGGTATGGTGCAATCGGGATTCGAACCCACGACCTCCCGCTCCCGTGGCGGACGCTCAAACCACTAGGCTACCGAAGACAGTGCAAATGACTCAATGTAATGTCGCAATGTATAGGATTACCACAAAGTGGGAAATGTAATCACTTTCTTTTCTGTTAGGAAAAAATGATTTTACTGTTATCTGTATGTGTGGAAAAGCACGTTGTATTGATTAAGGGGCCTCAGTGTGATATTTGATCAAGTTTATACACATTTTTAAACTTAAGTAAAATTACGATAGACTAAGTACCGTCGCTATTTCGAGGTAAATTGTCCAAGCATTTCACCCCCACCCCTACCCTAGTCAACGCAGAACCACATTGGTTTTACTGTAATTAAATGTGATGAAATAAAATATGGACACTCGGGAGTGGAAGGCCGTGGATTCGAACCACGACCGAGACATACCAAATTCGTTACAAAATGTTACTGGTAGCTCCCTTGCTTGTTTTTCAGCATATATACAAGGTAGATCCAGGAATGGTTGATATCATATTATCATGTCCGGATAATGTGACATGCCAGATGTCTACGACGTGAAACTGTGGTGTGACAGCGCTATAGTCTCTAATTGACTGAAATACTGTCGGTGGTACGTTAAACCCAACAAACAAACACCTTCTGCTTTTAGGTATATCATTTTACATTGTGTTAATAGTTTCTTATCTGATTGTAGTCATATTGGTTATTTTGATGTAACCTTAGTAATAAAAATAGTTCGTATTAAACGGAATGTGATATACATAAAAACTAAGCAAATAAACCCCAGAAGAACGGTTAACATTTGCGACAATGATCAATCACACTGGTTAAGTGTTACCCTCCAGCCCCGAGGTCAGGCCGTGTCATTTGGACAGTTATGGTGGCACGTGGTTTTGACAGATCTGTTGTGACCGTTTGGCCTTCGTCTGTATGGAGGTGATATGTGATACCGCCACATATTTGTATCTACATGTCAAATGAGTTTAATATACAGGTATACCTTAGTATATGTATGTGGAATGGCCTACTTTTTATTGTTGAATTTGTATTTCAAATACGCAAATCAAATATTAATTTTCTTTAATTTTTGGAATGTTTTTTTTTTCTATTCATACACAGTGTTTCATATCAATAAACGATATTTCTGAAAAAGAGATTAAATATTTCAGATTCTACTTTTGACCAAGTTGACCGAGATACATCTCTCTAATTCTCCTCTCTCTCTCTCTCTCTCTCTCTCTCTCTCTCTCTCTCTGTTTGTCTGCATGGATATAATGACAGCCGCATTCTCTACGTCCATTTTAAATAGTTATAAATAACAGATTAGTTAGTTAGTTTTTAACTCTGAGCAACGTCCATTTTAAATAGGTATAAATAACAGATCAGTTAGTTAGTTTTTAACTCTGAGCATACTTAATTCTCTTAAGATATGAATATTTACTACGAATGATGTCAGCAAAAAAGACAAGGAAAATAATAGATTGAAAGCACGATCAACCAAACTACAAATGATATGTTCCTTGTTTTTTTTTTTTTTTTTTTTTTTTTTTTTTTTTTTTTGCTTGTTGTTGTTTTTAACCAACTAATAATAATATAATAATATATAAACGCACACATGTACAAGAATGAAATGTTTCATTTTATTACATTATATTGTTTATGTTCAGGAAATAGAAGGACATTTACAGTAACAGAAATCTATGTGAGTGTTGACGTTATATGATATATAATTAATAATTACTGAATATGAGACGCGGTTTTTGATTACCTTTACGACAGAACTATCCACATACTGATGTCAAGAGGTGAGACTGTACAGTAGCTTGCACATTGACAGTTTTTAGCGATCAAAAGTTAAGTCTCGCCTTTACCATTTTTTATAGAGATAATTTCTCATCCGTGGCATAAAGTTAAATTAAATGAATCTATAAACCCGGATAAGGTCCATACTAAACGACTAAATGCAAAATTGTTGTAGGGGCATACAGGTGAATCTGCATTAGTGTTCACCTGTTTCAAGCGTCCAACCTGCATTTAGCGGTCAGTTTTCATAATCAAATAGCATTTTGTTGTATGCTTAATTAAAAGTCTTAGTCTTAATTTCGCGACCACCTTTGTTAAACGGTCACGTTCTTTTGTTTCCCTGATTGATCGCTCAAGACAGGTTATATCATACATCTTAAATAATTTACAAATAAAATATTGTATTACTAACATATACATGATACAGAACACATATTGAAAAATACATACAGAATCGTGAAACTGTCTTCTGTGACCGAGTGGTTTGAACGTCCGCCTTGTGGGCGGGAGGTCGTGGGTTCGTTCCTCGATCGCGAAAACAAAAGTACATACAGATGGTGGTTCCCCGCTTGGTGCTCAGCTCTTTTTATTTCTCCCATTAATACCCCCTTCACATACACGGATTTTCTTACGAGTCCTTACGGATTGCCAACTCGTAGTCAATCGCAAGCATCCGTAAATAGCTCGTTGGTATCCGTTAATAACTCGTCACAACTCGTAGACAATCGTGAGGATCCGTGAGAAGAGAGGCAAATTTTTTGACATGTCAAAAATTTTCTTGCGATTGTTCACGGATTACATTTTCCGTAAAGAACTCGTAAATAACTTGTAACAATCCGTAAGTATCGTAAACCGGTCGCAACAACACGTAACCCTCCGTAAACTACTCGCAAGAATCCGTAAATGTCTCGTTAACAATTTGTTTTACGATTTGTTACGGTTAGTTTACGATTTGTTTACGGATTATTACGAGTGCTTAATGATGAGTACGATTTCATTCACGTCGTGCTACAATAGTTTTACGGATTGTTAAGAGTTATTACGAGCACTTTACGTATAGTTACGAGTACTTTACGAATACATACGTATACTTTACGATTTAGGACAGGTATAGAAGCTCCGCCTCGGCCAAGGAATATCTATTTGCTGCTGGGCATCTTCCTCTTCCCTCTGAGCTAGTGGAAGGAGCAATTGTAGAAATCGTTGATATAACTGCAATCTGTTTCTCTCATATGCCATGTTGTCTTGCAGGATGTCAGTTGTCGAATGATGATACATAGAGAATTGCACATTTTTTTTGCAAAAACATAAGGACTCGTAAACACTCGTAACTAACTCGCAACTATTCGTAACAACACGTTAACAGGTCTTTAAAACGTAGATGAAACGTAGCATTCCGTAATATACTCGTAACAATCCATAAAAAGCCCGTAAAATGTCGTAACTTGCTCGTATTTGTCCGTGGTTACTCGGAACAAATCGTAGATGTTTGCCGTAAAAACATCGTAATAAACCGTAAATGGCTCGTAATTACTCGTAACCACTCTTAAATCGCTCATAAAAGTGGCAAAATCGTAATGATTCGTGTACTTTTACGATTTGTGCCATACGTAAGGATTCGTAAGAAAAATCCGTGTATGTGAAGGTAGCATAAACCATAAACTGCATGCAGCGTTTTTTTTATTATTATTTTTATTTTTTATTATTATTATTATTATCACTTTTTTTCTAGCAATCTGTATGAAATATCATCGCCGACATATTTTCATTCTAAACATACTCAAACGGGCGCGTATTTTAATTTTAATTAAGGGACAATAACTTTATAAAACGCCGATATAGGGGTATAGGGGTTCTCTCCCTTGTATTTAACCGCGCAATGTTTACCTTCATATTAATAAGAATTCCAATTCGGGAACAGGGTGATAATTCGAACAAAATTAATTTAATACGAATTAAAAATCAGTTAGACTTAAATGATTCATATATTTTTAACGCACATACAGGATTGTATGTTGCGTACTTGCGTGCCTGAATTGTTATTTTGCGCCGATACTCTTATTTACAAATGGCAAAAATTCATGCCAATAGTGCATTTTTCTACAGAGATCCAAGAGCTTGATATACGTTTGCTGTGTGTGTTTATTTGATATATTTTTCTGGAAATTCTTGTGAAAAATAATTTTAAAAAGAGCTTGGAACACGTACTTATTAACGTACTTATTACTAAAATATAATCTTCAGCAAAGACCTGAATATACTAGTATACATGTAGTACAGAATTAACTCTTTTTTTTTATTTTTCATAAGTATTTTGTATTGTATATCTAGGCTAAGTGCTAATGGTTTGATGCACAAGAACCCGATATCGGTTTATTAATAAAATTGATAATGTAATTTTTATTTATATAGTTTTATTTTTGCTTATACTGTTTTATTTTCTTTTCTCTTTTGATGACTGGTTGTAGACTTAATAAATTAACATAAATATAAAATGTTCATTGTCGATATTTATAATACTCGTTTCCAGTGAAACAAGATATACATGTATATGTATATATTTTGATCCCTCGAACTCGGATTATTTCTTAAACATTCAAATATTTCCTACAAAATATATCATATAAGTTCTAATATTCTTTGCCCTTGCAATAAAATATACATAGAAATAAGAAAGCTAAAATATTAAGACTGCTAGCCTCGATGGCTCAAAGACGGGATTCGTTTCCTTTTTTTTTTTTAATTTTTTGTTCAATGTACATGTAGTTCAAGTACATATATTACCATTGTTTAACCCTGTCATCTGGCGTATCCTCCAAGTTTAAAAAAAAAAAAAAAAAAAAAAAAAAAAAAAAAAAGCTGCGTTTAAAGCCCAAACGAAATGATTAACTTCAGTCATTTAAAGGCTTTTGTCTATATTTCACAGATATGATACACGCCGTGGACATGTGGCATGATACCACACCCAGTCACATTATCCTGACACCGGGCCAACCAGTCCTGCAACTACCCTTATATACTAAACGCCAATCATGGGAGAGAGACCAATTCTATATTTAACGTCTTTGGTATATGGAAACACGTGAAAAATCCAACATACATGTATACTAAAAAATAACTAACTTCAGAAGGAGGGGCAAGTAAACATAAAATGAACGAGAAAATAACATGGAGATAACCAATTACATAAAATGTCGCGGCCAGGGCTCGAACCCAAGACAACCTGGTTACGCAGTGGTAGCCCTTACATCTCGATATGCATATATATCAGTACAATTTATAAAAAAAAAATGATATACCTCGATAAAAACTGAGTAAGGAAAGATTTTATTAATTACGAATATTTATTAAACCTGCATAGGGTCCCAGGAGAACTGCATGCAGTCGTTATTTCTCTGGCTCAAAATCCCCTTTGTGGAGACAGTTCCTTGCGATGTTTTGGCGTTGATGAAAACCTTGTCGTCAATCTCAACACAACTGCTGTTTCCGGAAGTATGGTTGGTGATCCCAGAACCACTTCCGCTTTTTCCTTGCAGACTTAGACGGAACATTACGTCACTGAAGTAAAAAATTTAAGATCTTAGATATTAAATCGACCGTGAAATGCATACACTTTACATACATTTTGTAAATGGGATAAAACGATAATGGCAATGTATTATGTTAACTTGTAATTTATCATGTTGTTCAATGATAATACATATTTTAATAGCGTCATTTCAAGCGTTGGACTAAAACACACTTCTACACTTCAGGTAATCCATCCATCATTAAATTGTGATCATCGTCCATTAAATAATTGTGAACATTTTATAGTAAAAGCACGCCTTTATAGACTTAGAGCAAAATAACCTATAATTCCAAGTAAATGAATGCTTGAATCTGCACTGAAGTCTTTTCAAGCATTTGAAGGACCATGATTATAATAAAATGATGGATGACTTACCTTAAAGAAAGAAATACCATCACGCATCAGAGAAACAACGTATAATGGAGACAAAACTATATTCACTTGGCTTGACATAATATAAGGTTGCATTTATAAGATTAAACATGTTCAAAAAGGAAATATAGTCAATTGACATTACATTACGCACGATAAAAACAACAACAAACAAACACTCAAATTCCACCAAAACACTTATCGGTAAATTATAATAGTGTACTCAAAATCTCTAAAAAGAAATGACAGAATTGCATTTTGGCTTTCGTATTTTAATGCAATATTCAAGGTGATTAAATTGACATAGTTTAAACTATAATCATTAAGAAAATTTGTTAAGCAATTAAACATGTTTTTATATTTCATTCGAGAATCAGGAATGGTAAAATTCGTCTTTTAGTATTTCAGTATTACTCAGTGCTCAGTCAGTTAGTTGGTAGTGAAGCCTGGTTTATTTATCGCAGATTAAATCTCTGGTGCCAACAGGATAATGGGACTGACGTCACACGTGTATTTTTAAGCGCGATACATGTATACCGACACGACTGAGCTATACTATTGGTAGAAAGTGATAACGAGCCCCAAATTCTCGAAAATGATCAAATTATCTGATTACATTTATTAGGGATTTGTGTTTCCTATCTGAGTTTAATTCTGAGATCGTATTTAAGTAAATTGGGACCGGGTCAACAAACCAATGTACTATTTGTATGATGAGCGACTAGCAATCTTGAAAATACACCAGAACCTTTTAACGACTAAAGTATGTTGTGTCAGGGGATCGAACCCACGACCCGATGAAACTGGTGCTCTAACCATTCGGCAAACCAGGACCGATGGAATGAAATTTTATCAATGAAAAACTTTCAAGCGGATATGTGTTGCAATAAAGTTTCAGGTGGTAATTCGTTAGTGTCATCGACTTAAACCGCATGTCATATTACCAAAATGCGATTCAGTGCAAACTTAATGGCAGTTTTTATTAATATGATAATAGGATAAAATACTGACCAAATTGATCGTGCAACTAAGGTCATAGACATGAAATCACAACCAAACAACAAACGAACAAACAAAACACTTATTCGTGTATGACTACGGTTCATAGATAACAACAGTACAAGACAAAACTTACGTTTTATGCTTCTTTTATCCTTTCTTCATAGACACATCTCCCTGCTTTTCATAAATTCATCTTCGCATAAATCTTCACATGTATGGAGAACTAGGTTTATATAAAACAAAATGTAAATCCCGACCTGTCGTTATTTTCACTACTCATGAGTGCTTAGATATATATTTACATACAGTGAAAGGAAAGGCTGATAAGTAACATGTTATAGTGAGCCTTTTCGGGCGATTCTTAAACCCTTATCTACTACCCTTTACCAGTATTGGGCCAAAGATAAATAAAACAAAACGCTAAAACTTTGTCCGAATAACAAGTATTATACGAATATATGTTCAGTTAGGGTTCATCGAAGACTATTTCACATGGTAAAGAGTGGCGAGAAACCAAGTCGTAAATTAAGTTCGAATACTAAGAAAACATAACTTTGAGAATGCATATTAAAGAAAATCAGCCCAATTTCCTTATTGATTTAAACATATTTTATTACTCATATTACATACATCAATACATATATGATACATATACTTAAATTATGAGCAAATGGATAAACCACAAGTTATTACAACTTAGATTCGGTTTTCTTCAAAGTATACATTCAGTCAAATATATTCCGGATGATGATATTATGATATATGTAATTATTGTTAAATGTATATATATTACATATATATATATTGAATCTGTTTTCTTTATTTCGTATAACGCTCTCGCTGATAGTAGTTCAATTATTTAAAGAGACAAACATAGTGCTGCTACACTGCAGTATCACGTTGTAGACATGTGGCATGATATCATACCCAGTTACATTATCCTAACACCGGACGTTACCCTTGTATGCTGAACGGTAAGCAAAGGTGCTTTACCAGATTCATTTCTTTAATCACCATGATATGTAGCGCACGGGGGATCGAACCCACGACCTCCCGATTCCAACCACACGGCAATCAGAGCTAGTGTAACCAGAATTTATAGGTTCATAACTTTCATTCACTTTAGGGTCTGATCAATGCCATTAAACACCTACGTGTAGTTTCAAGTGACTGATTGTTGAGATAAAAGCGTGATACTTTAAAACATTAATATTTGTTGACATTAAATTGTGTTGATTACGTACCTATGGGTATTTTGTGGGTACATTTATTCGTGGTTCTATGTTCTAAAAAACGTTAGGTCTATATAAGAGACAAGTTTTCGTGGGGATTAATATTCGTGGATAAAACCCACCTCGACGAAAATTAGTGTCCCGCGAAAATTACTGATTTCACAGTAGTACTTCGTATCAATGCATCTAATAGTTACCTACCTTGGCTGTCTGATGCTCAAAAACTTCTGAGTGATATCATGGAAGACAATTGAGAAAGATGAAAGATTGACTGTAGCTTAGTTAATGTCCGGAAACTGAAAAATACCCCCCGTTTTTGACCTTTTATCTGTGATTGTGACCTTTGAGATACAAACCTGGATCTTTCGCGCGACACTCCGCCTTCTTGAGGAGATCATTGATGCCAAATTATATCAAATTGCATGCATGCAAGACAAAATTATTGTCCGGATACGAAAAATCTCAGACGGGCACGCACATTCACTAACATAAACACACATACACACACAAACGGACGGACGGTTCGCTTTTATTATTCCCCACCCCCCTCATAAAAATGGATATCGTGATTTACATACGAAAAAAAAAAAGAATAAATATTTGTAAACATGAAGTATGAGCATAGCCAGGGGAACTATGGATTCTAAAAAAAGAGGTCCACCCCTTCTATTAATCTGTCGCCACATTTGGTACCCAGGCTGAAGCTGTGAGTTCATTGTGAACTTTCTAGTCCATGGGTACGTCTCTATTTTCATCTCTTTCCTATTTTTTCCCCAATCAATTGACCATTTCACCAGGGGATAGAGATTGTCCGTTATAATTCGCTAATTTAAACTGACCAATCAGTGACAGGGGACAATCTATGTCTATTTTTAGATCAATATGTAGTATTTTACACCAGCATGTGTTCGGGAAGTGCTCGTTGATTAACGTAGGTTAACGCCACATTTTGGAGTGAAATGGTCTGTCAAGCCTACATCATGTCCATTCCTCGATCCAATAACGAAAACCTGAATGATTCCAGAACTACCAAAATAGTTGACGTATCATGCCAAACTAAAGCTAAAGAGAAGCTTGGCAGATAGTTTATAGCTGTGTTGGGAGTGGAGATGAGTACGTAATGAAGTCCAGTATCTCGCGGACTTAAGTTAAACCCATGACCTCCCGGTTGGGAACTATACTGTGACCATCCGGTCTTTATCATAAATATCTCTGATATTTGCTGCTCTTTAAATTGTGGAACATTAATCAGGATTGCCACACACGTTTTATTTGCTTGTTTGTTGGGTTAAACGTCCCACCGACAGTATTTCAGTCATTTGGAGACACATGTCTACTTGAGACAGATATAGTGATGCCACACTGAAGTATCACACCGTTGACATGTGGCATGATATCACACCCAGTCACATTATCCTGACACCGGGCTAACCAGTCATGCAACTACCGTTATATGCTGAGCGCCAACAAGGGAGCTATAACAGTACCATTTTTTTACGACTTTGGTATGTCGCGGTCGGGGATCGAAGCCACGACCTCCTGCTTCCGAGGCGGACGCTCTAACCTCTTGGCGACCGTACTACTAAAGTTTGAACAGAAATTTTGACCTTCATCCACCACTTAGCCAACCTAATCATCGTTATCATATTTTTTAATATTAATAGTACTGCTCTTCAAAGTTATCCGACAATTACTTGCCATTTGCTTATAGTTTCAAAGTTTTTCTGACAGTTCAAAATTCCCTGACAACTCCATGACCTTGAAAAAACAAGGATGTTCTTCTGAACTCGTGTGTCACCTGCTGAAGCGTGACGAAAAAGTGTGACGGACAGACAGACGACGGAAAAGTCATCCCTATGTGTCACCTCTGCACCAGGTAACAAAAATCAATTTCCCTGACACGTGGCAACCTGATGATAATATAGTAGTTAATACAATAACTTTCTGAGAAAATTGGAAATAGTTGAAAATATTAAAAACTCAGATAAACAAATCAACAAGTTTATTTCAAAACAATGATACACTTATAAACTTCTATAAAGAAGATATATAGAATACATACCGAGGGGAGAACAAAATGCTGAAAATATAGCATACCAGTGTATTGATAAATATAATAAAATATAAAGCACTTAGCCTATTCGTCATCACTCTCGATCATTAACCATTATATGTCACAAACAAATACCACACCCTGTACAGTCGCATGATACCACACCCTGCGTCGCATGATACCACACCCTGTGTCACATGATACCACACCCTGTGTCACATACCACACCCTGTGTCACATGATACCACACCCTGTGTCACATGATACCACACCCTGTGTCACATGATACCACATCCTATGTCACATGATACCACACCCTGTGTCACATGATACCACATCCTGTGTCACATGATACCACACCCTGTGTCACATGATACCACACCCTATGTCACATGATACCACACCCTGTGTCACAATATCCTGACACTGGACCAACCAATCCTGGAACTGAGGTCATAAAGGAGATACTGTACAATCATTAATTTCCGTTGACATTAAAATTTCATTATGTATCTAAGGGAATTTCGTGGATACATTTTTTCGTGGCTATGTCCAAGAAAACATGAGGCAGGTTTTCATGGGGATTGTAATTCATGGATAAAACTCTCCAAGAAATCAATGAAAATTTGTGACCAACGAAAAATAATGATTTCACAATATACTGGAAGTCATTTTCAATGAATCAATATACTTGGCTGGGTTGTCTCTTTTATTGGACCATATGTCCCAGTGACCCATGTGTTTATGGTGTATTTCATGGAACTGGTAAGTTTTGAGTTTGATCCCCAGCCAAGACATTCTGAAGACCTGAAAGTGGTTCTGATATAGTGCTCTTGTGCATGACACTAAATACATAAAGGTACAGTCAACCCTGCCTTAAGCGGTCAGTCAATGGAACAAGAGTATGTGACAAGATAATAGAGGTGGTCATTTAATGAAGGTTAAACATTTAACAAAACTGACTGCTAAATGCAGGTTGGCAGCTTAATACAGGTGTCATGATAATGTGACTGGGGCTACTTGTTATTACTGTTGTATGGCAGCAATATATCTGTCTCATGTAGACACAGTTTACAAATGATGAAAATAATGTTGGTGGGACATTAAAAAAAAAAAACAAAAAAAAACATCAACTGGACTTTGTACAGTTAAGGTATACTTATGGTAAAGTCCCTGTAATGGTTCCGCTACATTCTGGACCCCATGGCTTTTCAGGGAGATAACCAAGGTTTTCCAATGTTTTATTAAGGTACCTTGGTTATCTACTTAGAGGTTCAGTGGTCCAAGACTAAGCAGAACCATTATAGGGACTTTACCATAAAAAATAGAATATAATTATAACATGTACATGTATTTTAAAATAATTTCCCTCAAAAATCAAGATGTATGGTAAAACACATTTTTTTTCCTTACATAGCACTAAATATGGTAAGCGGACTTAAATCAACTCAGAAAAATTCTGGCATCCTATATAGATAAGCATATAAAGTCATGCATCCATCAAGCATTATTATATATTTCAAGTAAAGCAAAGTTAAAGGTTTTGGCACATTTAATATTACATCAAATTAGGGCGAACAAGTGGTTTGTGGGTCATGTCTCATTCTGGTATGATAATTAAAGTAATTCTAAATTGTACTGGAGTCTAATGTCGACAGTCATAATGCTTTGAATTGTATAAAAAAAATGAATATAAGAACAGTTATATTGAAATATCTAAAAATCTAAAAAAAAAATAATGGAATAATTCCCACCACAAACTTTCTCTAAATATCATACAAGCAGAGAAATTTGTAAGGGCATTTACTGTCAAATGTATTTATAAGTAGGCTTCACAATACAGTCAACTCTCTTTACAAAAGAGGTGTTTGTTTCTGTGAATTGTGCTGTTATAAAGAACTTGTCATTGTAAAGAACAGAAACATAAAAGGATTATACAGTTAACTGTTAAGTATTCAAGACTTTGGTGGTTATGCTGTTATAATGAATGCCATTGTAAAGAGGTTTCACTGTAACATAATTTACAACTACCCATCATGGTGATCGTACATGCCAAGTTTCATTGAAATATCTCCAAAACTGAAGAAGAGTTTTGTGCCATAAACTGTCAGAAAGATCAACTAACCAACTGACCTACCAACAGAATGATTCCAAAATACCATTGTAAACATCATTCATTCAGAATTGGTGGACATATAAGATTTTTTCTACATACAATATTTATTCTTATTTAAAGGACTATGAAATATTGCTTATCTATAATCAATTCTACTTCAAACACTGAACAGAATATTTAATTCAATTTCAATCCACCATACTTGAAAGAGATAGGACCCATGGTTTAAATTTTACATATATAATATTTTCATTTAAAAATTTGGAATAAAATTATTTCAAAATGAAAGTGTATCAAACTGCACTTGTATCACAAATCTACATAATAATATTCTAACCAACAATACCATTTTCAATGAAAAAAATTAAAATGTAATAACTATATCTCTTGTTCCGTAAAAATATCAAGCTGTCCAGAGCTTCTGTCCTTTCATAATGATCAATAATCAAAATTAATTTCTTAGTCTTCTAACTAATATAGATGCATTTTGATGACATGGCAAACATGGTAAACCCAAATCAGACAGCTCCTAAATAGAACTGTCTCATCAGGCCTCCTCTGTAAGCATATGCAATATCGCAATTTAAATCTTAAAGCCTGCACGGCAAAGAAATATCCATTGTGTCGGTTTTATATAATTCAAAGTTTTGGAAATAAATACTCATCATGCCATGAATATTAATGAGGTAAAGGGTTAAGCCAAAGGTATAAAATAATGCCTAATAGTTACATCATCATTGTTGGGGACCATGCAGTTTTACAAATGGTATCAAAGATGAGGGTATATTTTCTTCATAAGACAAACCGTGCTGCATTATAACTCGTGCAGCCAAACACCGCAGCGATACGTGATTGAGTGGGGAAAACGGAAGGCCGTGACCTTTCAAAGCGGACAGGGCAGTTGTACCATCATTACTGACTATATCCACATGTGCTCCTCTCCTAAGGAAGGTGTCTAGAATCCCTTCATCATGCAGTTCATGGAAATTTAAGAACCTCACAGCATTATGAAGTGGTGTGAAGCCCTTCTCACAGGTTGTGTTGACATCCAAGCCACACAGTAACAGGATTTTTATCACCGCCAACGAAGGAAACGGGGAGTAAAACTCCTCCCCAGTCAGGGAAATTTTTGGATCTACAGCAAGGTGGAGCAAGGTTTCACCTTCTGTCCCACGTGGATTTGATGAAACCAACTTCAAAATAATGTCCATAAACGACATCTTCTCTTTGTCTTTGCATTCAATCCTTGAGACTAGATGAATCATATGTAAGCACAGCTGTAGAAGCAGCTGAAAGTCTGATTTGGCAGTGACCTCAACATCGTCTTTCATCAAAGAACCCTGGGCAGTCTTGATTTGCTCAGTAAGTATACCAAGAACCTGTAGAACATCTTCCACTTGGACTTTCTCGTCCGATGCGTTTGACTCCACTTCCACTTGTATCTCCCAGAACAGCTTTACCAGTGCTTGCACCGTAAACAAACACTCCTGATTCAGTGGCTCACATTTCTGATGCCGTAAAATATACGCATATTTCCACAGGTCGACACAGCGCTGAAACCGGTGTGAGTCTGCGTAAACCGCTCCCCGATACATCAGCCCAAATGTTGTATCCTTGTGATAAGGGCCTAGAATTCGTTCTCGAATCAACAAGGCCTGCATGTGAATTTCTTCCGGATCGTAAGTGTTGTTCATCACTTCCTCGGTCTCCGGCTCTTTTAAGTGGTTATATGCCGAATTGGTTTCTTTTGGCACCTTCTTCAACACCGGATTGTCCTTACAGGAATATCTCAGCTTCATGGCTTTCTTCCAGACTGTTAGGGCTGCAACCATGTCATTTTTCTCATCGACATAGTTAGCTCCAAGCAGTTCATATGCGTCTACAGTGTCCCACAGATCTTGTTTCGTATAACTAAGTATCACCTCAACAATGTCACCATACCCTCGCAAAGCTGCCGTCTGCAAAGCATTATCGCCGAGTTCATTTTTCACCAGATAGTCTGAGCCATGCTTCAACAGTAATTTTACCGTTTCTGTCCGGCCTTCTCGAATGGCATAATGTAGAGCAAGATTTCCGGAATTATCCTTAGCATTTGAATCTGCCCCCTTATTTATCAGGAACAAACACAACGATTCATTCTGCACAGAATTTATCAGACAAGTTCCACCATTCACGTTAGGCTTGTGAATATTTGCCCCATTATCAACAAGGAATTTAATAACAGCAATATTTGTCATGTAACAAGCAGACCTCACTGGCGTAGAATCAGTGTCCGAAGGGCTGTTCACATCGGCTCCGTGATACACCAACGTCTTAACTACTTCCAGTTTGTTGGCGACTGCGGCGCACCATAGTGGGGTCACCTCATGACGTGAGTGATCCTCCTGGACTTCATATATACCTGAAAAAGGTAATCACACAACATTCTTGAACATATGAATTTACCTCTTAAACCATTTATTACTTAACGAATATCAATTAGATAAACTTTAAATGGTATATAGACCATGGATCTTTCTTTGCTGTGCAGACTGTGTAGAACCTTTGCTAAAGTGGTTTTTTCTGCTATTTTAAAAAAAATCTAAAACTGATATTCAGCAATATTCCCAATACCAGAACATTATATATATTTGTTCACAATTTGAATGTTTGACTCCCTGAAAAATTTTCTGAAGAAAAAAACATGTTTCATATTTGCTAAAAAGTTTTTCAATACAGGTAGCAAAAAAAAGTACTTGCTGATAAACTAAGCAATGTATCCTTTGCATTTTAATTCCCTAGATTTACTGTGATTATTTGACACGAAATTCAAGCAAATCTAGGGAAATAAGGCAAAGGATTTTTCCATAACTATCTCAAATTTCACGTAAATTCCCAATTGCTTAACTTGTAGAGTATGGGTCGTCTACCTAAGACAGTGAAAGCCCTGCTACAAGACTGTATATAAGCAAACATTGGAGACGCAGTCCAGACAACTCTTTCCTTAGAAAGGCCTGTAGTATATCGGTGCACTGCTGACTTTACCAATCTTTCACACATTTCATTTAATTTCATAGTGAAAACAGCATAGTGATTGTTTAACAAAACAACATATTAATTACATCATTGAGCTCTTTGCAAAAAGTAAACAATATACAGTTAATGCAATAGAAGGGTTACTGAAAAAGATCTGTCACCAAAATAGTACTGACCTAAGAATATCCTTGGCACTAATTAACCTATTTTCTGGGTCTATATTTTAGTCTCAAGAATTTGAAACAGTTAATTTCCTCTTTAATTTGGAATGAGTTTATAAAACAACATAATTTAGTTATTACCTGTGCACAAAAAGAAAAATAATGGTAACCATAGTCACTGAAATATCTATAGATTTATAAAAACATTACTTTGAAAATTAACATTCAGAGCTTGATTCAAATATATAGACTCAAGAGAGATCTATAAGTGAGAGGCCTGATTTTTAAAGTCCCAAATTGCTATACCTTTCATCTCAACGTCCGCTGCACATTCCTCCAGTAAGTAGTTAACAAAGTGAACCTTTCCCTCCATACAGGCTGTAAACAAGGGGGCGTTACCATTGATCTTCTGGTGGACGATCCTCTGACGCTGTTCCCGACTGAATTTCTTCAGAATAGCCCTCAGTTTGCTCAGCTTGTCATCCTAAAGAAGTATTCAATGAATTTTGGAGATAAATTTACTACCTTTTACAGGTGGTTTCCCCTAGTTGAAAACTGACTTTTTTTTCCAAAATTAACTACAGTCTACCTATTTTCCTAATGAAATAGCTGAGCTTTTTTTTTCTCAAAGGAAATAATTCATGAAATTTCAATGAAATTTGTGCTATTCTTAAAATTCAAATGTTGAATCTTTCTATGACAAATTATATGTCAACACCTATAATTAGGAAATTGTTTTGCAATTTTGCTTATTTAAAACATTTAATCCAATGATTTCCCAAATTTTTTTATCTATAATACTAATTTCCCAATAAGAAAGCCACAAAGTGTAAAAGAAAATCACTCCTGTATATTTTTAGAATTCCAATCTATAGATAGACATTATGGCCATACATACAGGATTTTTTCCCAATATTTTAGGAATATGACTTATACCCTTGAAACTGGGAAATTTCACATTGTTTTGGGTAAGATTGTTGTTTTTATAAATTATCATGACAGCCTATATGCTTCGAAAAACAGTGTGGACATTTTTTGATTATGCACATTTCACAATAATACACCAAACTTGATAACAAAGTAGCCACCCCACTAGAGCCAAGTATCGGATTTTTTCAAGTCTTTAAAGTGTTTCTTTTTTCTTAAGAATTTCAGATTAGAAATTGGTTAAATGAAAACTATTTGCTAACCCAATAATGGATATAAAAATGGTCCCCTACCCCACCTCTAAAAAAAACAAGAGGGCCATGATGGCCCTGAATCGCTCACCTGAGTACCATTGCTTCAACTGATGTCAAGGTTTTTAAACAGACAAGGATTCTGATATAACTTAATCTAAAACATTTTACCCCTGACAATACTACACACCAAATATCTAAGAAATGGGCCATATGGTTTCAGAGAAGACTTGGGTGCAGGGTCATTTATCACCGTAGGGCCAAGACTTTGAAAATCTTTGTAATGAACCATTAGATGCTACCACAAACCAAAAATCTTAGCTCTAGGCCTTATTGATTCATAGAAGAAGATTTTTTAAGATTTTCCTATTTAACTCTATGTAAAACAAGTGACCCCTGGTGTGGGGTCATTTATCACCATTGGGCTATGATTTGTACAATCTTGGTAGGGCCCATAAGATGATGCTACATACCAAATATCTAACCTCTAGGCATTATATAATGGATTCATGAAAGAAGATTTTTTAAGATTTTCCTAAATAACTATGTAAAACAAGTGACCCCTGGTGCGGGGTCATTTATAACCGTAGGGCTATGATTTGTACAATCTTGGTGGTGGCCCATAAGATGATGCTTCATACCAAATATCTAAGCTCTAGGCCTAATGGATTCATGGAAGAAGATTTTTTAAGATTTTCCTATATAACTCTATGTAAAACAAGTGACCCCTGGTGACCCCGGGGTCATTTATAACCGTAGGGCTATGATTTGTACAATCTTGGTGGTGGCCCATAAGATGATGCTTCATACCAAATATCTAAGCTCTAGGCCTTATGGATTCATAGAAGAAGATTTTTTAAGATTTTCCTATATAACTCTATGTAAAACAAGTGACCCCTGGTGCAGGGGCATTTATCACCATTGGGCTATGATTTATACAATCTTGGTAGGCATCCACTAGACAATGCTTCACATTAAATATCTAAGCTCTAGACCCTGCAGTTTGAAGAAGAAGATTTTTAAAGTTTGCATTTTTATAATCTATTTTTAGCTCCTGTGACCTAATTATGCAATGGACCAGAACCATTTATACAACTTTAGTAGAGCTTCATCCAAGGAACATTCCTGCAAAATATTTTTCAAATTGGCCAAGCCGTTTAGGAGGAGATGTTGTTTGAAGCAATTGTTGACGCCGGACGCCGGACAAAAGGCGATCAGAAAAGCTCACCTTGAGCATGTTGTGCTCATGTGAGCTAAAAAGCCATACGACATGGTATGTGACGTCTCTTGAAGCTGACATAAGCAGTATCTTTTGCCTCAATTTGGAGAAGAAAACTGCTTAAGTTCTTTATATCTTAATCAGTTCTAATGGTTGGACCTGTATTAGCAGTCACCTGTATTAGGCAGTCAACCTGTATTAGGCAGTCAACCTGTATTTAACAGTCAATTTTGATGTTACCAAACCTAGCATTTTGTTTATGTAAACCTTCATTTAGAATCTACTTCTGTTAAGTGGTCACTTTCTCTTTATCCATTGAATGACTGCTTCAGACAGGTCTGACTGTATTTCTTATGTCCAAATGTTCGGGAAAACATTACTAGCGATGCATTTTTGGCAATAACAAACAAAATTTCACAAACTCTAAAAAAATATTGATAATTTGTTAGCTAGGACACAACAATGTGCATGATTCCTATAAAATGAAGTTCCCACTTCACATTATAAAGAAGGGATGCAAAAAATATAAACAGAGTTCAGTGGTCAAGGGGTTTATTTGCCTATTTGGAAGGTCTAAATATCGGACCCATTTCCAGCTAAAATTGGTCATATTTTTCCCTATTTTTTTTATTTTTATTATTATTTCTTTTTTATAATAAGTGTTTTGTTTGTTATCCAATTGTGTTTATGCAAGAAAATACCTCTTTAACAATATGTTATACATACTTAATTGCTTTTCTGCTTTTTGATGATTCCCAATTCAGTGAAATAAATAGGTTGACAATTAATCCCTATTGGGGGCTAGGGTCCCTTTCCCAAAATAGGCAGAAAAACCCTGGCAGTTTGGTGTTAAAGTGTTAGTAAATGTGTTTGAACTAACCTTGATACAATTGTGAACAATGGACGAAAACAGACTGAGATCAATGTCATCTCTCAGCTTCTCTGCGCTGATGCACACTAGATCACTCATCCTTGACACGCTGTACATGATCTAGGTCTGAAGAAAAAAAAAATTCTCAATTTTATCTGTAATCCACAAAAAAATTGTTACAAACAAGTTTTTCCATTCCAATCTGAAGTAGATCAACTGCAAGGCAGTTATACTTAGCCTATATAGTGTTTCCCCTTGGCCTTTTTCCCATGGCGCTGCGCCATGCTGCCCTATGATCTGGATTCTTCCTTATCCAGATAAACAACATCGCCTTATTACTAGTACTATAGTAGGGCACGGCACCCTGTGGCCCTCCTGCCCTTTTATGATATGCCGCTGTCGTGTGTATGTAACGGACAGTGTAGATGACGTCAGATATGTAATTATGTGGCATAAACTACAACTGGTCGAAGCCAATGACATCCTGAGAGATATTCTCATGCAAGTTTCTTCTTGTGCATGTTCGTTGTTCACATTTCACATTATTTACATTCAAGAATGAACATTTTCACACATACATGTATGTATCACACACATTAAAATAAAATTATAAGTTTTCCTTATTCAGGTTATACCAGATTTCAGACATGTGTATGCTTAATCAACTTAATATGTAGACATATGTGTAATAAATCATCTCTAATGAAAATTAGGGCATTATGCAAATGAGTGATGCTAAAAACCGGAAGTGTAAACAAAACTGAAACCAATGCCGAGAAAGTTCTTTTTTTCCTAAATAAACTAGATCCATCTTTTCTGATAATTATGATGTTGAAATTGATAAACTGAAATTTATTGACGCGTAACTTTTACTCGCCGATATATCAACCTCGTTGACTTGGTTTTCGTACTTCATTAATATGTTGACAACTGTTTCAGATATTCTTACTTTACTGTAGTATCAGCAAGTCTGTGTGTATCACTAAAAATACAAGTCTCTGTCTGTGCATTGATTACCAATATTGTCATGGGTTTTCAAGCATTGTTAAAAAACTGTTCAAAAATTGATTTTTAAGCAATAAAGTATGAAAAAAGGGAGGTAATTGACTGTGTTAAATTTGAAGATCTAACAATAATAATAAAAAATATTTAAAGTATTTCTTCATCTTACTTTTTATGAAAATTAAGTTATATTTACTTTAGTTCACTAACATTTATAAAAAAAATCATCTGCAGAATAAAGAAAAAATAAAGAAAAGAAAAAAAAAGATTATTATCTTGAGTCTTATAACAGTAAGATTTATATAAAAAAAAAGATTGGAAAAAGTCTTGTTTGAAATTTATTTGTGTTGTTTATATAATTCTATATTTTCAAGATATAATTGAGGGAGATTATTATTATTGGTTGTATTTAAGACAAATGGAATAAATAACAGTAAATAAATTAATTCATTTATTTGATGAAGATACTGATGAAATTAAAACATTTAAGTGTCACAATATGGGTAGGAATATAATGCGACGCTACAGAAGTGCCCTTTTGAGTAAAAAAAATACCATGCCCCAACCAGATCCTAGTGAAAACACTACTTTATCATTACACTTCTTTCCCTCTGCCCCCTCCTCTTTATTTTTGGAGTTGAATCCATATCAAACCAATGACAAAGCAGCCTTGTTCCTAGAAATCCTCTTACCTATTACATTACTGGCAAGTCTCATGGAAAATTTTCCCCAACTTTTCCCCAACGGGGAATAAAACAGAAGGCAGACCTGCCAACATAGCTAGACTGGCAATCACCCATCTAAGAACTGACCTTTCTAATCGTTTATTTGCTTAGCAAGTTACCACATCACACAAAAGCTTGCTCACTTCCAATTCTTGGCTAAACTGCACTGTATTTGAGATTAGCATTGTTTTCCATTTGTGATCATGGTCACAGATGGGTGTCCATGACTCAAATGCTAGGTCAGGCAGGGTAAGGGTTTGAATAAGGGTCAGTATTAGTGCTAACTTTGACGCATGCATCTGTGTGGCTGAAAATGTGTACCAATATCAGTGCCCCCAAGACCAAGTCTTTATCACTACATAGAATAAATATGATTATATGTCACTAAAAACAGGAAAATCTTCAGAGGTCAACTAATCATTGAGACACATCATACGTGACAGAGGCAAAAGACTCTCAAGACCCTCAACCGAAACCAGTTTTGTTTTGTATCTATCAGAAATAACATCGAAGCAGTAGACTGGACATGACGATAGAAAGGGGGGGTGGGAGTTATTCATGGAGAACGCCGTCATCATCACTCGTAAACTTTAAATATAACTGATAAAAGCATTTTTAAACAAACAATTACTTTAAAATACTTATAGATTACCCAAGGCGATTACATTTCTGTTAAAGTAAAGCTTAGTACAAAAATTTCTCTCCTCCTTCAACCACCATTTTTTTCCGGTGCTACATTAGAAGAACACGTCGTAAGAGCGGCAGTGTTAAATCAAAGCGCTGAAAGTGCTGAAAGAGCTATAGCCTTGTAAACTTTGCAAAACTTGTTCTCAGAGAGGTAGAGATGAACTGATACGTGCATAAACACGGTCGTTAAAATATTTCGCTGGTCTTATCAGTACATGTACACTAAAACTGACCAGATGCAGGCTGCAGCCCATGATATTATATGATTCTGTCCTTTTCTAGATGGTACAAGAATCTCCGAATTAATTGCGATTAATTCTCCTATAGACTGAAATTTACGTTATTACAGCTTTTTCAATGCGTAATATCCAGCATCAGTTACCAACTGATTCCAATTTCGTATTCAATGAGTGAATAGTGATAAGTTATGTAGAATCGGCTAATTGTAAAATGATTCTATGTAGTAAAAAGAGTTGAATTTATTTAAAAAGAAAATAGTCAAGAAAAGATTCTGGCGCAGGAAGTTATTTTGCCAGTATATTCAATATGTTGAATGTGGGCAGTAAACAAAAGAAGAAGAAGTCTGCTATCGCAGAACAAATTTGCAAGCACTCTGATAAAAAACGGGTTAAAATGCAGAAATTGTTACTGATATAATATTAGGTATGAGCAGGCCCGGATCCAGCGGTAGGGGGGCGAGGGGGCCTTGCCCTTGCCCTTGCCCCAGGCCCGGATCATGCGGGGGCCAAGGGGGCCTTGCCCCCCCCCCCCCCCCCCCCTCCCGCTGTCCTGATCATACATTTTTCTAGGCTACAAAATCCCTTGATTACATCATAGTAGAGTTGTCTAGAGGAAATCCCCATCGTGGGTCCCGTTACCGAACCATCTGCATAACCACCTGACCAGCCAGACTCCTATTGTCTTATGCCCCCCACCCCCTGCTGTTAATGTGTAGGTAATCCGAATCGGCAGTCGTCCATGACTGTGTGATAAACGTGTGTTTAGGGCACTGTGGACACATTCACTGATTAAGAGAAATTTTCATATCGTCTGCCGAGAGATCTAAAAATTGCGAAAAATAGGCAAATACCAAAAGTTTGTATCAGTCACATCTATTAACTATTCTAGACAAATGCAGTTAAAGAAATAGCATAAAATAGTTAAGCATAAAATTAGCTCGGGGAAAATTATAGAGATTATGAGAATTTGGTGATGGAATTAAAAGACAAAACTAAGGGTGGACTTTTGGGATTTATGATGTTGCCCCCTGGAATGTCCCATGGCTTTTTTGACCCCCAAAAGTCTACCCTTAGCCAAAGGTTGACAAAAAAAGCAACAAATTTTCGAGTGCGCTAGTCGATTTTTTCTTTCGATTATTCTGAGATTCTACCATAAGATCTGTAATGTGTCACAGAAAGGTCGCCGAATCTTTGAGACATCACCGAAGCCTAAGGGATTCCTCGGAGGAAAAATATTTCTCGGAAGCTCCGTGAATGCTTCCCGGGAACTTCCGGGAAACTATGCTTATGTTCCGCGGCTTGTTTTCCCCGATAAAACTTCGAGAACATATAGGGAAAAAATTCAATGCAAGCAATGAAGTTCTCCCGATGACTCTACATGGCTCGCGACCCTTTCGAAGCTTCCGCGGGACACAGGGGAACCCGTTTCCATCGGGAGTACATCTCTGAAGCAAAAAATGTCAAGTGGGACTGAGCCTTGAGCGATTTAATTTTATATTTTACCTTCCCAACGCCATTTTATTGAATAACTACTGTGCAATAGTAGTGTAATACAGTTGTATTAATAAAGGGAGGGGGGGGGGGGGGTATACATATTGGGACACTGATAATACTGAAAGGGCATTTACTCCGGTATCGAGAGATAGGGTAAAAAATATAGGTTTCTCGTGCATTGTCAACCGCAAACTGGCATTAAAAATTAATAAGTGTTTTTTGGGGACCCCCCAAAAAGTGACTTTTGTACATTATCAATAAGTGAATGCTTTGAATAATCATCAGTTTTAGACTCAACAGTGTAAAAGACAGTTTTGTTTAAGTCTGAGGAAAAAACAACAACAACAAAAAAGAAAACACTTTAAACATATTTTGTCAAATACGTAGAAGGGAATACCGGGTATATGCTGTATTAGGTTCGAATTTGGTAATCTTGACTGTCTAATTGTCGATCTGGAAGCAGCCTTCACACACAGAATTCCCAGATAAAAAAGAAAATCAGACGCATGTTTTAGGGTCGGACGGTTGCAAAAGAATTTGGACCCCTTCTGCGTGTCGATTTTTTTTTTTTGATTTGATTTGAATTAATGATCATGCATAATCTACATATACATTGTCCCAAAATATGGAAGATTGAAATGTTCAAATTCTTTCATTTCTAATTCATATACCAGGGTGTCTATATTAAGACACCATGAATACACATACGCGTACATGTAGATTATTGCATTCGTTAATCTTAAAAAAGTGAATTTGATGATATATCAGCCTACTGTTTGTATTTATTCCTTTCAGGAAAAATATTTAGAGGAGTTAGTTTCATAAAAATAATACTTTAAAAGTTATGTAAAAATAGTAAAGCTGATGGTATTTAGAAACACAACCCATTTCTGATTAAGTTTAATTTGCATGGCTAGCAATAGGTATGCATCTACTCTTCAAATTACTAAGATTATTTTTTGCTACAGCAAAAGAAAAACAACAATAACAACAAAATAACTTTATACATGTAGAGAAAATGAATTCAAATTTCGTTGAGTAGATTTAGTCAAAGTAAGTTATTAATTGGTAATTGCCTATTTTTCCCAATTGTTCGATCGCTCGGCAGACGACATGTAAATATCTCCCAATCAGTGAACGTGTCCGATAAACACATGCCTATCACACAGTCATGGACGAGTGCCGATTCGGATTACCTACACATTAACAGCAGGGGGCCATAAGACAATAGGAGTCTGGCTGGTCAGGTGGTTATGCAAGTAGTTCAGTAGGTGGGGCCCACGATGGAGATTTCCTCTAGACAACACTACTATGGTGTAATCAAGGGATTTTATAGCCTAGAAAAATGTACTGACCAGGACAGCTGGGGGGGGGGGGGGGGGGGGGGGTGCAAGGCCCCCTTGGCCCCCGCATGATCCGGGACTGGTGTTTCTAAATGTCAACAGCTTTGGAATTTTTACATAACATTTTAAGTATTATTTTTATGAAACTAACTCCTTTAAATATTTTTCCTGAAAAGAACAAATACAAACAGTAGGCCGATACATCATCATATTCACTTAATAATAATCTACATGTATGTGTATTCACGGTCTCTTAATATAGAGACCCTGTATTTTAAATCTATAAAAAAAAAAAAAAAAAAAAAAATGAAAAAGAAATGAAAGAGTTTGAAAATTTCAATCTGCCATAGTTTAGGACAATCCATAGTTGGGACAATGTATATGTAGATTATGCTGATCACTAATTCAAATCAAATCCAGGTATTCAGTCATTGAACAATATTACTGATAAGGCGATAAATACGAAATACTAATGAACTGAAAACATAATTTATGTGAGAAATTAAACGGATATTAAGGATTTTATATTAAATATCAACATCTTTTATTACTGAATATTGTTTGTTTGATTTAATATTTAGAAAAAAAAAAGGTACAAAAATCGACACGCAAAAGGGGCCCAAACATTCTGTAACCGTCCGACCCTAACACGTGCGCCTGATTTTTTTTTATCTTGGAAGTCTGTGTGTGAAGGCTGCTTCCAGATCGACAAGTAGACAGTCAAGATTACCAAGTTCGAACCTGATACAGCATATACCCGGTATTCCCTTCCACATATTTGACAATACATGTTTAAAGTGATTTTTTTCCTCAGAATTAAACAAAACTGCCAGTTTGCGATTGAAAATGCACGAGACACCTATATTATTTTTTTATCCTATCTCCTATTACCGGAGTAAATGCCCTTTCAGTAATGTCAGTGTCCCATTCTGCCCCAACCCTACCCCAAATGCTATTGCACAGTAGTTATTCAATAGTATGGCTTTGCGAAGGTAAAATATAAAATTATATCGCTCAAGGCTCAGTCCCACTTGACATTTTTTGCCTTGGGGATGTACTCCCTCGGAAGAACTTCATTTCTTGCATTGAATTTTTTCCCTATCGGGGAAAACAGTCGGGGTAACATACGCATAGCCTCCTGGAATTCACGGATCTTCCACGAAATATTTTAGGATTCGGTGATGTCTCGAAGGTTCGGTGATGTCTCGAAGGTTCGGTGACCTTTCTGCGATACATTCCAGATCTTGTGATAGAATCTCAGAATATTCGCAAATATTTGGCAAGCGCACTCTAAAATTTGTTGCTTTTGTGGTCAACCTTAGACTGAGACGGTCAGAAAGACTACGGGACATTGCTGGGGGCATCCTCATAAACCCCCGAAAGTCTACCCTTGAGTTTGTCCATCACATAATTCTCACAATCTTCACAATCTTCCCCGAGGCACCTAGGATGGTTCGACACAACGATACATCCCTAATAGAAGGGGATGTTCCCCCGATGATGTTTCAAATTCGGTGAAGCTCCAGGGCACCTTCCCCGATCATCGGAGAAATGTCCCGAGCATCGGGAGCCATCCACGATAATACAAGGCCATTGTACCATAGCCGAAACATCAGCGAACGTTTCAACGGACCAATCCCGAAGCTTCTCATGGGACTGCTCCGTCTTTTTGGCTCAAATATCTGATGCCATCGGGAGAAAATTTGTGAATTTCCATATTCTTTAGTGGGACCTGCGCATTAGATCAATGGTCTTCAAGTTTCAAAAAAACAAAAAGAACAAAAAAAAACAACTTCACTTTTATCCCCAGATACCCTTCAGAATGCATCTCCGTGACACTAAAAACTTTTTTTTTTCTGGGGGAGCATGTCCCTGGACCCACTAGCACTCACATCACATTCAAATTTTTGCCCCCCCCCCCACCCCCTCCCCAAGCGGAAAAATTCTGGATCCGGGCCTGTATGAGTGATGTCGTAACAAAATAAATGTGCATGAATCGAGAGAAAAATATATCCCCTATCCACTAAAACTGAAGCAGTAGTTGCAGTAACTTTCGAACGTGAAGGGTTGTCTCTTTTGATATATATTTTATCAAGGTCTCTGTATATAGTTATATAGTATTAAAGAGACCCTGATTTTATAAAGCGTTCAGTAGTTTAGGTGTGGCCGATTCCCTCTGGATGTTTTTAATTGTTCCGTGGTTGTGTTTGCCTTTTTGTCGCATTTAAGAAAATGGAAGAAAAATTTGAGAAAATATGCAATTTTCCAGTATAGCAATATAGATCCCGACCTCACCTGTGAACATAAGTAACATGATAAGTAGTCGTGAGATTTCGGAAGCCCAGGGATTTTCAAAAGCGATTTCAGAAATGGGACAACAGATTCCTGTTATCGATTCCCAGTCAGGACTGGTTTTTTTTTCTTGAAATAAAATCATAAAACGAGTTGTTAGTAAGATTTCACGAATTGAATAAATAAGGTATTTGAATCTCTGTTTTTTATGAATTATGGTTTAAAAAAAACATCATATTACAACAATGAAATATATTTTATGAATTTGACCAGAGGAAAGAGCGTCTATGCACCGCTGCCGGGAGCAAGAGGATGTGGGTTCGATCCCCGACCGCGACATACCGCAAGTCAATATCTGCCTGATTGGTATTCAGCATAGATACTGATTATTTCAGGGCTGGTTGAACTAGTCTCAGGATAATATAACTGGGTGTGGTATCATGCCACAGATGTTTGCGGCCTGATACAGCAGTGTGACAATACCATATGTCTCCAGTAGATATAGTTTCAAAAGTTTAAAATTCTAACGGTGGCACGCTTAACTCAACAAACATGTTTTTCTGATAATGATAAACATTTTTTAAACAATCCTTACACTATCGATGCAACCTTTATTTCAACGCATAAATTTCGGCGTGACTGTTTGCATCATCCGATACAAACGACCGAATGATCGATATCTTTTACCTCTATTTTGTCGTTTTAAGGAGTGTCAAATTACGCCATTTCATTGGTTCAATCAAGTATTTTTACCCAATCAAAGATTTTATATAGCTGTTCACATGACCCTCCATGCGGAAGAGTATTTCATTTATAAGTCAATGACTGCTGTAAAATGACGCGTTGCTTGCCTGTTTTCCAACGGCATAATGCCATGAAATGAAAAGAATTAAGTCAATCGGGGGTTTCCGATGATGGACTGTTTGTTATGCGTGAATCATGACATTGTGTACGGTATGATACCGGATATATATAACCCCAAAATGACAGAAATACTACTAGAGTGGCATTTAAACTAAACAAGACAAGTATATTTAGAAATAACGTTTATGTAATAAAGAAATGAGAGTACTTTCCTGCGAACTTTGTGAACACCCTTCGTCTATATATAGCAAACTCGCATAGTAATCCGTTATTAATTTAGACAGGTTAAATAAGATATATCTAATTAGGGTGTGTCGTCCTTGTCGTAAACTGTTTTGTGCACATGCTCGATGTGTTCGTCTGTAAGTCTAATATCCTGTTGTTGTCAATCCTGTATTGTACCATGTTCAACCTTTGACCTGTCTCGTATGCATATTAAGTATTTTAATTGTAAATATTTCCTTATTTTGATATGGCCTGAGAAGTGGGAGTGAGTGAAAACGTCTGCTGCACGAGTTTCTTAAATGGATTCCAGCATCTTCCCCCCCTCGAAACTTCGCCAAAACTTACTCTCTATCCGGTCGTCGGCCTCGTCTCGTTGTACGTTCTCATCTTTCCAAAATTACATGTAGATAAGTAACTAAATATTTATTGAAACAATCGAGACCACTGGATACTCATCCTGGTAAATATTATCTATCGTATTTCTATTTGCATTTTGTACTCTGTTCGCCGTTAATTAAGTCCGGGCTGAAATTTGGAATTTGGAAGCTTTATTATGGTTAAACTTATTTTATCTATATATCATTTTAGATTTTTATTCATATGAACAAATATTAAAACAAAGAGTGAACCCGACGTGTGTTGCGTGGCTTTTCTTAACGCCCGGCTTCATAAAACTTGTCTTACGTTTCGTCTTTTTTTTGTGGCTCTTGATACTGAAACTTCAATATATGTACATAGAAAATCAGATGTAAATATTAAACAAATAAATCTTCTTAGGACATGTGACAGTCAATATTAAGCCATACGACCACATTCTGTGGTTCCAACTCCATTTGTATGGGCTGAAAATCTTGTGAATTATAACATCTAGCGATCTATCGATCATGAAGTGTTTGGACACTACACTGTGTTCCTGATTTGCCAGAACTATATTCAGCTACTTGTTTTATGGTGGCTAATTTTTGTCATGTCTTGTGGCGGATTCTCGAGTTAAAGGTCAAAGGCGAAACGACGAATGATAACAAAGTTTGGGGGACAAAACGAAAAGTCGAAAGTTCAGGGCGAAATGATGACAGAAAAATCGGCACGAAAATCTTCCACAAGATGAAGGTACAATACGATTTGTAATTTTTTTCTTCTTTAATATACGTCTGTGCGAAATGATCAGGCATGCATATGCAGCATTTTCATTGTTTATACATGTATTTGTAACCGGTATCCCATTATACAATGTATACATAAATATCTATGTGTCAGCTTGATATACGAGTGTGTGTATATAGGTATATAAATTGAATAAATACTTATGCACAAAATATTTATACACATTAAGCAGTTACTTCCCCTTGCTAATTAACCGATTTTCTATATTAGACCGAGCATGATAAAATTTGTTCAACTTCTAAATCCTGATAATGAAAAGGTTCTTGAGAATCAGCCTTATTCTGTAAACATGCTTTTAAGTTGAGACGTAATACATTAAATGGCGATACTTAATTTGTAATGATTTTGAAAGATCTATATAATTTATTAGATTAATATAATCTACCTTTTTAACACCCTCGCATTGCTATGTCATTGCTCACTGTATTTGTATTATTTATGTTATATGTAACGATGAACTGTATATGTTCAATAAAATTTCTGTTCTGTTCTGTTCTGTTATCTTCTCAGAGGATCCAAACAAGGGGTTAGTTCCCTTTGCTGAAGTAACCGACTTTTTTCCACGTGGGAATCCAGGAGGAGGATAGGGAGTAAACATACCCACTAAATGGATGGATGGATGGATGGATGGATAGATAGATAGATAGATAGATAGATAGATAGATAGATAGATTCAAAACATGCAGACTAAAACAGAATCAGAACACATGAAAGATTTGCAAACTAAAACAGACAGAACGAAATAAATTAGACAGACATAAATATATGATACAGACAAACAAACACATAGAGCGACAGCTACAGATTAAAAGTGGCCTACTGCGGTCTACCCTGGCCCGGAATGTCGGTCGAGCCTACATTTTGTCTGGCATGTCAGTGGGTAAGGAAACTTGTCTGACAACTTTGTGAGCACTTTGTGTTCATGCAATGTCAAGTCTGTCTCCCTGCCAACACTTGTAAGGGATGCTATGATAGGTACGATGGCGCTCGGTAGCTAAGAAGTCGATAAAACACGTCTGTTTAGATCTATTGTATCCTATGTAAATTTTTTGAATGTCACTGCTGATGTTAAGAAGACTGAGATGATATTGTTGTTAACACTATTTTTGAGGATACTGACTACCATCGTCTTCACCATGACAACGATGGCCTTCAACCTCGTCATCACCACCATCATCATCATCATCAACAGCAGCAGCAGCAGCAGTAGCAGTAGCAAAAACAACATCATCTTCTTCAGCAGAAGCAACATTTTCATCAGCAATATCATTATCATTGTTATCATTATTATCAGTAGTAATAGTAGTAGTTTAGTATTTTTAGTTCATGCTTAATTATTAGCTTATAGTTTAGACTTTTTTTTATTTTATGTCGATTGAAAAACAAGTTTTTTACAACCTATACTTATTCCTATCGTCGGTTCCTGGGTTGGAACAGTACTTAAATTCTCCTTGGAAGTCCATTAAAAGTCCTTGCGAGGTTCGAACCCACAACCTTCGGATCCCCAGCCGGGTATATTACCACTGGACCACGGCGCCTAGTTTATTTATTATTAACGGTAGGAACAGCAACACTAAAATCATCGTCATCTTCAAAATAATACGGGTGATTACATAAAGATGATTATTCTGTGAATTTTCATGAAGATTAAAGGCGTTTCAGCGTTTTTTTTTCTAATGGACAGATATGTCTAAACTTTTGCACATAAGTACTTTATATTATAAATAAAATATATATGAAATAAAAATAGGGGGTCACCATGATCGTTTTAGAGATTTAGTTTATGGTAAAACATCACTGTTTAATACATGTATTATTATCAAAATATTTTTTCAGGATATTTTATCATAATTTGTATCTTATAATGTATTTTATAATTTATCGGTGAAAATGCTGTCAAACATGCATGGAAAATACACTACGAGCAAAGACAGCCATTGCGTCTGATCTAAAATATGTACAAAACTACCCAAAAGCTATTGAATTTAATATATATTTAAACTAAATCTGATTTTTATTGAACTTTTAGTCAAACTTGCATTAAAACACTAAAATGTGACACCATTTGGCAAATATACTTTTAATCATGTTTTTGATAAAGGAATTTTAAAATGTGGCGTTTCCTTTATCGTTCTACGCAAAATAAAAGAGAAATCAAAAAATAAAATAAAACCCGCTGAAACGTCCTTAACAGGATATAGGCTGATCACATATTATGTAAAATACAGGAAACTGGCTCAGACAGTTGGTGAATAAATATCTATAAGCACGATATAGTTTAAGGTAATTCATCTATTATCAAATTATAATCCTGATCCTCCAAGTGCTTAAAAAGTCTTCATTGTAGATGAATACTAAAAAGACATACTGATTATTACTTGTACATAGATAAAAGAATAGCTTGGAACAGTAGTTCACCTTCATATAAATTCCAATCTCAAGGTTTCACGTAGTCCTTGAAAAAAAAAAAGAAAAAAAAAAAAGAAACGGCTCCGCTGTTGATAAAGATCCCATTTGTTATCTGCCACAAGACACCGTCGCTCCAGAATGTGTTTGACAGCTTGCTCGGGTTTAATGTCCCACCGACAGTATTTCAGTCATCAATCAAAAAAGCGCTTCCTTATTGCGATACCATGCCGTAGAGATCTATCATGATACCGCAACAAACAAAACTGGACAAACCTGGAACTACTGCCAAATAGATGGGACATTTACCAGTTTCATCTTTAAGGCCATCGTCAACATGTTTTCTGGACTGAACCAATACTTAGCGCATTGGAAGGTCATGAAAGCTTCTTGCCCCTATCGGTGGATTCGAATCCACAACCTTTGGATCCGCGGTCATGTATCCTTCCACTGGACCACGGAGCTCTGAATCGGACGAGAAAATAAGACGAAACAAAAACTAGTTTTCCAATGTCTTTAATCGACAGCGTTAGAACAGCACAATCATTAATATGCAGAGTGATACGAGTTATTAATGCATTAACGACGTCATTTTATTATCATCAAGGCTCACTTGATATATGAGTAAATATCTTAAACACCCCTCTGATACATTTTAAACACCCCTTCGATACAAGAAGAAACAGTGTCTATTTTGACTGAACTTGGTTATTTTTGTATCAATGATGAGACACAAATTAGTGACTAACTGGAATTAAGTAAGAACAAAAATAAAAAATATAGATTTAGTGAAACTTAACTAAATATATCTTAACAATGACACAGATATGGGATGTTGTAACGTTTTGTTTGTGATATTCTTGTACACAACGTACAGTGTTTAATGTATTCAGAAAAAAAGTAAAGTATTCCATCCACCGTAAGATTTATTGTCCTCGGAAAAATTCGTTCAAAACCGTTAGCCAATGAAAAGTGCTCCCTTGTGTTTGTCATTAAAAGAAAAACAATGGGAGGCAACTCTATAATACTGGAATGCTATATATCGATATATATACCCCTTATATGTTAAAAAGTAATTCCGGAAGACCTTTGTAACTCACACTGTCATAAATGAATTTTATTTCACTGATATAACACTATGATTTATCAGCATAAAACTAAAGCATGTGTCATTCTAATTTCTTTCGTAAATAAAATCATATTTGTTAAAAAAAGGATAATGCATAACAGATAAATGAACAAATTTAAAGAAAAACGAAAAGAGACAGAATAACCAGTATGTGTAACCTTGAAACACTGTATCCACATGTACATATATTGCTTATGAGTTTCGTATCGATGACACACGGTAATAAATACTATATACACAAAAATAACAGTTACGTCATGTTCAATTATCACAGCTCATATAAAACTAATCCTTAACAAGTCACAACACGCTATATTCTCGCACACCCTTAAACAGTGGACATCACGCTACAATCTCAATCATCCTTAAATAAGCGGGGAAATGTGATGTTTCGAGTTGTTCTCATTTATTCTTCTTTGATGAATTTAATGATTTTACCTGTGTAATATGGCTATCCCCCGCCTTAGCAAAACAACCATAGAGTCATTATTTATGAGTACAAATGAACTTCTGCATAAGACTAAATAGTTCTAAAAATGACCTGTCCTAAAAACGGGGAAGTTATTACTTAAAGTTTAAACTTTATTTATTTTACATCGATTACGAAACAAGGTATCCCAACTTATATTTATCACTCTCGATGGCTCTGATGGCGGCGTATTGTGGGAGAAAACCGGAGAACCCGGAAAAAAACCCACGTGTCTGGACGGGCGACCATTGTACCCTCTCACGTACGTGACCAGAAATCGAACCCGGGACGCATTGGTGAGAAGCGAGGCGCGTTACCACTACGCTATCCAGGCAACCACAGGTTATTACTTCATGGTGATTTATAAAGGGGAGAGGAACACTCTAATTATTTGTACATGTATGACTTATCTTAATCGCAGCTTAACATTCATTTTAAAACATATATGACCGCAATTTCCAAAAATATGTAGTAACATAATAGGTGGGGTCTGTCAATCCATATTATTAAGGTTATCCATCCATCATTAAAGTGTGATCATGGTCCATCAAGTGATTGTGGAAATTTCATAGTAAATGCAAGCCTTTATATACTTAAGAGATTAAAACTCCATGTCAATGGACGCTTGAATCTCCACTGAAATCTTTTTAGGCATTTGAAGGACCTTGATTATGATTTACTGATGGATGGACTACCTTAAAGAAGTCTCTGACTAGTAAAGCAGATATCTAATCATGCATACATGCCTAATACGTGACCCAAATCCCCCTCCTATTTACCTTTTACAATACGCTCCCACCCCCTTTTTTTAAATATAGACGGCAGATGATGGGATTAAACTCAACCTACTAATCCAATTAATTAATATCCAATCAATCACGCTGGGCGAGCTTTCGGAACTCGTTAACTTTAACTTCTACTATTCAATCAATACAAAAAAAAATCTTATTAATAAGGCCTTAAAATGTTAGTAAGAAAACGACCTTCTGTTCAGGCACATTTTCTTCCTTTTTAAACAGTGCATCGCATATGCAGAAAGCTGAGTAGTGAATCGCTAAATCTCTTTTCTTTCTTTCTCTCTCTCTCTCTCTCTCTCTCTCTTTTCAAACCACCAACATAGACATACATACTTATATTTTTGCTGTCGTCGATTTCACAGGATATCACAAGAAATCTTGAATCTGTTACACACGCATCTTAACAGAGAGGACATACATGTATGTATACTGTGGAATCAGTAATTTTCTTGGGACACTAGTTTTCGTCGATTTCGTGGTTGGGTTTATCCACGAAAATTTGTCTCTTAAATATACCTCATGTTCTTTAGAACACAGATTCACAAATAAATGTACCCACAAAATCAACGAAAAATAAAATGTCAACGAAAATTAATGATTTTACAATATATGACAGATAAAAAAGGTATTAATTGTTAAAAAAGTGGTACGTGACTTGCATACTTTTCTTTAAATGTAACAGGTAGCCAGAACTTATGGAAGATCATTTCCGTGGTCTATGAAATAAGGTGTGACCATAAACTTAACATAGCAATAAACTGATCTTATTTACATGTAAGTGCCTTGATTCTTAAAATGTGCATTGTCAACCTAATTACTGTTTTGCATATTTCCAATTTCCCTTGGAAATCTATACACTTTTTCTTCTTTCTAAAAAATGATTTTTTGTACTGTCTAAAGTAACAGAACACAGGGGACACGTGCATTTACTTTCCATTTGAACACAACTTCTGAACTTAGAACAGTAAACTATACTCATTCAATATTTTGGAAATTTATAGCTGTATGTATGATACATTTCAATACTGATCTGAATTCATTCAAATTTAAAGACATTTCCAAAATAAATAAAAAAATATAAAAAAAATATATATATTTCATTTAAAGAAATAACTCAATAGGAATATTACAAAAATAACTTCATTAATATAATCATAATTTAATAAGTAAAATAAATAAATAAAACAAAAATAAAATAAATCGATTAGAATATTACAAAAATATCTAAATTAACATAATCATAATTAATAAAGTATTATTAAGTAATGAAAATTTAAGAAGAGCCCACCCCCTCCTCTCTAATGAAAAAAAAAAAAAAAAAAAAAAAAAAAAAAAAAAAAAAAAAAAAGGAAGGAAGCCTTGTTACTTATATATTTTTAGAATGAACCGTAGTTTACTTGCCGACACAATCGTTACATGGAATCCCTAGCTGAGCCCAGCAATCTCTTTCTCATCAGATCTTCCTCCTATGATTAGGTATGATGTAAATGTGACTGCATACATACTCTAAATTCTAAACAAGGTTTTATGGCTTCTGCATATATAAATACAACAGTTGATATATTCAGGAATATCTCTGTGTCTTTAATGCAAGTAACAAAGGCGAACATTTCTGATGTTCAGCTTTTTTTTTCAGGGGAAGTGACTCTTTATATACTACGTTATCATTTAATGCTAGTTACTTCCCTTATTAAATAAAAACTTGCAAACATTTTAATATCAGTTTAAATCGAATATTGTGGATCTTTAATAAAAAAGACAATGGTCTAGGTCAGGACTGTAGTTCAAGAAATGTAAAACAGAATTTAATCAAACTGTATGTATCTGTGTATGTCCGTAAACTCCCCTTTCATGTAATGTTTCAAAAGCTGCTTTTAATGTGGAACAAACAGTGAAATACAGAAATTAAATGTTAATAAGAAAAGATTAAAAAATGAATCAATCTTAAAATGTAATGAGTTCACAATAACTGGATATATACTTATTCAACAACAGTAAATGCGGTGCGCTTATTCAATATACACAAACCTAAATTTGAAAAATTTCTAAATGAAAGATGTAATCGTATAAATGACGTCATTTGATGTGTACGAGTATATTGAAAGTAGACAAATCAACTGATAAAACAAACAAAGATTAAAACATATTTAACGTCGTCTTCCAATTGAACGTACATAAACATACAAGCCTAGTTTACCATACATAGTGATTATTAATGAAAACATTTGTTCATCACATGATTCGACCTAAATAAAAGAAACAAATAAATAAGAAAATATAAGGACCTCTTCATAATGAGCAAAAATATAAGTACATTATTACAGTAAAATGGTGGAATTCGAGGAGTGAATTGGAAGTCAAACATCTTCGCCAGATTCGAAAAACTGAGAGAATATGATTGTATATTTAGTTTCATGGAGAGTAATTGACCTTGTGTCGGGACAAAGAACACGTATCTCGGATTAGGCATCGCTCCTCGTTATATATTTTACTATAGTTGACGGATTTCAAACTATCTGCCAGCGAAATAGATAAAACTTATGCAATGACAACAGAATAAATACAGCAAAAATCAACAAAAGAATGTAATAATTACTTTTAAAAGAAGGAAAATAACGTCGAAAATTATTCATTTATAATAGTTTATTATCAACTCTATAACCATTGAAACATTCGGATACTCGTGGTCTGAAAGATGTGAATAAGGTCTTGTTTGAATACAATACGCCTTTGACAGCAGTTGGTCTTTATTTTTAGGTGATCGCAAGCACAGGTTAATTATTAACTTTGAAGTTCAATGGGTGGATTTCTGGCATCATGCCTCTATATCAAAATAAAAAGAAAAAACATCTACACAGCAGTTCTAAATAAATTGGAAGACTGTCAAAAAGTAGATTCGTGATGAGTTTGTTGAATCTTCAAAGAAATTGCAAGTTATACCCTTAATAATATATTTAAAGAAATAGACTTACTGGGGCCTTTCCTTAATTCTTGTAAAATTATCAGGGCCATTTGATTCCATTACCCTGTACGATTGATTCTATTCTCTGTAAGATTTCATTGCATTATCCTGTAATATTGATAGGACAAAATGATTCCATTCTCCTGTAAGATTTCATTGCATTATCCTGTAATATTGATAGGACAAAATGATTCCATTCTCCTGTAAGATTTCATTGCATTATCCTGTAATATTGATAGGACAAAATGATTTTCCATTCTCCTGTAAGATTTCATTGCATTATCCTGTAATATTGAAGGCAAAATGATTCCATTTCCTGTAAGATTTCATTGCATTATCCTGTAATATTGATAGGACAAATTGATTCCATTCTCCTGTAAGATTTCATTGCATTATCCTGTAATATGATAGGACAAATGATTCCATTCTCCTGTAAGATATATAGAGCCAAATGACTGCATTATCCAGTCGCGATATTTTTAACAGAATATATTTCATACCTATAAATTCAAGGTATATAATTTCGGATATACGAGTAGCAAAACAAAACACCGACCTTTCCTCTTGATGATAATTAACTTATTAGTTTATTTCAAAACCACTTATTGCAGCAATTAAAATCCGATGAAATCTTATTCTTAATTCGCGCAGTTCTTCGTATATGTCATAAAACATGTTCTATGCATACTTTTTGTGTAAATTGGTTTCCCATCATTGAACGGATGCTGGAAAACGGTGATATCTCTAGATATAAATTCCCCATTCTATTTTTAAGACTATCGAAGCATTTATCGCAGATGAAAATGGGTTCTAACCACGAATTATAAGTGCGTCTTCATTTAGAAACTGCATTTTATTGCTTATTATTTTCCATTTATATCGCCGTAAAACAGTTACTCGTAAGAAACATGTCTCCAATACTTGTTCCATTATTCCATGGGCAATATAATGTAGACTTGAAATGATTTCACAAAATAAATCAATACATATGGCGTACTTATAAATATGTTAATAGAGATATATGAAAAAAGAAATGAAAAGGGATTCGATCTAATCTATTTAGATGGTTTCAAGTTATATAATTTTTTTATTGTATATATTGATATGCCCTGGAAAAGAATTAGCATGTATATTTATTCATACTTATGATCTTAGCGTTTGTAATTTACTCTGAGAAGTCAATAAAATTCAACATTATTCTTAATTTGCATAAAGACTGGAATTTTTATTCTAGTATTAAACGTACCAAGCGAGGAGTTTAATGTGTTCGATACTGAAATGAGAAAAATAAAATCAAATGAATTTCGGCGAGTTATAGCATTGTCTTAATGAAATTTGTGAAAAACTGGCAACAGCTCTGTGACCCAAAGACTATAAAGCTGGTATTGAAATAATGTAGAGATTTATTTGTTTTCTTCGATTTAATCTCCTATAAGACGTGTGGGAGTCAACATGAATCAGATATACAGAATCACACCGTAGACAAGTGGCATGATACCACACCCATGTACCTTGTAATGCGCTTATACACGGATCAAAAAACAAGGGAGAGATATGTTGCTACTATTTTAACGGATTGTTTGTGTCGAAATCGGGGGATCGGCCTTTATCGGTTGAGGGGTCTTTTATAGAAAATCGATGTAAAGTTTCATTTAATGGGAATATATATATCTATATATCTATCTAGTTATGTTTAATATTTGCAGTGTTGAAGTTTAATATAAAGTACACGTAACTGACCACGTGATAATTCAGAAACAAAAACCATGGTCTTTGCGTGAATAGCCTTGATCGTAGATTTAAGTCCCTTGCAAGGTTAAACGAACACGGTGCAATAGGCAAATATTACTACACCGGTGTTAGGACAAGTTCAATCTAAACAACCCGATAAATCTTTACAGCAACCTTCAAAGCGGATTAATTTATTTTGTCCAAACTCTGAACTGCTTCTTTTGTATTTTTCAAGCACGATGAAAGGGAAAATATCGTTCCGATAGATTCTTACTCGATGATTTGTTTTTATTAGTACTTTCAACAGCTATAAATGTATCCATTTGTAGATATATGAATAAACTGAAGTTTTCATTGATATTCTATTACACAGGGCCGAAAGTCACATTCCATTCTTTGTGGTCAATCAGCAAAATGTTGAAGGTTATTCTCATCATGTAAAATATTATTATTTTTTCTATCCTATCGGAATATTGGTGAGTAGTAAGCTTAAGATGGAGAGAAATAAAACTATTGAATTTCTTTATACGATTTAACACTTTTGAAACTATAAAAGAAACACGCGTAAACTGATACATTCATTTGAGAAGCTCTACCGGCTGTGAACAATTAGTTCAAATAGTGTCCCCAACACAATGGTCTCTTAGAAGGATTCACCTGTGTAATAACTATATCCCTGTCCATTCTCTGTTTTGGTAATATGTTTTAACCTGTCAAATATGCTTAATGGCGAAGGACAAACTGACGATATTATCATATTGAAATATTATACAGTAAATACATGTTAAAAGAGGCCACTCAATGGGGAACTTAAGTATAGCATTATCCAGAGGTGGCAATGATACAGATGCTGAATTATCTATAAATTAAATTTTAGGAAGCAAGTTACAGGATGTTGCATTTTGGGAAACAAGTCACTGGCGTGTGTTCACAGATTGACTGTTATTCTGGTTAAATTCTTTATAAATTAAATGTTGAGGATTTCCATCCACTGGCCTTTATTTACAGGTTGGCCGTTTTCAGAGGTGACCGTTTATAAAGGTTTGACTATACAATTTGAATATGAGTACGTTTGTAGCCATGGAGCAACGACAATTTGAATTAATTAATAACCTGACTATCTTTAGGTAAGTATTATAAAGAATTCGACTTAATTAGATACTCAACTGTGTTCCAGTTTTTAACATTTAAATTGTATATGCTTTGTTTCACAGGATGAGTTAGTGAGGATAAAAACGTTATTGCACTCTGAGAAAAACTTTCATAAAAACATTTCTTCACGACCTTTCACCGGCTCTTAACATTAACGTACAGAACAAAACCTTGTTTTTGTTCTTTGAGATCTGTCATAAATCTAGACCACTAGTTTTCTTTACTACATTTGCATTTTAATCTAAAAGTTAATCTTTTACTAATACATCTGAAGTGCAGATTAAAAAAAAATGTTTGTCCATCGGATGAGGCGCTGTGTGAACAAATATGCAATGAATATGATGGTTTTCCAGAGAGAAACGACACATATTTTTGCCGAAATGTTGAAAAAGAGTGAATTGAATATGCAATGTTTCTGATCGTGCATAAAAATCGTCGCAGTGTTTTTCTCCCCTCATATTTGGCAAGTTATATATAATAGATTTAAGCTTCTCTTTCCTACCTGTCAACGAACGCTCAACGGAAGCTTTGATTTAATTTAAAAAATCCTGTTTTTTTTTTACATATTTTTTTTCTGAATTCTTACAGGTTTCTTGAGGGACTAAGTCTATTGATTTTCTCTTTAAGTTGTGACGTTTTTTACAAGATTACAATAGCTAAATGATGAGTCACAGTTCGTCTTTAATGAAACTTTAATTCGCAAAATTGGCTCGAATTTTTTTTTTTTTTTTTTTTTGCTCAGCCATTTCATTAAGTTTTGACTTTGGAGAAAGCTCGGAAAAAACGATTTTGCTGCTGACACTTTTATCGATTTTAAATGATTTGAAATATGTGTAACATGTAGTGCTAAAATGATTAGTTACAGAATATAAATTGTTCAAATATTTGTGCTTTTAACATAATACGTTTTAGGAAATTGAATAACATGGAATACGCTGGTCACAGTAAACATCTGCTTGTATTTTTAAGTTTCTACTTTGATGTACCAAGTTTCATGAAGATATGAATCCATCTTCATAGAAAAAGGTTTCAAAGCAAAGGTATACCCGAGGTGTGTCGGACGAACGAACGAACGAACGCATATAGGAACGCGAGGACGCAAAGAACGAAAATCTATATACAACCGCAACGCAGTTGGCGGGGCATAAAAATCGTATTCCTGAAGTTCAAAAGTGGACTGTATACTATTATGTACATAAATTCATAGCTCAGTAAAGAAACGAACTGAATCATCTGCCAAATGTTTTAAATGTTAAAACACCAATACCATATTGATTGGGTACATACACTTTAAGGCATGAAATATCATTAAATATTAATCATATATCAACAGCATTTGTCCTTTGTGATGGCATTTATTTACCAGCTTAAAATGAAAGTGAAGATAACATCTGTCTATTATCATTACATATATCTACATTTATATGTTTCACATTATAACAAACTCTCTAGGCGTATATCTCTATTGTAAATTGCTAAATTGGACAGTAAGTGCTTTGTTTGTAACATCGTTTTAAATAGCTACTGTAATTCTGTAACCCAAACATATGTGTGTGTGTGTGAAGATAAAAAAGTTTACTATTGTGACCAGAAATAACCCTGACCTGGGCGGGTCATTACAGGTAGTTAAAATGTCACGGATATGTGAGGCAAGACATTTGTGTAAGAGTAAGAAGATGATTAAGGCCATTAAAGGGTTAGAGTCATGAGGCCAATGACAATAGGTTTATCAGACCGCGTCACTAGGGTCGGCTACAAGGAGACCCGATACTCTTTGAGTCTTTCTTTTTTTCTGTTCATGTTGGTACTGGTGAAGATAGAGGTAATGCAGTTTGTCTCATATTTAGAACACCACTGTCAAGATTTTCAAATGAGAACATAAATAGATATAAATTTACCGCTTTTCTGAAACAAGAGAATTATCAAGACCGATAAATAAAAAAACAATAAGATATACTGTTTATCTCACTTTTAAGAATAAGTGCGTTTTTAATGATTAAGAGTTTTGAACGGACTGAGTAAATCAATGAAAGTATACTAACAATTGCATGTAATTAAATTACAAAGTAAGTATTAAAGAGTTGATATACAGAAAGTAAAGAAAACATACAGCTAAGAAAGTTCTAATCATATTTCCTTGCCAAGACAAACATCGAACTTTTAAGGTATTCTATCCATTATTAACTTGTGATCATGGTCTATCAAGTGATTGTAGGAATTTTATAGTAAATACAAACCTTTATACGAGTAGACTTAAAACAAAATAGCATATAATAGGCAATAGATGCATGCACAAGTTGTAAAATCCGTTCAAGCATCATAAGGACCATGATTATAATTTAATGATGGATGCATTACCTTAGTACACGATATTTATCTTAATGATGACACTCTGGTGCCTGATTTCGTTCAATTATGTTAATTTTGTTTGATGACTGTTTTTTTTTTGTAAACTGATTTATTCTCTTAGCCTTGTTACCCACGTATCGGCTTCGTTTCCCACAAGAAACTACAGCTACAAAATCTGTGAAAATTGCCTATCACTATACTCAAGTGTATTTCGATATGAAAACTTCAAAAATTATTTCTGTCAGTGTGGTGATTTCTATGGCCAACCAGTGAGAACGAAGCTAGAATTTTGTCTTGTCGTAATCATAAATAGCTAAGCATCAGAGGAATTTGTGGCCTTAAATATATATCAAGACAGACTAAACAAAAAAGTACGTTTTTTTAAATTAAGATAACGGGAATAAGATACGCATGCTGTTGTGAATGTTCGCATAACAATTAAACATCCAAAAGTGTGTCGTTTTAAAGTTTAATAGGTCATTCTGCGAGTATTTGTTCAAGGCAATACTTTATTTCACGGTTTATCGTGGGAACAATCGTTACAAAAACTAAGATTAGAATTACATTACTTTATAGTTAACTGACATTATCATTTAAATGCTCCATGTTTTAAATGTGTCTGTTTCACTGCTATTGAGGTATACATTTTACTTAATCAGACAGACTGAAAAAAGATGGCGGGCGCCTTTAAACATTTGGTGTTCTATTCCGGGTGAACGCAATCATCCTGTAACGCTGTATACGACAGCTGCACGAAAACATGTCCTGATTTGCTTTCCACGTGCACGCGTTTTGCAATTTCTTACATACCACACAGAATGCCAACCCTAGGCCACGAGATGTTAACCAAAACCTTATCTTTGCAGAGGTGTAGAGAGAAAGCAAACGTGCAGTTTACCTCTACTGAGCTTAATGACTGAAAAAAAACAACAACACACACACCAACATTGAGATTTTTTCACTTTGCTTGACGGTCTGTGCGGTGTACGAAAACGCAGCCAGCGATAACACGCTTGAAATGTAATGAAAATGCATTTACAGCGGGGACCCACTCGCCTGTTTCTAAGATAGTAACAAAAACAAAAGTTTGAACATGTACCAAAACGCGATGATGGAAACCCCACATTTCACAACATATTACTCCCTTGTTCTGTGCTTCAATGTAAATATAGGTAAAGTGCCAACTTGTGTTTTTGTTTGTAAGCTTTATCACTTTAAACAGCCTAGATATGTCAATTAGGAAACTCGCTTTTAACACTGACATCGGATCTATTGGAAAACTGCAAGTTGACAGTATTAATAGATTTTAGTCTTATAGACTGGAGGATTCTAGTGATAGTGTTTTCTTTTATTAACAGTTTTCAATCTTTATTTGATTTGATCGTTTATGTCAACAGTAAATAAGATCCTTTTGAAATGTTCCTTCTTACAGTGCTCTGATTACGGGCTAAAGACGAAAAATAAATCTTTGTACTATAAGAACTTAAAATAAATTACCTAACTGCTTTGAACTGAGCATAGTCATATATAACCTTTTCTAGATACAATGCAATATCAAAGGTCTGCATATAAGGAATTGCTGTGTAACATTTCTAAATTAAAGGTATACATATGGATCTGTTTTAGAAACCATGCAAGATCCAACACCTGCTTTTAAGGAGTTGATGATTAACATTCTGAATCACAAATTATTTATTCAAAACTGTACCATTTATCTAAAATTATACGGATAAATTTGTTCTAGAAACACCGCAAAACCGAACCTCTGCATTCATGGAATCGCCATGTAATACTTTGATTCGCATATTACTAAATTAAAACTGTTTGGATTCCTAGAGTTTATTATGATGTCCCAGGTAATCAACTACCCGGAAGATCACGTGCTGCAGTCAGCGCATGAAGCAGTTTAATGCTTCCAAGAGAATGGATGTATCTACGATAAATCTAAAATTTATAAAATGAACTCAGCTTGCCACTTGGCCGTCTCTTGCAACAGCCATTTTATCTCTACCATTTTGTGATTTCAACGCACTTAAATATCAGAATTATCGCTATTACTTTGTAATTGTTTCACTTAGATATTTTCCTCTACTTTCAAACTATACTTACGTAATGCTGTAAATGTGCGGTTTATTTTTTGCGTTTATTTTAGAACCGCTTTACCTGATGCATATTACCGGAGGAAAATTTAATATTTTAAGTTATCTGACATGATTTTTAAATACCATGCGAATTCAATTTAGCCTATCTCAGACCCGATAGGAAATAAAAACTTTCAACAAAATGTTTAAGAAATGCGATACACTTTTTAAACGGTCCTTATTTTTTTCTTCAAATAATCACAGACAAATAATATCTATTGTCACATTTTACTTTATTCTTTTAACGAGATAACGGTTGGCAAGTTACGTGTGCATACTTGGAATCAAATGGCTACTAGAAGAAGTTTCTCCTCGAGCTGGCCAGAACTAATGGCACTGAAACCTTAAAAAAGAACTTGATGAACTTCATTCTCCATATTCTCCTGACAAATAATAAATAAATTAAAAAAATGTCTAAATTATTTAAAAGGATGAATCACGTTACACATAAATGTATTCTGAACTATATATATCATGTTAGTATGATATTTTATTATTACTAAAAATGGGCCTCTGAGACCTTTGACTGATTGCGTGCACCAGTAAGGGACCTGTCTTTACACTTGATGATGTGATGCAAGATTTGGCGTATATACAAAATAGCAATTAAATAAATATCTTATGCAACATTATATACAAAATAGTATCGATAAATCAAACAAACATGTCCTTTGTGTCAAGGAATGATCTCCGCTAGCGATGACTGGCAACAATTGGCACATTTCGAACATTTCACAACACTGATATCATGACTTAAAGAGCAAATGTCCGGAACAAAATCATTATTTCTTTTAGAGTATTAATTTTCACGGTTTTTATTTTTGCGAATTTGATATCATCCGCAGAAATAAATTGCTCTAAGACATTACCCCTTATACGGTGAATTCATTCATCTTCTTTAAAAAAAAATGTACATGAATATCATTTTTATTTTGTTATTCAGTATCTTATTCAATGTTAACGTTAAAATAAAATTCAAAACGAAACAAAACTGTCTACACAAAATATAACGATATAAAATATATGTTTAGAATTTTAGAAATATTTTCATTATAGCTAAATTATGCGCTTTTAGTGGTACTGTCAAATAAAATCAATGGTATAATGTTCGAAATATTCAATTGTACAATTCATTTCCTCAACCAGCACAAGGACTAAACAATAACAGAGTAATCTCATCGCGATTCCGTGTGAAATCATTTACATTTCAGTGTAAATTGGTATCATTTCAGTTCTACTCGTATCATTTTAGTTTTACTCGTATTAAGTAAAGTTTTAATTTCAGTTCTTTTTAGCATATACGGAAATAAAGTTCTTATTTTTAGCGTAGACAGTTCTTTTTTTAGTTAGCGTAGATGGAATTTCAGTTCCTTTTTAAGCGTTTTAGCGTAGACAGAACTTAAGTTTTTTTTCAACTATTTTTAGTAAAGACGGGATTTTTTTTAACGGAGAAGAAATATTAGCACTGTTTAATGTAGACGGACTTTCAAAAATATAATGAAATGTATGATCAAAGTATGGTAATATTTTTACCAGGTTCTAAATTGAATGAAACAACATACTGTTAGGAATATATTACATAATTATAATGATTCCTTAAAGTTACAAATCAGACCGGAGACATCTTTGTTACACGAGGTATTTTTTATGAATCTACATGTAATTAAAACAGACGAGTAATGTATAAAAATATAAGACAAAAATTATTGTGACCCTGCATTAAAAATTTAAATTTCATGGCTATCTCTGCTTATCATCTGAGAGTCTATAAAGCGTATCACTGCAATTACATTTCAAGTAAGGCAATAAATAAACTTTTCAATGCCATATTGACATAATTGACGATTCTTTGTCTCCTTACCATTATAACAAAAGCAACGACAGGTATGTTATTACTGAATGTAAAGAGTAATTTTTTTTTATTCTAAAAATAAGAACAAATTGCAAACTAAGATTAAAAGAAATTCAAATAGAAACAATAAAAAACAATGCCAATTAGCAACGAAATCAAATGATTTCACATCCGGGGTTTTCGAATCTCAGTTTCGGAAATATTATCAGCAGCACTTGATGTCCAAAAATATTAAAAAAAAAAAGAAAAAAGGAAACAACAACAAAACATCATATGTGAATTCTAAATGATGATAAAAACTGTAGCAGTATAACAACAGCAATAACCATAGCAACAACGGAAAACAGTATATCAACAAACAATACTCAGAGCCAATCTATTGAATAGCATTGACGCCAATCTCCCTCTTTTAATTGTGTGGTCTTACCCCGTTGAAAGGGTATTTGGTTACCTTTGACATAGCACAAACCCCCCTATGTTCAGCCTTATGTATGTCACTTGCACCCGTGTCTTTGAAGATGTCTATACCTTCCACCCATTGTTCTTATGCGCTATCTGTCGGTTCCAGTAAGATCCAGGTATAAACGATAGCGTGTTGCAAAGCCATTTTACCTTCTCCATTTTTGTGTTAAACAATAATAAGCTATGTCACACACAGAAGAGGTTCAGAACTACTTAGAGGAACATGGCGGGGAGGAGAATACTGACTATTTACGTGTGCACTTTTATCCGGAAATATAGCTCTTGGCTTTTTTTTTTACTTAGTCCAAATACTTTTTAACAAACTTACAGTAATCTACATATTGCATTGCTATGGCAACGGCTTCAGATAACTTATTGCTAATTTAATTAATCACACGTTTTACCTTTCCTCAAAAACAGGACTTTTTACCAGACGACAATCTGTCTTTTCGTCAGATTTTTGATTCCCCGGTCAATTTTGTATTCCCGTTTCCAATATGCACATGGGTATGGCCTTGACTGTTGTATCGCACTACGGAGTCCCGCGGTGGCCTCAAGCTGTCCCTATCACGGTCTCGGTAAATCTGATCCGGACCGTACTGCTCAACGTAGCTCTCACTTCGCAACCGTACGTTAATCCCGCGACAACGAAAGCACAAAATCTCCTTGAAGGGAGTCCGAAACTCGCGGTTGAATCTCGCATAGATCACGGGGTTGCAAAATGAGTTAAAGTAACCTAACCACATCAGGCACGCGCTGACCCATCCAGGTATTGCATCAGGGGCCAGAAACGGCCTCACTACGGCAAGGATAAAGAACGGAAGCCAACATAACGTGAAGCCGCCCATAATAATTCCTAATGTTTTTGTAGCTTTCACGTCTTTGTTATGCGATGAACTTCCGGTGGACGCCCGGCTTGACCTTGATATGAATGATTTCAAGGTAAACCTTCGCTTCGGTTGGACTCGATGCGACAACATCTCAGTTGACGCATCGTCATTGTCTTTGTAGCCGTTTTTCAAAGACCCATTGGGGATATTTAGATTTTCACTTGCAGCACTGCTTCTGGATGATTTTGCGGACATATTGATTTGATCACGACCGCTGAAATCAATGTTTCCTATGTTGGACTTATTTTTCTTCATAATTCGTGCCGATATTCTCCAAATTTGAAAGTAAATGACTATCATAATAATCAGCGGGACGTAAAAGGCACCTAGAGTTGCATAGATCTGATAGCCAATTTCTTGACTTATTAAACACATGTAGGGAAGACGGTCGGTCTTCCAACCAAACAATGGAGGAATCGATATAAGTACTGCAAGAGACCACACACCGGCTATCATTATAAACATTCTCTTTGGAGTTCGTTTGATGGCATATTGAAACGGTCGCGTAATGACAAAGTATCGATCAATACTTATCATGCACAGATTTAGAATGGACGCCGTACACATGATGACGTCAAGTGACGTCCACAAGTCGCAAATCGTGTCGCTGAACGTCCAGTAACTGAGAACCTCGTACACGGCTGATAAAGGCATCACGAGTGCTGCCACAAGCAGGTCGGACAACGCAAGGGACACTATCAACAAATTCGATGGCGTTTGAAGTTTCTTCACTATGCCAACGGCTATACAGACTAAGGAATTGCCAATTATCGTTCCGATTATTAGTATCCCAAATCCTATCGACATAAGCACTTGCTGCCATAATACGTACATAGAATCAGGTGGTCCCTCATTTGGATCAGCAGTGGTGTTGACGTCACTTCCGTTCAAAATGGAGGTTTCCGTAGCATTCAAAGAAAACCCCCCTGTGACGTCACTACTGTTATAGGAAAATTCTCCCGTAGCGTTTCCTACTATAACGTTCCCTATATCTCCCATAACTGACTCGTTCATGTATATACTTCAGATCCTAAATATTTATCACAAATGGACGGACTTGTCCAAGGAGATCCACATTTCAAAATAGTTTATTTTCACCAACTTTGCTTGCATTTCTGCTCAGCTTGTAGTCGTCATAAATCTCTACATCCTATTCAATATTTCTGACAGGGATGTCTTCTTTCAAAGTGCACTGTAATTTCTTAAAATGTCTTCCTTATCGATTTATACTTATAACGAGTTAATCCACCCTACGTTCAATCAAATGTGTAAAAAATGCGAATTACTTTCTCTTGAATTAACTTTCACAATATACGTCAGGCGAATTCGTATGATAAAATAAAGCACACAAATATAGCGAGTTTTGATTCGGATAGAAACATTTGAATTAAAAAAAATCTAGAATTATTCATGAGAGTCAATACACTTTAGATCGAACGATTTAATAACGTTTGAATCATACCCAAGTTTTCAATGGCAAAGAATCTTGTTAATTCAAGCACAAACACTTAAAATATAACACATGAAGTATACCGCTGGTTTCAAACACCACTTCGATTTTGATGGTGAACGCGGATTTGTGGTTTCTAGATTTGATACGACTCGCTGTATGCAAATATCCCGAATATCTGAAGATCCAATCAATTATGCCTTC
>CM037787.1:3470983-3520983 GCA_021229015.1 Solen grandis
GATCGCGTCTCCACGTATAAAATCGAGTTCACATGCATTAACTAAAAATATCGCGTTAACACAAAGTAATTATGGCGTCCGCACGCTAGTTATCGAGTGAGCACACAATGTATAAATATCTTCCATATGTCTCTTTTATGCCTCCGTAGATATCAGATTAAAGCAGAAACTATTTTCAGACTGATACGAATTTGCTATGTTCCTGTACGGATCTACGACATACTATAAAGCCGTGTGACACTTGGCTTGCAATTCGTCGTTTTAAAGACATCGATTAGAACTATATAGCGACCAACCAAAAATGGGTAATATCGGAGAAACTTTGAAAATATGGACATATATCGCCCTCAACGTTGTAAAGGAATGAGTCACTCGTGGATTTCCGTTATGATGTTGTATAAACTTGGATATAGCACGGCTGAGGAAGGAAATGCAGTCCCATAAAAATGAATAAAATAAAATACCCCATAAATGTAGTCCCGTCAAATTGAATATAAGAAAATACCCCACCAGTTTTTCAGTCATTATCTATCGGAAAACCTCTCCCATTTTCTACGAACACCGCCGGATATGGCCGAGGCGTTACGATTGGCTTATAATGACTTGAGGTAAGCACAGATATAATGCAGAGGGATGCGCATAGAATCATTGAGCTTCCGCAATTGCTCACATGAAATATTGTTAAGACCTTGCCGATATACGAACACAAATTCGGCCACGGAGTCCTCCAAACACCAGGGTTGTGCATGCACTTTTAGTACAGAATTACTTTACACACTCATGTGGGAATCCAGAGGGGCATACCGGGGGTCTGGACCCCCCCCCCCCCCCCCCCACCCCACACCGGAAAATCCAAAAATAAGAACAGGAAATGAGAGAAGAACCATTGAAGCCCAGAAAAATTAAAAGAAAAATAGCTAAGGAAGAGAGGGAATATAAGGAAAGTATCCAATTTATTCATACTTGAACACAATCATAATTGGCCTATACTAACACTCCTGTCAGACCCCCCCCCACACACACACTTTTTCCACCCCTGAAAGAGATGATTAGATCCGCGCATGAACGTTAGAGATGTTGACTATAATATAAAAGGCTTCTTTGTCGCTTACTATAGATTGGCTAATTTGTTTGCTGTTCAATTAGTAACAAATATTGACGAAAGCGATCTACACTGCTGTTTGAATAGAGTCAATGTGAAATTGAACAATAGGTCAGATTTCATTCCATTACGTTCATTCAGTCCCCTTGAAAGCGTATACATTATTATATAAACATTATTTTGTCGTCACCAACAACGAGATCTGTTTAGTAGTAACGCTGGTTTTACGAGCGACATACATCGGAGACAAATAGCTTCTTCACATTTGACATTTAGTGCTTAATTATTTATTTTAGAGCTAAAAGTACAGTGTAATTAGTAAAGACTTGTCTGATATAAAGTGGACACACGCGAATGATTGAATGCAACGAATTAAATCTTAGTTCAGAGTACACACTTAAGGACTTTGATAAAGCACGCTTTGGATAAGTTTGTTTTTACAACGGAATCACTTACTATATGATTAAATGCATATACATTTCAACATAATAAGTATAGTTTAAATCGCTAAATAAAATAGTAAAGTAAATGTATGATATACATTAGATGGAATCCTTCGTATTTCGTTTTCGTGTTAAAAAAACATATACTACAGGCGTGTATTTCTCAAAGTTCTTTACAAATTCTGTATAAACTCGTATACATAAATGATATAGTTCTAAAAAAAAAACAATCTGCCCAATATTTTATTAAAAGAAATCCTGCTAGATAAATAGTGTTGGGAAAAAGTAATTAAAATAGACATTCATTAAACGTTTTAATGTATAAATAACTGTATTAAATCGAACAATTTCTGTTAGACACCTTTCCTGTATATAATTATGAACTTAATTATTATTTTCATTTAGATTCACGTTTTCATGCCGGATATGCATTTCATTTGCTGTCTCTTAATCATGGAGTATATAACTATTACGTTTGTCAGAAGTACCTTGCAATCTGGACACCTTTCCTTGATTTTACGAGAGACCCCGGTTATCGTGCCGCCCGTGCCGGCTGTCATGACAATCATGTCCACCTTACCTGAAACACCGGTAGAAACCGTATAGATAGATTTACATATATATATAGAGATGATTGCTGATTCCGCGTTTAGAGAGAGTGAATGCGAGGGAGAGACGGTTTTGTACAATCCGAATGACCCTGCCGGGACTCGAATCCAAAACGGTAGGAACAAAATGATGGCTTATATAGCATCAAACTATCAGTGCAGAAAATATATTGGTCAAATTCAAATAATCATCAACATCAAGTGTCTTGAACGCCCGATCAGATAAAATTACATAAATTACATTAAAAATAAACTTGAAATATTATTATTTAATGTGGAGACAGCATAAGACCAGAACGAACTTTACTGATACAATAGGTGAAAATACTCTATCGGCCGTGGACAGAGATAGAGGGAGAGAGAAAGAGAGAGAGAGGGGGGGGGGGATAAAAATGTACGTATTACTTTACCATCACATGCTTTCATAATTTCCTCTGCGTGACATCATAATCCGCCAGAGGGTTTCCTGGATTTGAAAACTGGCTGAGTAGAATGGAGTTCGGAATTTCCGTCTACGTCGTTCTGCCACGGATATATCCGAGTCTGGCGAATCGATGGGAGCGGACGGTGTTCGGACAACTTCGGCACCGAATGCCTCTAGCATATTGCTTTGTTTAAGTTATGGCAATATCAACAACACTTCTAGTGAAAGCGACAGCAATAATTACAACAAAAATCAATCAAGAAATTATAAATGATGATGATAACGTATTTACTTAAATGTTTCCTGACAGTCTTACCTTTTCCTTACTGTATTTTTCTGGCATCACGATAATGCATCGATATCCTTTGACAGCTGATATCATGGCTATTCCGATACCTGTAATCAATCAATCAATCAATCAATCAATCAATCAATCAATCAATCAATCAATCAATCAATCAATCAATCAATCAACCAACCAACCAATCGATCGATCGGTCAATCGATCGATCGATCGGTCAATCAATCAATCAATCAATCAATCAATCATGATTGTTTTAAAATGTTGATTATGACCTAATTTAATGACTCTTACTTGTTTAAAGTAATTGAAATTCAAATAGGGGTAAAAGTATTAAAATAAGTTATTTTATCTGATTTATTACGCAAAATTTATAAGAGATACTCACATGCTTAAAAAATATATTTATATGTATAATATTTGAAAACGGTAGAACAAAGAACCTGACATATTAGTGAAACAGAGTAGGAGGCTTAAGTTGGAAAAAAATATTAACGAAATGCACCTGTGTTTCCTGCCGTGGCCTCAATGATGACGTCGCCTTGATGCATTTTCCCTTGTCTCTCTGCATCCTCTATCATTCTGGGAGGTATGTGGTCCTTTATACTGCCCCCGGGGTTCAGAAACTCGCACTTAGCCACTGTAGTGGACAGTCACAGTTAGTTCCCTTGTCTCGATATATAAAATCACTGTATATATCATCTTATATTTTGATTTACTGTTTGAATGATTGTTTTTTGTCCCACCAACAGTATATTGACTACATAGAAATGGTCAACAAAGTTGACTCATAATTAAAAATAGTAATGACGGTCGAAAACATAGGTTGACAACTCAGTAATGGTGGTCGATAACATAAGTTGACTAAAAAGTAACGATGATCGTTGTCATAAGTTGAAAACTTAGTAATGGTGGTCGATAACATAAGTTGACTTTTTGGTAATGACGGTCGTTAACATAGGATGACTTTTTTAGTAATGACGGTCGTTAACATAGGTTAAAAACTTAGTAATGACGGTTGATAACATAAGTTGACAACTGAGCAATGGCGGTCGATAACATAAGTTGACTACTTAGTAATTATGGTCGATAACATAATATAAGAAATTAGTAATGGTGGTCGATAACATAATTTGATTTCTTAGTAATGGCGGTCGATAACAGAAATTGACAACTTAAAAATGGTGGTCGATAACATAAGTTGAATATATAGTAATGACGGTCGTTGACATACGTTGAAAACTTAGTAATGTTGGTAGATAAAATAAGTTAACTTCTTACTAATGCCGGTCGATAACATTAGTTGACAACTTAGTAATGATGGTCGATAACATAAGATGACTGCTTAGTAATGATGTAATGTACATAATTGACTACTTAGGAATAGTGGTCGATAACATAAGTTAACTTCTAGAAAATAATGGTCTAAAATAGTTGACTTTATAGTAATGGGCGATAACTTTATAGTAATGGTGGTCGATTACATAAGTTGACTACTCAGTAATGGTGATCGATAACACATGTTGACAACTGAGCAATGGCGGTCGATAATATAAGTATACTACTTAGTAATGGTCGTCGAAATAATAAGTTGATTCTTAGTAATGACAGCCGATAACATATGTTGATTACTTGGTGCTGGTGGTCGATAACATAAGTTGACTATTTAGTAATGACGATCGATACAATGATTTGATTTCTTAATAATTCTGGTCGAAAGCATAAGGTGACTTCATAGTAATGTTGATCAATAACATAAAATGACTACAAGGTAATAGTGGTCAATAAAATACAGTCTAACCTCGCTATTCCGATAACTGTTGAACCGAAATCCTCTCTATTTCGATTTTTTTTTCGGTCCCGATTTTTCTCCTATAAAATTCAACTAAAATAAAATGTTTAGTCCGATTTTCGCTATTTCGAAAAAAAATCCTATTTCGAAGTATTTTTTCGGTCCCGAAATCGCAATTTATGCACATTTTTCAATTGTTAAATCGAAGTCAAATTTTCAGTCACTTTTCGTACTTACCAGATGAAAAACAGACACGCTTATTTTGCGGCGTCGTTGTGAAAGTTCAGGTAGGTTTTTCACACCTTTTACAGGGGAGGGTACACTGTCGTGTGCCCGACTGGATATCTGGTTATTGCTAATTGATGCCTGAGGGGTTGATTAATAATCATAGCAGGCGTCTGACACTGGGGAGGTGTGGGGGATTGCTTATTGCTAATTGATGTACTGTATGACTGTTAGAGTAAATATCACGCGTCAGCAGAAAGTACCTGATAATGTAGGTTTGAGTAATTGTTAAATTATGCATTTAAATAATCGGTGTTTGCCTTAATCGTCAATCATTGCCTGATTGCCTCTGCCTACGTCACCGGAATGCAACGCTTCCTTGAACAGCAGACTGACGGCGAGGAAATGTATGGACTTCTTAACAGGTTAGAACGTTACGTAAACAGGAAGCACCTCAGTAGGACCAGTGCTATGCAGAGGGACATCACGTCTTTTTTCAAGAAGTGATGTGCTCTTCTTTCAGGAACAGTGCGAACTGTGTGCTAAAGTGTGTGCTATAATTATTTATTATTTTTTTCTTTTGTTGTTCTAGCTTTTGCATTAGTGAACACGCCGGGGGTTCTATGCAGGTGGCTGTCGTACATGATTGACTACTTTTTAATGGTTATAATTAAAAAAAATGACTACATGATATTTGTGGTCAATATCATAGATTGACTATTTATATATACAGTCGCATCTCGGAATTGTATACAAAATACTACCTTTTCAGAAACCGATAAATGATAAAGTCATTTTTGTTACTTTTTTATTTTTGGAGTTTTTGGTAACGTCCCACCGACAATATGTTTAGTCATTTGTCTACTTAAGACAGATGTAGTGCTGAACGACCAGTAATGGTACTATATCAGTACCAAATTTTACGACTTTGAACGGGTTCATGTATAGGGAAACCAAAACGTATGCAAATGTATACATATTTTCTGATCGAGAGAATAAATTATGTGTGTGAGAGAGAGAGAGAGAGAGAGAGAGTGAAAAGAGAGATCATACATGTTTACAAAGAGACTCAAACGTGGAATAAAAGATGGAGGAATTTACACACACACATATATATATATATATATATATATATATATATATATATATATATATATATATATATATATATATTATAATATTAAGAGAGAGAGAGAGAGAGAGAGAGAGAGAGAGAGAAACTAGATGTTTTGGTTCACACGAACAAACTAGAAATTTCAGAAAGTGTCCCGTTTTAATTTGTGAAACTTTCAAACTTGTTTACAGGTCGTTTGCCAAGCTTTGTTATTTGAGTTTCACACGAACAAACTAGATGTATTTTGAGTGACTACCATATAATGAAACATTGAACAAGTAGGTTTATTAACGCGATAATGCAGGTTTCTGTATCATGCAGGTGCTTGAACTATTTATGGAGAGGAAGGTACATGAACCAACAATCACCTGGACGATCGGGAACTCTATAGATTTTGAATTTCTAAAAACTTTAAATAGTATTTAGATATTTAAATGATACACAATAATATATTTCAAATGCGCATGAGCCATTCAAAAACGAATTTTTAAAGATTAGCTCATCACCGATTGTTCCGCTAAAGTAATTGTATTTAATAATATTACTTAAATAAATAAACAATTAAATATATTATATACACACGTATTTGTAAAACCAGTAACCTGAAATATGATATATAACAACGCTTACCCGAGAATATGATATATAGCAATGTTTACCCAGAAATATCAGTCGAGCGTAAACGTATCTCATGATGTATTTTGTGTTTACATGTTCTATTCCAGGTTTCTGTAATTATATTATGTCGACACTTGTTTAACAAGCACTGGAACTGTCATATATTAATGAGAGTTGTAACATGGTAAAAACTTGTAACATTTATCAAGAGATTTGTATGTCTAAGATCGAGCCCGTGAAGTAGAGCTATTTGATCAAACTGTGGTCAATATCCGTTATGTTTTTTTTTTTTTTTTTTTTTGCGGGGAAATTGTTCTTAAGTTTTGTTGTATTCATAGGTCATTTCTTAGGATCCAGTTTCTTAGGTTTCTGTACTTTGTGTGTGTTTACACGTTTAACTGTCATTACCAATAGAAATATAAATAACTATAGTATATGTATGTATGTGTAACTGGCGGAAATTAGTTTTGATAAAGGGGTGTAACCTTTACAGATGTATATACTTCTATAACGACATAACGTATATAGTTCCCTACCTTAACACCATTTTGAAGAAGCGTGGAATGGCTATTTAACGGGAGGTATCATTAACCAGTTCTAACAATTATAGTAATATTGGTGCGATTTCTTACACGTATTCAGTCAGAAATGGAAGGACTCACCACCGAGTAAGCCATTAGGCCAAATGTGCATTATAAACGTGTTCCTTCGAAGTTCAGTTGATCTAGAAATTAAGTTTACGCATTGGATACCATGATAGGCTATTGCAGCAATCAAAGAAATGACATTCATATATCCAGCAGCCTCTGTTACATCATTATTCCAGTGGATGCGTGATTAGAGTGTCCACTTCGGAAGCGGAAGGTTGTGTGTTCTAACCCCGGCCGCGACATACCAAACTTGTAAAATTATGGCACGGGTATAACCCCATTGCTTAGCACTTGTAAGGGAAATTTCAGGACTGGTTAGTCCGGTGTCAGGATAATGTGACTGCGTGTTGTATCATGACACATGTCTGCGGCATGATACTGCTGTGAGACAGCACTATATCTGTTTCTATAATGCATAGTCTGCTTATTACTGAATAACAGTTAACGGAACGTAAAAAAAACAAAAACAACAACAACAACAGTTTTCATCAGTAGTTACATAGTTAATCCATTTTACAATAATGATCACCTGCATGACTGTCTACGTGCATCGTTTAAACAGAATGTATACCAATAAGCTTATTAAGGTCGATGTATATAGCATCATTTCCATTTCAAAGAAGAAAAACGGAAAGCAAACATATTTTCCTTTTCCTTCATTTGAAAATTGGAAAACAAACCACGTTAGAGTTTCATTTCTTTCAATTTCAAACACAAAAATGCATAAGAGAAGAGCAAACCACAAATATACTTTAGTTGTCCAGTATCACATGGTTGGGGGTTTAGATTGTGGTGTTTCCAGGTTCAACAAAGGTAACGTCGTTAACTCGCTTAATACTGACATATTATGTCTGTATACTTTACACGAATTACCGGAATACCAATACTATAATATATATATAAGACATACATTGCAAATCTAGATGATGAATAGTCATCTATAGAGGTATTTCTGCAATATCGGATGTTTTGACAACTGAGCATTAAAAAAGATATTTTGTTCGTTTTTTAACTAGAAATACTTCTCACCGATACTTTTTTATTGAAATTTAAATCATCAAAATCGTAAGGCTATCAAAACAAAGACAGTTAGACATGAGTTAGGAAGACTCTAAGATTCTTCCAGGGAGGAAGCCTTCAAGCTTGCTTATTACACGCCGGGGGTTCTATGCAGGTGGCTGTCGTACATGTACATTGGTATTTTTTTTCTTTCCCTTTTATATACCGGGCGACACTCTGGGGTATTTAAACAATAGAGGTTAATAACATTAAAGAGGCTCTTTATAAATGACTATTCATGAACTTAATAATCAAAACACACCCATATACAAACAGCCAGTTCCTGTAGATTATAAACCATGATTTATGTGTTACTCTTTAATCAAAATGAGGTGTAACATGCTAATGTATCGTACATTGTGTCTGATGGTCGGGTTACACATGTAAACTGTCAGTGCTAGCTATGTGTGTCTGAGATTGACTCCATAGTGTCACAACCAACCGAGGGAGCATAAACAAATACTGGTTTTGTAAGGTTAATTGTCACTTCGAGTAAGAATAGTAATGTAATGTTCTGTGACAAATTCATTATTATTAGGACATATAAATAAAAACATTTTTGTTTATACACTATTCTTTCTTTCTACACGGTTGCTTATAACATCTTGATTATTGTGTTTTTCTTGGTTTGTGGTTACGGTCAATTAGTTCATATTCTTTGTTTAAAAAAACAACAACTCGTACTTCATGCATATGATAACTGCAATATTGTTTATATAATAAAAACACATATCTTTTGTACGAGTGCTTACAATAAACGCAATCTTGAATATACAATAAAATACTCAGTGTCATTTTTTACGGCTGCTTACAATGAACGAAATGGTGTTTATATAATAGGCAAAACAATGTACATTGCATTTGTACAGATGCTTTCAATTAAATCAATAGTTTTATTACAATAAAATATCATATTTTTGTATGTTTGCTCACAATGAACTCAATACCATTTAAATACTAAACAAAATTCATATTCTGCGAGGGGGTATTGATAAGTTCGCGAAACAGTATCATGTGTGTCAATATGGTGGAATATCATAAATGCATTTAAGAAGGACTTTAAAATATTGATCTACTTTCCTTGTGATATAACACCAAAATATCAAAAAGTAACGACATGAAAGACATATATACTCGTATGATTTATTACTCATATTAATTTGTTCATTCATTGCAATTATTCTCATAAACAGAACCAAACTGGTAAATTCTAACGTACATTTGTGTACAATCAAATGAAACCAAATCAATCAAATTAAACCAAATCAAGCCTTCAAAAATACATTCTATGAGGTCGTTGTCTTCCGGTGTCACACTGCGTAACGAATAAATGTTGATTCTTGGTGATGATGTTGGTGTTTTTTGAATTAGTTGACGTATACCTAATTATGTAATCTAAATAAGTTCATGCAGTCATGCGATCCTTGCATTTAAAATTTCATCTAACTTCGATTATATTGATTATTAAGCAATATGAAATATTACAATACATATACTATAGTAAAAAACATTTTTCTGATTAAACATTCACATCAGATAAGTACATCAAGAAGTGTTTTATTTTTATATAACTAAGATATTTCATACTCTGCAATGTAAATAACTTTGTCAATCAAAATATCAATATGAAAAATGAGGTGTCATAAGAAAATATATATTTGGAGATTAAACTCATTTAGAAGACATGATAAACTATGAGATAAAAAAGCAAACCGGAAATAAAAGAAAGGTGGAAATATGATTTTAGAATATATACAACAATATAACAATTATCGCATGTCGTGTATGTATTTTCTTTTTGAAAATAAGAAGGTTAATTTTAGTATATTTCTAGTATATGCATATGCACATTAACAAGTAAAAACAAAATCCATGGCTTCTTTTAGCTCTCAGTTGAACCTGTTTTAGCTACCTGTATTAAGGGGTAAATCTGCATTAAATGGACAGTTTTGTTATTGCCATACAAGCATTGTGTTATATATCTAACCTTCATTTACCAACAGTATCTGTTATACGGCCACATTCTCTTATTCCTTTGACTTAATTATTAAGACAGGTCTTGCTGTATATTGAATTAGGACTTTGGAAATCCGTTTAAATTTGTTCCACCTCAATTTATTTCAACATAATCTTCTACAATATCAATACTGATTTAAGGTAAAAATTTAGTCAGTATGTATTAACGAAAAAGATGCGTTCTTTAAACATCAAACTGATAGAATGAAATTTATCAAACGATGTTTTTTTTTTTTTTTTTTTTTTTTCGTAATGTTTGGATTATGTCTAATATGTTCAATGAAATGTGTTATTAGTGTTAAGATTTCATATCTTGTCTAAACCATCCAACTTAAATCACATAACAAAGTTATACAGGAGAACAGTAGAATAATAAAGAAAATGCAACAAACCATAGTAAAACAGTGGAATCAATCTGAATCTACTGAGAACTATCACTTATACTAAACACAAATGCTTGCAACAACAGTGGAACAATCAATCTGATCTACTGAGAACTATCACTTATACTAAACACAAATGCCTGCAACAACAGTGGAACAATTAATCTAAATCTACTGAGAACTATCACTTATACTAAACACAAATGCTTGCATCAACAGTGGAACAATCAATTTGAATCTACTGCGATAACGCAGATAGGCAAGGCGTATAGGAACATGACGTCACGTCGTTACGCGCAGATATCCTGAATGTGCTTCTCTAAAATAACGAACATGACTTGGAACTATTCACATTAAACCGAGTTATAACCGGTTGTTGCATTTTCCTGGGATTAGAAAAGACTGTCATTCTGAATTTTGTAAGCCGTATCATGCTTACAGATGATGAAAAAGGATTTTTTAACAGCGGAAATTAAAGCGGAAACCTCTAGAGTATAGAGTTAAATGTTTTTTTTTTTTTTTACAAACTAATCAGAGTGATCACGCACATTTGTTTTTACCTATTGCATTACCTTAAACAGAACACAGAACGTTTCAGTTCAACAATTTTAGGAAGAGTTTCAAGATTAGAGTTACAAAGCAATCATCTTACCAATTTCAAAATTGTAAACAGTTTAAAACATTCCATATTCAGTTCTCGTGCGTTTACTTTTCGATTTAGCTTATTATCTTTAAACCACCGGGATTAAAGTTTATATACAATATCATGAATAGAAGATACATACCAAACTTTCTTAAAATGGGTGATTTTGCATGATAACGTAATTACAAAAATTTCTGCATTCAATACAAAAGTAAATAGTTATAATATCTCTGTGAGTAAAAAACATAATGTCTATATTTGAACAATAATATATATTTTCTTTTTAGTCATAAATTATTTTTTTAACATTTTTAAGCCAATATATGAATTTGAAAAAGGAAAATCTTGTTAACCTTTTACATCAAATATATTCATGTACAGTTTTATAATTTGATGGCAATAAATTAACTAAACTTCTAAATGATTTTATGATCACATTGAATTTTCTTTACTCAGTATGCTGTAAACTGGGAAAAAACTGTATTATGTTTTCAGCGTCGTTCACTTTTTTCCCGCCAGAAAACGCGAAGTGGAATCAGGAACGCACATTTTGTGTCAATTTCAATAATGTATCCATGATATAAAAGCCGTTTTTGTTCTGCTATCATTCTCTGAAATAAAAAAAAAAAAATAGAAGTTATTATATATACATTTTTATTTATGAAAATTTTTGTTTTATATTTCGTATGAGTATATACATTTTTAGTTCTTTATCGGAATTATTTTTGTGTTATGATTAAGTGTCATATAATCTTTTATTACATTATTAAATGCGTTGTTTTTATTTTTAGTAAAATCGTATTATTGTATATACTTGTATAGTTACGTTGATTATAGAAATTCCTTAATATAAATAAAACAATAAACTGGTTTAAGCCAATATGAAGGACAATATTTACCCATTTTTGTTGCTGTTTTATTTTTTTGCTCATTGTTACTCATGGATTCCAAGGTCTTTCAGTCTTTTGGTGATCTTCGGGATCCAGTTTTCATAATGGCTATACAAAGTAAAATAGAAAGCAACGCTTATTATAATTAGAAACCAAGAGGGTCAAGATGGTCCTGGGGTCACTCACTTTGCCTGCACTGCTTTAGAGATGAAGAAACGGCACATCTGAGTGATGTTCAGATATTTCAGGTGCAAAATCTGTAGATCCATTATTACAACTTCAGATATTATCAAAATGTACCGAGGCGGTGCTGGCATTAAAATTGTACTTAAATTTAATGATGATTGTTTTATAACTGAAGATGCTTAAGTGTTAACAAAGTATAAATGTGGCATTTTGTAAAATTCAGGGGCGGTACTCCCTGAACAAATTGACAGCTACCAGCCAAAATCAAACTTGGCCTTGATATTATTCTATAACTATTGTCATGAGGTCTGAAGATTATTGTTTAAGAAATGAAGATGTAAGAAAGTAAGCAAAGATAATATAGCATTTCTAATAGATACAGGGTCATAACTCCTGACCTATTGAGCAGATATCATTCAAAATGGAACTTAATCGAGCTATTATGAAGAATAATGAACATGAAATTAAAATTATAGAGAGTAAACAAACTGAACTCTTGCATTTTTGATCATTCAAAGGCCATAACTCCAGTCCTTATTACAGATATAAGCCATAGTCTATCTTATCCGACATGATGTTCGTTTTATAAAATGTTTTCAGCTGAATGTGTTATCTACTTGCACATCCCCACGCTATATTATTCGTTACTCTGCAAAAAATAATATGCATGATGGGGGCTATTTGTATATAATGACGAAACGTCAAAAGTGACAAGATAACTGTTTAAGCCATTACACTTCACAATTTTTACTTACTAATAAAACGTGTTATTTCCTTTATATAAGAAGATAAATGAGACATGCGTGGTTTAAATATGTAATCATTGTATCTAGAAATGTTCTTAATTATGGACCTACACGCAGATGGGTCAACCTGGGTATCCTATAAGTAGATTTAGATTGTGCGGCTTGTGCCCTTTAGGCAGAATTCAAAATATGGGGAGTTCGAGTAAGAGATAGAAATATATCAAGTTCGTTATTAACGTAAACATTCAGATTTCTAATTTTCTAAAATCTAAAGAAATTCCTCGTAATGAAGCCAAGTAATTCCAAAGTTTAGCGTAGGTGAGTTAATTGGTTAAATGTACACACAAAATGGGAATGCAACAAAGTTAATGTGTTCTATCTAGATTAACAATTTATCAAGTGTGATATAATGATGATAAGGTTTATAAAGATTAGAATGAAGGAAATGCGTTCTTCGAATTATGTAAAATTTGTAGATGGCAAACATGTTGATTATGTGTAATAATGAAGAACTTTTGGTTGTTAACATACAATTATGCTATTGCTTTTAGATACAAACCTTTGTCTATTAAAACTGTAGAAATTGTTTATGTAAGGCAATTCACAAAAATATATTTACATTTTAACATAAAATTGGCTTCCATTAAGGTCTTGAACCGAATACTCGTGTATGTGAAATGTGCTTTTTTAGAGAGAAATTAATGATCCAGTATAACATGACAAACTATGTTCGTTCTTAATCAATTTCCTGCTAATCTTTCCATTATAACATGACACTCGGTATCTATGATAGTCTATTGAACTAAGAACTAAGCAGTTTTTGTTTGTTTTTAATCTCGCCAAAAAAAGGGGGCTTTATGCATCTATACACGTGGAAAATGACAAATTGTGAATGAAATCAGAGCATATGTAAACATATAAGGTTCAGCAGCCTTATCATTTTATATAGCAGCGATAAGATGATTACTATGATGTAAACCTGTCAAGATTTTGGACGTTCGGGTTGAATGACACAACATGTGTATCTCTGTAAAATATGTGTTTCTCTTTCAACACAATGTACATGTATACGCTATTCCCTTGTTTGCACAATTTGAACAAACCAATAGCATACATGTCATGTTCAAGCGTATTTTGTAAGACGTGTTTACATGATATAATTATAAATTGAAATGATATATTAATAACAAAAAAAAAAATAAAAATGAAACAATCCACTATTTAATAATTGATCCATTACATTGAAAGCAACCTAGTTGAAAAATATCTCTAAATGGTAAAAGATATTGAAGAAACAAGGACGCGAACGATTCCGTAATCCACAGATTTCATTAAAATAATAAAACGTAATAGGTATCCGATTGATAGAAATGACTTTGACATGGTGGCATTAGTTAATCGTGGTACCGGTCGAAGTCAGGATTTGTATGAATTTCACTTTGCAATTTGTTTGCGTATCTACATGTTACTAGAGCATACTGTAAAAGCAAAACCATATATCGCGATGCTACAGCAATCATTTGTAAAAGAACATTTTTTTTGTATACTATGATTTTTGCGCTTTTCATTAATTCTGCGCGTATTGATATTTGCATTAGGTACCCTATATGATTTTTATGATTTTAGTTTTAATTTAGCATGTTGTCAATTCGACAATTCTGGCATTAAGTGGAAATCAATTGCGTTGAAAAAATATGCATGGAAACTAATAATTATGATAATCTAATTTGCAATTAATAATGTAAAAGTGAAACCATACCAGCGTTTCATTTAATACAAGTTTGTACCGTTTGTACATCTTATCCCAATAATAATAAATGATATTCATGAGAATCAAATTAGTTAATAACAGTCAATGGAATGAAAACAATTTTCGTTCTTAACTAGCTACTTTGATTTACTATTTATGTTACCTAAATAAATGTTCAACTGGACGTCCAGTTAATATTACTTTATATCCACATACACTGAACAATAACTCGCGCGGTTCCATTTTCTTTAGTAAGCAACAAAGTACATCAATTTCATATAAGCTACAACACAATTGTTATACGAGCAATCAGAGGAATTTCTTACGCTATAACATTTAGTGGCCACTGATAATTTTTAATCTTAAATTGGCAATGGAAAAATATTTCCAACCCGATTCTTTTAATTTGTAATAGAAATTACCACTTGAAAATATCAAGTAATAGCGTGTTTTAACAAATGGAATTCACCATGTGCCCTCGCTGCTTTTTTTAACACAGTCATTGCACAGATGCACCGAAGCTTGTGATTATAACCCTTTCATCAGGAAATATGTACAATTTCTCTCTTATTTCTTTTTACTAATACAGTTGATATGAATATATACTTAGGTGAGGCAGCAAGATCGACAGGATTCGACAATATCAGGGTCATAATGTACCCAGCATCTTTGACATAGTGCATTAAACTATATTTTTTAATGAAATACGTTACATATATTGATTTTATGATAGTGAACAAATATTTCGTTAGAAAAGGTAATATCATTTATTATTTACTGACACATGTTAAACACCGTCCATTTTCGCATCGCACCAAACAAATTCAATAGGGCTATTTGGATATGCCGTCTTTTGAAAAAACAAAAAAGTGAACGAACATCTCAGAATTCGTAATATTACTCAAAATGAGTAATCAGGCAGGTGATGATGTAAATACAATCAGGTAGTTCTTATATATGATGTATTTAATGGATATGCCGCCGTTTCAAATTAAACTCATATATAGTAATCAGGCAGGTAATGGGGTTAATCGGCATATACAATCAAATATGCCTATTATACGATGTCTTTATTATATTGCTTTATTGGATTGTTAGTATCTAGAGATTCAGTGCATATTTTTAAATCGAACTTTCCAAATGTTTGAATGTGTTTCAGTACAGTCCATAGGAACTATTATTTTATTAATCTTTGTACCAGAAAAGCATTCCTTTTAATGAGCGATCATTAATAGAACATATGACTTCAGCATACATTCCGTATACTCGTTTGTATAGTTCGTGCCTAAATTAAAAATTAGAAAATATTCCACTTAAATGAAAGAAAAGTATTCGCTAACCATAAACAATAAACTGATTTGCATTTTTTTTTATTCGCCCCCTGTTTCAGTTGTATATCTAGAAGCCTAAATTTGTAATCTATTTAGTATAAATTTTAAGATGTTAACTTAATATATTTTCCGTCTCCTGGGCCTGTTTTTCTGATGTATAGGATGTTGATGAAAATACTGTTGTAGTTTCTAATTTTCAAGCAGTGTTTTCTATAAAGTATATATGCAGCGCCTGCAAAATCGCTTGTCGCCCAATAAATGTTTGCCTTGTTTTGAAATATAGTCTTTGGAAAGTATATTTAACAATCAATGATCGTAAAACTGTAATATGATACAATTCTTCATGATTTTCAATAAACAAAAAATAAAAATAAATACACTGGAAAAGCGTTATAGCGAACATTTATCACTGATGACGACATCAACAGAATCAAAATACATTGTTTTTCTATGTCACTTTTTTGGAGATAAGTTAAGGCGTCTTTTGTTTTGAAATATATATTATTGCAACACTTAAATGGAATATAAACAGACATTAACAGCAATAAATAATTTGCTTTTCGATTGAATGAAGGGCATTTTGCCAAATAAAAGTTGTTTTCCTCCATTCCATGTTGCCTTTGGACACAGGGAAAATAGCAGTGCTCACAATGACATAATAATTGTTCAAAATATAATATTGAATAAGCTGGCTTTAATATATTCGCCGGAGTTCTTAACTGCGCCCCTGACCAACAACTCCACCTTTTTTATCGTCGTTTCGCAAGATTTTATCACATGCTCAAGCGATCATATAAAAAAAAAATATAACGATGTTTTATTTAAATAAATCTCATATGGTTTGTACAAAAATGTGATTAAACATATAGATATTGCAATTCTGATCTCACACTAGGCTTTTTTATGTTTCTTTATACAAAAAAGGTTTCCATTCAGGATGCCACCTTTACGTTCAAAAACATATATCTAGTAAATTTCCTCTGCTGTGCTACAGATTTACAAATGGAATTCATTTGTGCATTATTTGACGTCACCTAGGTGCCGGATTTAGGTACAAACAACATTATGGAATAATATTTGATTCCCAAATGTTTTAAGTGTTATTTTCGAGTGAATGACCTTTTATAAACAAATTTTGTGGGGATTATCAATGGGAATTGAATAGAATCATTTGGTACAGGAACAGATTGTATTATTTGTGTTGTATTTATGTTGCATTTCACAATTATTGCTTAGAGTGGTGCAATTTGGGTACCCGAGTATAATGGATGGTTAAACTGTTTATTGTAATATATTTGAAAATGATATACGATTAAAGATGCTGGAATGTACAGATAAAATTATTAACGGACGAATAGCCGGATTTCAAGACCTACGAACGGCGAGAGGCATAGGTTAACCACAATAGTCCACCTTGAGCTCCTGCTGAGATGAGCTAAAAAGGAAAATAGTGTTAGCGTCATATTCTTGTCAGATATCGATAAACGCTTAGAAAACCAATTCACCAAAAATCTACTCACACAAAGGTTGTTTCCAAGTACCTAAGTGTGCACATTTATACTTTAACTTGAATGTACTCCCTCTTGATAATTGCTTTATTTCATGTAGCAGAGATGTTGCTGAGTAAGTGTATGCGTATCTATTATTTCTAATGATCAATGTGCGTTTCAGATTCACTTTTTATGCAACGCATCTAAAACAAAATGAACATTTACGCATTTTGACAAAGTAGTATTTTATGCGAAATGAAAATAGTTAGTGAAGAATTAAATAACCTGTCTATGAATGGTCGCTTGTCATCATGTAATTTCTTTTTGCTATTGATATGCATTGGGCACGCGATAAACATTAAATGTATGTATAAAACTGCATGCATTAGTAATATGGCATAGGGGGTTAGGGTAGTATTTTCAGTATTTTTTTTTCTAGTTTTTATTACCATACAACACACTTCTGAACCGAACAATTATTCATTTATGCAAATCCTAAATAGCGATTGATATAAACAAATACATCACATGTCTTTCAATAAGATTTTAAGTCAGCTAAATCAATATTATAATTCTAATTAAATAACACTTTTTAACTACGAATATGTTTTACATGTCACTTGTGTATTCATTAATCCTTTTTTGCACACATTTGTCTATTGTAACTGTTCATCAATATAATCTCTAGTAAGCCAAAATGCGTGAGTTCGATCAACACTCAACTTTTTTGTTGTTTTGTTTTTGTGTTTTGCTTTTTTTGCATATTTTCACCCACTAGCATATTTATAGTTACTTAATTTATCAACAAATATATTTTAGTACAATACAGATTATGAAGTAGTTTAACTTTTAGACAAACATGACTGGTTTTCGTATTGCCTAAATTATCCTACAGTTAGCAGCCATGTCACTCATTTGCCCAAACTAAGTTCTCTATTTATTAACTGAATTGTCTTTAAGCAGGGTTGTACTGAATTTTACAAAATTTTAGAAGTAAAATTTAAAAAAAATTAAAAATTTTTTTTGCGATATATGGTTTTGACTGTGCAAATAAAATATTAAGTTGATATTCCTGAAATGATTGATGAATCAACTTAGTTCCAAACATTTATCTTTTATAAAGAATTAGTTGCTTTCATGTTGTTGTTGTTTTTTTTTCACCAAAAAGACTAGTAGAATGACAAAGACCATGAACAGTTATATTTATATGTAAGTACATCGCGATTTATTTAAATTAGAATAAGTACAATAAAGAATTTACTGTAAACTATTTTCTTCATGAAAATTAATGTAACTAAGAGGGTCATAGAGGCCCTGGATCGCTCACCTGCGTATGGGGTTACCTAAGCAACATATTTTCCTCATGAAAATTAAAGGCCTTGAGTCGGCTCACCTGAGTATGGGTTACCTAAGCAAAATCTGCTTTAGAAATGAGACACATGGCCAGTAGTTTTGAGAGTGATGATTTTTAAAATAGCAACCAGAGTTCTACATGGATCATTTTTTAGCACATTTTGTGAAGGTTTGCAGAATGATCATCCCTACAAAATTTAATCAAATTCTTTCTTTCCAGCGGTTTCAGAGATGTTGTTTAAAGATTCCCTTTATACATTTATGGTAAAGTATCCTTGCACCTGGCAACCATAATTTTTTTACGGATCTGAGTAATTTTAGTATACTTGGTAGGGGGTTACCCAAAGAATATCCGCACAAAAAATGAAGTTTGACAAGTGGTTTTGAAGGTGATGTTTGCATTGTTTTCTTTCCGTTGCAATTGCATCCAGAGTTCTGCATGGATCATGTCTATTTAAGGCACTTTTGTAAAGATTCACCAAAAGGTTATCCATGCAAAGTTTAATTAAAGTCAATCCAGCGGTTTCAGAGAAAATGTCGTTTAAAGCAAATTGTTGACGACAGACGACGCGCGACGTGTTCAACCCTAGCAACAAATGCTGATCAGAAAAAAAAATCCACCATATTTAACAAAATGTAATGATCATACTGTCTATCCAACTAAAATGAAATATTTTATGGTGAAAGTATAACAAACAATAAAAGCTTGTTCTTGGATGAAATAAATGTTGTTTTTTTACAATGTGATAAGGATCACTTATTGTTCGCTATATAACGCCATATTGCTTAAGTATAATGAATAGTAAAACTGCATTGATTGCCATAGACAGCTTAATAAGTGTTGTCGGAAATACACATATGCACAACTACGCCACCAACACCCATCGAGGTTGCTGTGATTTTGACCTTTGTTCAAGTGACCCCAATGTCAATAGGGATCATCTGCTAGGCATGAAATTTCACCCTTTGAATTTTGATGACTGTGGGCCTAAGCGTCACCGAGTCATTGATCGGAAAATAATTTTACTTTGAGGTCACTGTGACCTTGATATCTGACCAAGCGATCCCACAATCAATAGTGGTCATCTACTAAGTCACGACCAATCACCTTCTGAAGTTATAGAAATGTGGGCCCAGAAGTTCTTCAGTTATTGGTTTGAAACGCAGTGGTCTATCGACGGACGGACCGACCGACCGACCATCCGACCGACCGACATTCGCAAAACATTATGCCACCTCTTCTTCGATTAAATAATAAACTGAATTGCGACACAATTTATATTTTTAAAACCTATATTTAGATTTTCTATTTAATTTCATTTACTGTTTCTTTGATGATAACATACACTCTTCGCAGATGACCTATCTCCAAAGGGTGAGTTTACTTTACTGGTAAACACGCAATGTTGCGGAGCGTATCACATGGTACCACAAGCACATGCTTCGAGGATACCGTTATATATATATATATATATATATATATATATATATATATATATATATATTTCTGCAATGTACCTATATTTGCCGAGTTCATTTTCAGGAAACAAAGACATTTTCAAAATTAACAAGTGAGTAGTTTTTTTTTTCTTCTTCTGCCGATCATATTTAAACAAGTTGCCTTTAAGCTCTTGGTTTTGTTTGAAATAAAACCTGATTCGAAACCCTATAACGATAATAAATTCAGATATAAAAGATGTATTCAATCTTAACTTCTTAACGTCAATGTCACAGATTCTTAAATTCAGAGAGAACGGAACATTAAACTACATACATAAGATAATCCTCGAAAGGAGGTAATGATTACTGAAAAAATAAAAAAAGATTTATAATGCATTCACGGACATTGTAACCTGTTGTTTAAATTAAATTTAGAACCATAAAGAATTGAATATGGTTGATTTCGAAAGCATGTTCTATATGATATATTGCAACTGTGTTTCAATAAGCCTGAATATATGTGCATTTTTTATACATATACCTTATCTATTTTTCACTTTCTTATCCTTCCATTTTGATGGATAGGATACTGATATTATTACCATTGTATTTTCCAATTTTCAATCAGTGTATTTTATAAAGGATAGATGTAACGCCTGCAAACACGCGAATCACAAAAAAATATACGCCACCAAATTTAACAAACGATAAATCATATTTACTGTATAACTGATAGTGAAATGTAGTCTGTTGAAAGTATATTAAACAAACACGGAACTTAAAATTGTGACATAATACAACTTGTTATTATATTCTAAAAATTCAAAAATAAAATATTTATAAATGCATTGTGTTTGAAATGCTGAATACATTTTGCGTCTGAAATGAACTGTTTACGCATCTAAACAAACGTTGTCACAGTCTAATAGTCAACCCAGAACTTCATACGCAACAATACCATACACTGTATGAACATATTCTGTGATACTGTAATTCCTGGACACACTTGTTATTAATTGAATTTCATTTAAATCATCAGAATGTAAATTATGATCACAATCGAGACTAAATCTTGTTGTACGAGTATATCGCCCATTAAAAGCCAGAAGGGGCTATCACCTTCTGTTTACATTTGCTGATAGCCCCTTCTGACTTTCAAAGGACGATATAAGGCTCCTTACTTCCTAGTTAATAAACGCTTGTTTCAAACTATATCACATATGATATTTACGAGAAACCCTTTTTTGAAAATGCCGTACGCATTAAATAGAGCAGTGTTTATCTGATCTGAACATATGCAATCGACAATGGTACTACATATTACATTCGAAACTAATCAGAATCTCATAACTTAGTTACATTGTAGCTGACTGAGTCCCGAGGGTTATATTCAGAATATTAAGTAAAGCCGATAAAATAATTTAAACAATGAACTTTCTAAAACAGTGTTAGTATCTAAACATTCATAATTTCCTGAAATATAATGAAAACAATATGTATATCATATTATTTAAATTGATATGTCGGTATTAAAATGATTATCTTCCGTGTATTTAGACGGCGGCCACATAAGAGTTATTAAGGCAAATGCAAAGATTTTCCCCCTCATATATATAGCTCTATATCAGATTTATGTTGTGGCTCGCACGGATAAACAATAATCCGTGTAACAGAAAGAGATTTCTTAAAATATTTTCAAGGAACAGCATACGCCCTAGTTTAAATAACAGGTCTGTTATATATTTTCGATGTATCAATAGTTGTAAAATAAGACCCTCCTATATTACAAAATAATTTCGTCATATATTTGCTGTTGAATATTTAAACGCATTTAATTTAAAATACAAGAGTCACATTTGGACATTTGTTATATAAAATGTTTTGTTTAAAACGCGTTTGTATTTGTTTATATTTAATTTGTATATGGTACACGATTATTTATGGCAATACCTTTAAAGTGTTTTATAGGCAGATTTGTGATACGTATATTGAGAAGGAATATATCGACTTGGGTCTCTGATACAGTCTACGACAACTATAATTAGAAGTATATATTTGAAGGTTAATGCTGTGTAAATATCCACACTAATTCTTTTAGGTCTGATAGATAATGGATGAGATGAATAGCGGACATAGACAAAACACATTCACGTGATGTAAGGGCATGTCTTTCAAACCATTAATTTTCTAATTTTTTCTTCGTTCGGTTCCTTTAGACTATTTTATTCAATCTGGAAACACGAAATAACACGCAGTAATTCATAATGAATATCGAGACACACGCATGCCTTACATGATAATATTTGGAGTGTGTTAACACATATAATTTTGACAGATTATTATTGCATATAGTTATCATGTATACATGTGAAGAAGGAAAAAGGCTTAATCATCATTTCGCTATTTTTAATTTTTGCCACTGTAATAAAACGAATATTTGAGAGTATCATATTTCATTAATTATCTCTTATTACGGCGACTTTACATGTTGTTTACTTTGAAAATTGACTTTTTATATCCACCTTCTACTAAAGCAAATGCTTAAACTTTAAATGTTAAAAGATTAAGATACACGTAAAGTAAACAACACTCTGCGTGCAACACATGCCCGAAAATATAACGAATACGAAATCACACTACCATCTTATTTCTCATCTCATCTTTTTTTATTCAATTAAGAATTGCATTCCAAATAATACAAACACCTTAAAAATAACATTTAGATGTACTTAGAACAGGTTCATTTCGAAAGAAGTATAGATTTTATTTGTAGTCTAAATAAAGAAGAAGAAACAACACAGACTATGTATGACCATACCATGCCATGCAAATGAATTACACGTGTCAACTCACCAAATGTACTAGTTATAACACATGTGAATAGGATGCGATATTGACAAAAACTTGACCAAAGGACGCGACTTTAAATTATTATTAAACACCATATAGGGTCCAACCGATCACAAACTATTTCTTAAACTTACAATCTCACCCTCGTGAACTTTCTTATATTCTAAACCGTATAACCCGTCCTTTGAAAAGTATTTATTCGTTTCCTTATATACCAGACATGATAACAGTTATGTTTGCCATACTACTTATTCAGTTTTGATTTTTGTAACGTATCTAACTTATGTAAAGCATACATTAAAGATTAACTGTTTAAACTGTTGAGAGGACAATATATGTTTCAGGTCACTTCACTTAGCAAGCTCGCTTTAAAATCTAAGCTGTGTATCATTAGTGTGAAGAAATATTTTAAATGGTTTCAAAGGAATTTTTTTTTAGTATATTTTAAGAGATAATGCAATATAATATTTAATTTAAAATATTATTTCTAAATTATTATCAATGATGCGCACAGTTTGAATACAAATACATTGTATAATATTTGATCATTTTACGCTCCAATTTATCGATACATTGATTTACTTTTTTATATGACTAACAACATTAAGATGATATCTGACTATTGATTGACATCGCAATAGTATATTCATAATTTCATAAGGACCGCCCTTTTTTGTCGTATAAAAGATTATTTCGATGCATAATACACAATGAGTCAAAAAGCAGCAGTTAGAAATATTTACGCATATGCACTACAACCTTTTACTTAAGGTTATTCATACGTCACCATATAATTGTACATTTATTTGAATTTATATGTCGGTACTTAATTGATTATCTACCTTACTTTTAAATGGCCACAAACAAGTTATAAATACAATTGCGTAGAATTTCGCCTCATTTATATAGCCCTTTATCATTTTGAATTTAAAAACACGTCTGTTATATATTTTCGATATATCAATAGCTGTATAATAAGACCCTCCTATATTACAACATAGTTCGGTTATATTTTTCTGTTAACTGTTAACTTTTTGGTCTGATAGATAATGAATGAAAATCGGAAATAGGCATTCAAGTGATATAAGATCATGTCCTTCAAACCATTGATTTTCTAATCTGTCGCGCACAATTACACTTCGATCGTTTCCGTTATTTCTTGTCAATCTTGTAACAGGAACTAACAGGAAATAATCCATGCTGTATACCAATAAACATGCATGCCGTATATTTCCTGATAAGATAGAATGTGTGTTAACACGTATACTTTGGACAGATGATAATTGCATATAGTTATCATGTATAAATTATATACCACGTGTGAAGTATGGACTGGTAAAAAGCAAAAAAAAAAAAAAAAAAAAAAAAAAACTTAAACATCATTTAGATTTTTTCAGTAAATAAAGCACCTGTTATTTGCTCATTTTCTCCCGAAGTTGTGTCCATTATAGCCATAGCTAGTACCCTAAACACTAAGTTGCATCGGTAAAAAAACACTCTAAAACTGGAACCATTATACTTTGACTTAGTACCTTTTCAAATGTAAAGGCAATATATCGTTAAAAAATCGCATGTTATCACAGATATTATCCGGAGGTCGTAACAAAATGTTAACTCATCATTCGGATAGTTTGTGAATTCATGTCCATAAAATGCATAACATGAACATATTTTGACAAGAGGTATGATTAGTATTCTAACATATATTAGTATTATTTCGACTGCTTAGCCAGACATTCTTATTGTTGTGTGGATGATACTTATATATTTTCAAGTATTGCATACTATGATAGGTATAATGTGACGCCTGAAGATAGGCACTACACGAAATATGTACTGGACTATTTATTAAACTCCAGTGATCAAACACACTGCATGTCTTGCTTTTTTAATGTTTTAGAATAATTATCTAAATATCTTGCTCAAAAAATAAGAAAATTTCATAATATTCGAATAAAAGTAAATTAGAATTCTTCATGATAAATGTAAATGAACTACAGACAATACATCAATACAAATCGAAAACGTTCATGCCAAATCAATATGCGTTGTTTACCTAATACATTAGTTCACATGTTAATTGACCCGTGGTTTATTCATCCACTAAATGTTTGTTGGGACCCAGAAAAAAGTACATTACTTACAATGTGATATGAGTCATTTTATGCTATATCACATAACATTCGATTGCTAAAATACAATAAATAAAAAAACTGCATAGGAAAATCTTTCCCCAAAAGTATCCAATTTTTCAAAGACAGTATATTCTTGTCTTTATTTTTTATGTTTTACTTATTTATCTATTACAAATATTTTCGAATAAGATGTCGAATCTGAGTTCCGCAAACCCTTTATCTTCAATTATTTAATGTTGATCAAATGGCTGAATTAGGTCGACTAAATATAGAGTAAGTAACATTTAGTTTTACGTCAGTTCCCACCATATGATGTATAATCAATAAGCCTAGACGACACCTATTTGTAGAAACCTAAGTGTTTTTATTTTATTTAACAATTTCTTAATAAAAAAATATCATTGTATTTACATATTTCGATGGTGTTTGTCTTAACAACATTCACCGAAAATTCTAATATACCCTAATCTCCCACTTCTTTTTCCTCAAGTCATTATCGATATTTTTTGACGCCGAATGGAAATAATGGTAGTTCGCGAATGATTTGGATAAGCACCTCGGAGTTCCTAGTGGCTAAAGGAAATTTGCTAGGATGCCGCTTGGCCTGTTTTACCGACAAGAGGTCGGGAACACATTAGAAAGCAGTTCAACGCAAATAATTTTGCAATTCTTCCGAGTGCCCCCGAAGGCTCAATATGACTTTCGACGTTTTTGTTCATTAACTTGAGACTAAATGTTTAATAACTCGGTTTGCCACCAAATGTTTTCGCTCTTTCTTATAAAATAAAAAACATTCTGATTAGTGTCGCTAGATAAACGATTCCAGTAACGTTTGATTTCGAACCTATCCACAACTTAACATTAATCAATTTTCCTGGCGCTATCTTTTCTAGATGAACCAGCACTGGTTAAGATGACTTAAGAGAAATGATACATGTATCATAATGAATTCAAATGGAGATGCGGAAGTCCGGACGCGCAAATATCTTCATAAGATATGTGCAGTGGATAACTTGATAATCATGCTAAGTTTTGCTTTGTAATATAACACATTTAAAATAAGATCTATTTGTTACACGTTAGCAATTTAACGTCGTAATGAATATGTCATGATATAAAAATATATCGTATGTTCTTTAATACTAGATCTTGTTTTGATTAATGGCATTAGGCATTCGTTTTGTTTTAATGATTACCTTATTAGAGAACTATTACTATCTGAAGTAAATCGTTATCTTCCTGCTCGTTAAATGTAAACAACATTAAAAATGTAAAGCTGTGGCTACAAAATACATAATGTTCTTTAAATCCGGCAAGCTTATCAACACTATATTCAACATGATATGTAATGAATAAATATCCGATCAATATGTATTTGAATTTTCCAGGATAACTTAATTTACAGATGTGCATATTCTAAAAAGGTGATGGTTATTTCTGTAATGTATCAGTTGAACGTAATTAATTTCTACTTTTACGAAACATTATGAAATAAAAGCATATATTTAATTCGTTATTTACTAACAACATACCACTTTATTTACTTTATAACTTACGTTCAGAACATCTGCACATTCACGTGCACGTGAGTACAGAAATGCATTTTCAAATTAAATAAAATTATTTAAATATAATAAAAAAATAAAATTATTTATTAACTTAATGTGTACTTTGGTTTACCTAATTTTATCTCTAATACTGTGAAATGTCGCCAAAGAATTTAACATTACACTCAAGTACGCAAAAAATAATGTATGGAAGTATTATTTTTGATAATATAAACTGGTTCGAAATCATATCTCGACAATTATGCTATTTTCACGAAGTATATAGGTCTCATTTAAAAAAGCGCGTTATACAAATTGCATGGATGCCTTTTATCTACCAGTTTGTAGATTGTATACTTACAATATTATCTTTGCTAAAAAGACGAATTTAAAAATAAATACTTACCAAACGTCGCCAATAGGTAAAATAACATTTTGAATAGTTTCATAAATAGTCGCACTAGAACAAAAATATTACATATATATTATGCATTATAGGTATATTGTTAAAATTGTATGACACTATTGATATACACCCACGCTGAACAATTTTCGTCATCCATCAACCTTTTATGCAATCGGATTACTGTATCGGCTTTCGATCAAAGCAACACAACGGTAGTGAACAATTCGAACGATTGGTGTGTATGGAGACAAGAGTTATGAGCAACCGTGGGTTGAGCGACGATGAATAACACACACAAAACGTATTTCAACGTCACGCTCATTTAGTATATGTAATGAAGTTCGGTGTAGTTTAAATAAAATGCAAACTCGAAACTATAAACTAGGTTTGGATTTTTCGTTGATATATTAATTGAAAAAAAAAAAGAACACCACAGCCGCGCCGAAACTTTCAATTAGAATCTTACTTATCTAGAAAAAGTACAAATTCCCTATTTTTCATACGAATAAAATTGAAATAAATGAATTTTTAGGCGTGGCTGCAAGATCGACAGAATTCGCCTATCAAAGGCTCGTAATGTTCTCAGCATCGTTTTCATAATGAATTAAAATATAATTTTGAAAAATATAATTTGCTCATGAAAGACATTACATACTTATTTTATGATAGTACCTATAATTTTTTTTTCCAAAATATGGACAGATTTTTCGTTAATAAAAGTATTTTCATAAAGCGATTACTGACACCGGTTAAAAACCGGCCAATTTCCCATTGCACCAAACAATTTGATAAGGGCTATTTGATATGCCGCCTTTTCAAAAAATGGGTGCACACATGTAGGCAATCTGAATTAAACTCATAATGAACAATCAGTCAGGTAATAATGTAAAAACAATCAGATATGTATAATATAAGATGTCTTTATTATCTTGTACTATTAGTTTGGGGGTATCTATAGATACATTGCATACCATTAATTACAAGTTTCCAAATGCTTGCATTTGTTTTAGAACATTCCATGGGAGATATTCTTTTATTATTCATTATACCCGAAAACCACCCTATTTTTATGAGCGAACTTAATAGGAAGTATGACTAAAACAAAGATTCCGTAAACACGTTTGGATATTGCATGCCTAAAATAAAATATATAATACTAAAATTAAAGCATTATGTATCAATAACACATATTCGCTGATAAGAAACAATAAAATTGTTTTGATTTTTTTTTAGTTTACTTTGTTATATTTGTATTTCGATCAGTCTAAATATATCTCCTTTAGAGATGTTCAACCTTATCTATTTTCCGCCTACTTATCCAGGTTTCTGTTCTATATGATGCTGATATAAATAATAGTATATTTTATTTAATTTTCAATCAGTGTTTTCTAAAAAAGATATATGCAGCGCCTGCAAAAACGCTAATCACAAAATATTCATAATATTTGAATATGAAATGTTATTATTTAATAAACATAGAGAAAATGCATTGGAATTAAAACACTAAACCATTTATGATGAACCCATACAGGCTCATTCAAAATACATGTTTTCCTATGTCAGTTGTTCAGTTGCAGTTGTTATTAGAACACTTGAATGGAATTTGTTCATTAATTATCAACATGTAATAGCTTGGTCTTTGATTGAATAAATTATTGTTGTTGTTGTTTTTTCCATATGAATGTTGTTTTTCCATCTGTTCGTGTTTTGGACCCAAGAAAATTGCATTTCGTACAATTCGATAAGGCTTGTCACAATCTAATATTACTACACAAGATGGCTTTACTATAATAACTGGTAAACACGCAATGTTGCGGAGCGTATCACATAATACCACAAGCACCTGCTTCGAGGAAACGGTTTTCTATATTTAACATGTATTGCAGGTGATGTGTTTTTGTGCCACGTGACCTAGACTTGTCGAGTTTATTTTCAATAAACAAAGACTTTTCCAACATGAACAAAGTGAGAGTAGATTTTTTTCTACCGATCATCTGTAAACAAGCTGCTTTTAAGTTCTTGATTTTGTTTGAAATAAAACCTGATTCGAAACCCTATAACGAAAGTCAAACCAGATATTAAGAATGTATTCAGTCTTACCTTCTAAACATTGATGTCACAAAATCTTAAATTCAGAGAGAATGGAACATTAAAATACATTCTAAAATAAGCCATGAAACTAAACAAAAAAAAAAATTTTATGAGATATTCTATCTGTAATTCAATACGCTTAAATATGGAACGTATTTAATATTTCTATACGTTAACCTAATATATCTTCGGCCTTCTTTTCTTCGCATTATGATGGATAGGATACTGAGTATAACTATCGATGCTAATACTTATTTAAATTATAGTATATAAAAATACGGATCTTAAAATTGTGATATACTACAATCGTCATTATATTCTAAAAAAATAATAATGCATTGTGTTTGAAATACTGATATATATTTGGGCATATGCGTCTGAAATGAATTGTTAACGCATCTAAAACAAACGCCATCACATTCAACCCTGAGCTTCATAGGCAACAATATCATACACTGTATGAACATATTTTGTGATACTGTCTTTCCTGGACACACATGTTACGGCTCTCCGCAAACCTGCGGAAAACGTAGAGATTGTTATATTTATTCTTTTTAGGACAGAAAGTCCTATTGGGTTTGTACATTTTATTATTATTATTATTATTATATTTCCCTCCTTTTCTACGCGTTAATTTCTATATATTGTTATACTTCAGATAATGAATTTTCCATTTCTATGATTTTCAAATGCCTCTGACGTAAAAAAGACGCCAACATGACGTCGTCTACAAAAAATAGTAAGTGATCTGCAGCCTTTCTTTCTGGATCGATTTCCATCAATTTTTTAAAGAATGTGTATGCTATGTCTTAGTTTTCCGTTTTCCCAAATTCGAAAAGGCAGAGGTTTTATGGTGAATCTAAGATTCGAACCAATGATGTCAAATTTAAAATACTTTTACAATTGCTTCTAGAAAAACATTTGGACAGATTATATGTATCTAAGAGTGTGTTTTACATTCTCTGCATATAAACGTTATTTGACGTTATAAGGTCACAACGAACTTCTGATATTTACGCGTTAATTTATATATGTTGTAAAGTTTTGGAAATTTAATGACCTATACATCAAACCATAAGCTTTTGAATGCAATGTTTTTTATATTGATGTGATGTCATATAATGTCAGATTTGACGTCAGGACAAAACGGTTTTACGAAGCCTGCAGCCATTAATTTTGGACCGGTTTTCATAAAAAAAATCACAGAATGTATATGTAACGCTCTAGTTGTGTATCCCGGTGTCCGCGCTTCTAAATTCGAAAAAGCAATGGTTCTATGGCGAATCAAGTTTCGAACCACTGACGTGAATTTCATATATTGTAAAATCGCTTCCAGATGAGTTCAAAAGCTGAAGTTTGGAATGAATATTAATCTGTTAGACTTCTTTTTATTCTGTGAGGCCGAACGTTTTATAACGTCATATGACATCAAAAGATTAAAAGGAATATTTCATATTCACGTATTAATTTTTATATGTTGCCAAGGTCCAGGGGGCATGAACAGTTCATTGCATATATTTAAGATACTGAATATTTAATTTCATTGATTTTCTTATGCATATGACGTCATATGACGTCAATCCTTACGTTGACTTCAAAAGATTGGACGCGGTCTAACCGCCATTTTTTCTGGACTGATTTTCATCAAAATTTCACAGAATGTGTATGTTACGCCATAGCCTACCCGTGTCCGTTTTGCCAAATTCGAAAAGGCAAAACATTTTAAGACATATCCAAGATTAGAACCATTGACGTCAAATTTCAGTTCAGATACGTATAAAATGACTTCAGATCAGATAGAAAGCTAATATTTGGACTGAATATAAGTCTCTAAGTCGTCTTTACTTCTGAGAAGAAGAAAGTCATATGCTATCATAATACTCATAGGGCCAAAGGTTTATTTTTATTGAACTTAAAAGGTTTTTGAAGCCTGTAGGTCTTATTCTTTTGTTTGAATCGCATGATTCTTTGGTGTAGCATTTTCAATATATTTGTTTTGGTACATAGATTATAGAAATATGTGAAGATAAATGAAAATTGATATAAAAAATGAGTTTCAGTTTCTTTTGCCATATCCACGAGGTCAAATGGCTTGTTTTTCAAAGATAATGGAAGTTAATGCCATACAAAAACAAGTTAAAGGGAGGAAATTGATACCTTTTACGTTTTTCGCCTTTAGTCTTTGAGAAATGTAACGACATTCATTTCATTCGTATCAACAAATGAAATCTAGTTAGTTTTCTGTTTTTTCCATCCAAATTCAAGAGCTAATTTCAGTATATTGTCAGTTTCTGAGCAAGATAAAAGTTCAATTTTCAATGACGTTCGAATTCGAAAAAATAAAATAAATACATGTCAAAACCGAGTTTCGAGCTTTTGTCCTAAAATTGTTATTTAAACTTACAAAGGCTTCTGATAAATTAGAAGCATGCAAATTGGACATCTTATTGGCCAAGATGTCTACTTTCTTTTCTCCGAATGATTTCCTCTTAAGTCACATCGTTATGACTTCATTTAAAGGACAAAACCCCCTTTTTTAAAGAATTTCTCTCGCTCTGGCATCATACATTTTGAGTCAGTTTTAATGAAATTGAAACTGCAGCGATAAGAAGTATCGTTTTATATATTCATATATTATTTTCAATTTTCAAAGACATCTAATAACGTCCACTTCAAAAATTTGATCGCGCTCTAGAGCCATCCATTTAAAGCTGATAATCTTGATATTTTCACAGAAAATGTTCGTTATGATGTAGATGTGTACCTATTTCCAAAATCGATAAAATTAAGATTGCACAGCAATACCGAATTTCGAACATTCGTCCTAAAAATACATTTAAATGTTACAAAGCATATAGGCATAGACGTTTACATTCTATTTTCTCAATGGTTTTCTCTAAAGTCATGTACTTATGACGTCATTAAAAGACAAAGAAGCATGTTTTAAAGATTTATCTCGTTCTACCTTCTTGAATTTTGATTCAAACTTATTTGAATCTTCAGAATTGATAGAATTGAAACTGATGTCATACTTACTGGAAGAAATGTTTGTTTTGTCACATGATTATGACCTCATGTATATTTAAGCAAGAATTACTAAAAAAAATCATATAAAATCGTCAATTATACCAATGAACTTAATATTTTCAAAAATGCTGAAACTAAGTACGTTCATAAGGTCTTGAAAATTTTTCTGGATTTATAGAACATGTCCTTTTAAAAACATGTATTTTTCTTTAGTCACGTAATTTTGACGTTGTTGAAATATACAAATCATTCATTTTAACTTGTATTCGCGTTCTAGCGTCATGAGTGCTGATGCCAATCTTAAGCATACCTAACGGAATTTCTGTTGTGTAACTTGCTGATGACAACATTGATTTTAAGCAAAATATATTAAAAAGATCATCCGATGTGATATATTAATTTTAAATAAGTAATATTGGTGTACCTTTAAATGCGTAAAAAGTCCAGATTATTTCAAGAGAATACGTCATCAAACATGACATGCTTTTCGTATAAGGGCTAATTCATGAAGATCTATCAATTTGAATAAAGAATTTGAAGCGGCCATTGGGTTGGTTGAGCAAGATCCGATTGTTTTTTTCGAAGGAAATAGTGCCCGTAGTGAATAATGAATTGTGATACTTTTTTCGAGTAAATGAGTTGCATTTTAGGATGCATTAGTATAATTTTACTAGAGTCAGAAAACCTATACGGATAATTTATTGTATTTGCTATCACGGCTTTCCGTAACCCCGAAGACAATGACAAATACATGTATATCTACCTATCGATTTTTCATGTTTTGTAACGCGGTTCTTAGCGGTTCCTTTTATAAATCTGTAAAAAAATAGCCAATATATAAAGCAAATGAATTGTTGAAAGTTTCTAGAAACTTATAACCATAATCAAATAGAAATGAGAAATTATTTTCATGATTTTGCTTACACCTATCCATTTGTTTCTCTCTGTATCGATTTTACGGATGAAAGTCATGGATTTTAAAGTAGTTTTTTTATTATATCATTTAAGTGGAACGAAGGGCAATGGTTACTTGCATAGTCGCATGCTTACGAAGAAATGGATATTAAATAAAAAAATACAAAAAAAAACTTGTATATTTAATCGATAGAATAACGTAAGAAAATATTCTTGAGGATAGTCTTATCTTGAAGTTTACCCTTTATTCTGCATGATAGTAAACGGTTGCGTCATCAAATAAGATCTAGGTTTATGCTTTCTCAATATCGTCTTTAGAAGATAAAAATAGAAATATTAATAAATAAAAAAATGATATTAAGTATATATATATTTATGATACTGATGTTGCGTATTAAATCTTCCATTAATAAGCATCATTATTTCATTTCTTTGTATTTATTTATATATTCAATACCATTGAATAAGTAAATGGACAGCCGTTTCGCTTGTATCTTAAACAAACGACTTCGAGTTATTAATCGAACTTTAATAATCGAAACGTGAATTATGATACTCAATCGAAACTAGATCGTGTTGTACGAGCATATAAAGCTCTTTTCTTCCTAGTAAAAATGTTTCAAACTATATCCAATATAATATAATGAATTAGACGGTTCTATCTATCTGATCTAAAAGTATTCAATCGATTTTTATAACTTAGTAGTTACATTGTAGCTGACATAAGTCCCGAGCTCATCACAATGGTTATATTCAGAATATTAAGTAAAGCCGATGAAATAGTTCAAAAAAGAACTTAGATAGTGTAGTGTTAGTATCTACACATTCATAATTTTTTAAATATAATGAAAGAAAATATGTATATCAAAATGCTGAATACTACATACATAAACTTATATTTATGCAATGTTTACAAATTGGTTTTAAGATTCAGGAGTGTGTATCTTAGTAGTTCTTAATAATAGGTTCCTAATTAAATAGACCTCGCATTCTTATAACAAAAACTAAATTCGAAGGACTGTCTTTCCTATTTGGCTATATCTATCTTGAAAATTGACAATCATATGACAATGGATATGAAACATGATCTAAACTCAAAGTTTATTGCCATTATACATACTTCAAGTGTCCATTTCGTTAAAGCGTTGTTTAACTTTTTATTTATTATGTTAAAGATAATATTTTAAAAATATATATAATAAACAATCGTCTACCTGTGTTTGATATATAAATATCGTAATTAAACATCATAGCTTATATTCGTTTCCATAACTATAGATTCATTTCTGTTTTCCATAGCCTATTTAAGAAATTGTGTTTCGTAAACTGTAAGGAATAAATTTGGTATATGTTCAATAAGGATCATCTATGTATACAATTATAAAGAAAAACAAAGTGCATCATCTAAGCATGAGGCGATTGTTTCAAAAAGAGATGGATATTTTATTAACTACACACATAAATGGCAAAACAGTCAAGGCGAATCACATTCTAACATGTGGGCTCAGGGCATAAATTAATCATAATTTTTAAAAAAGGACGCGAAACAGGTGTACTTAATAGTCATGTACGACTTAATCGGATCAGATCGTGAAAGATTCATTTAATGTGGATAACTATATGTAAGTAAATAAGTGAATCTCTTTTAACATGTTTAATTATCAATTTCATTTGTAGTCTAAATAAAGCCATGATAGATGTGAATATGATGCAAGATAGCCACACACGTGATCAAAGGACGTAATTTTAAGTTATTATTAAACACCATATAAGTCCTACCGATCACAAACTAGTTCTTGCAGTTAAAATCTCACTCTCGTTGACGTTAATGTAGTTAATTTAATTTCTACCTTAACGAAAATTTATGAAATGTATGAAATAAAGTCATAACTTTTTTTCTTATTATACACTCTCTTTACATTATAATATTATTTTCCTGTGTGTGCTGCTATCTGAACAACTTATGTTTAGTACATATGCACTTTCCATGATTAAAGAAATGCATTTTCAAATAAGTAAAAAATATTTAATACATTCACTTATTTAATGTGTACATTGGTTTATAGAATCTCTAACAATGTATTAAGTTTATGACATTTTTATCGCCAAAGCATTTTACCGTTACAATCAAGTGCATGGAAATCAATCATTTATGGAAGTTTTTTTTTCTTTATATAAAATGGTTCGAATTATATCCAGAAAAGTACGCTTTATTCATGAACTATATAGGTTTCATTTCAAACAAAATGTTATACAAATTGTATGGGTACCTTTTGTCTACCAGTTTGTAGCTTGTATACTTACAGTCAATTCTTGGCTAAAACGAAGAAGATATAAAACAAACTTACTTCTGGAAACTAAAAGATAAAATAACATTTTGATTACTTTCATAAATAGCCGCGCTATAACATAACGATTGTATGTGTCTCATGCATTATTGGTATATCTTGTTAAAACTGTATACTTCTGTCGACAGACACCTACGCTCAACACGTTCCGTTACTCTGCATCCATTAACCGTTTTCTTTTCTCTACTCTTTTTTTCAACTAGCATAACACAGTTCTTTTACACGTTAAGCACAAACAATTTAAGCTAGAAAAAAAATGGCATTTACATTTTGGATACTCTCCATGCAATGTTAAGAATACAAGTTAAGTTAGATATATGGAATATGGGCTATTTAAAATCACAAAAAAAGCATTTGGCAATGTTATCCTGCATCCAGTCAGATTACTGTAGACCCTTTCGATCAAAGCGACAATGCGGTAGCGAAATATTCGTACGATTAATGTATGGGAAGAAGCGTAATGAGCCACTGTTGGTTATCCGACGATGGATAACTAACACAAAAGATATTCCAACGCCACCATATTTTTGTATATGTAATGAAGTTTGGTATAGTTTAAATAAAATGAAAATTCAAAACTATAAACTATAAAATTTTGTATTATTCGTTGAAATATAAATTGAAAAAGAAAATGATAAAACTACATGCCACAACGGCGCCGAAACTTCTAATTATAATCTTTTTTGTTTTTATTGTTTTTATTTCCAAAATGTACATATTTCAACATACATAAACATACATATATCAATAGTATTATCAATAGTAATCAATAGTATTTGTACATTTTGTTTTATTATTTTTAGAGAAAAAAAAAGAAAAAAAGATGATGATGATGATGATGATGATGATGATGGTAATAGTAGTGGGAAAAGTGTGATATTAAAGATTGAACAAAAAACAACATAGAAAAAAGGAAAAAAAATCAGAGTGAAAGGAATTTGTACAGTCAATATAATTTATAAATAAGTTTATATAGAGATGAATCAAAATGAAAACTTGTAATCTAGTCTCTGGTGTTGAGGAATAATTTCCATTTTTCTTTGAATATCTCATGTTTGTTTTTCATGAAGGCAATTGTCTCTTCAGTTTGTATATTTTTATTTAAATATTGTTTGAAATAATTTATGTGAGGAATGTTTTGATTATATTTGCATTTAAATATGAAATATTTTGCTAACAATAATATTGTTAACTGCAAATTGTAGTGTTTTGTTTTTATTTTGGTAGTTAGAAAATGATATCATTTGGTAGTTAATGTCATTTATTTTGTTTATATAAATTCTTTTATATATATCCAAAAAGATTGTATATTCATACATTCCCAAAACATGTGTTTATTCGAATCTGTAATCATGAAACAAAAATCGCAAAGAGTTGTTGGGGTTAATTTACATTTAAAGAGGTATGCATTATTAGGAATAATTCTTAATATATACTTATATTGAAATTCTCTTATTTTTGTATTTAAGGACAGATTTATCGATGTTGTAAATATATGTTTCCAATTAAAGGTATCTGTATCGAAGTCATGTTCCCAGTGTTTAATTTGTTTAGTTTTTTCTGGTTTGTAGTTGTATATAAGGCGTCTATATGCGATTCTGTTAACATTAGTTGTTGTCTTAATTTTATTTATTAAGTAAGCTGGAGGACTACTATTGTCGGACTCATTATAAAATATATTTTTCCATTCGTTGGGTATATTGTGTTTAATTGCTTGATACAATAAATAATCTTTATTGCTTATATTGTATATTCGTTTCATCTCATTAAACGTGTAAAAGGTGTGAGTTCTGTTATCAATTATTTGTTTTAAATATATAATTCCTTTATCTACCCATTCTTGATTAAAGACAGTTTTACCGTTTGTTTGTTTAATATGTATATTATTCCATATTAGTTGATTTGGTATGGATATGTTTTTATTATCTTCGGTAATTACATTACTCCATGCGCATAGTATTTCTTCAAGAAATTTCTGTTTAATATTTAGTTGCTTTATGCTTTGTTCATTTAGGTTACTTTTAAAAATTAAGTGTCCGCCACATTTTTTAATACTGTTATTATATATTTTACTAAGTAAAGAATTTTCTCGAAACAGTAGTCGTTTAATCCAACTTGCTTTCAATGATTTTAAAAAGGATTTTATTTCAATCATTTTAAGTCCACCGTCTTGATATTATTGTATTATTAATTTTCTGTTAATTTTATCGGGTTTTGCGTCCCACAAAAATGTGAACATTATGTTTTGAATTTGATTGATGACTGAATCTGGGGGATTTGTAAGGACTGTTAATGGATATATTAGTTTTGGAAAAGCAAATGTTTTTAGTACTGTGATTTTCCAATTAAAGGCAATTTCCATTTTTTCCATTTATTTAAACATTGTTGAAAGGTTAAAATTTTAGGTTCTAAATTGAGTTTGTGCATTTTTTTGATGTTGTTACTAAATGTTATACCAAGTGCAGTTGCTTCTGATGATGACCATCTGAATGTTCTGTCTTTGCAGTAAACTATATTTGAATTTCTAGTGATTCCTATTCGCAATGCAGTACATTTTTCTTTATTTAATTTTAAACCTGAGATATTTCCGAAGTCTTCTAAAGATTTAATCAGTGCTTCAAACGACTCTTTGCATGTACATAATATTTTTTATTAGTCTTCCTTTTTATTTTTTTTATGCCTTGTATTTTCTTATTTTCTTTAATTGTTATCTGTAGCATTTGTATACATAATATAAATAAATATGATGATAAAGGACATCCTTGTCTTACTCCTATTTTAATGTTAAAAAATTCTGACATATGGCCGTTATTAATTATAATCTTACCTATCTAGAAATATGTACAATTACCCTCATTTTCATACGAATAAAGTCGATATAAATGAATATTTAGGTGTGGTTGCAAAATCGACAGAATTCGCCTATAAAAGGCTCATAATGTCCTCAGCGTCGTTTTCATAATGAATTAAAATATAAGTTGCTCATGAAAAACATTACATATTAATTTTATGATAGTACCTATAATTATCTTTTTTTTTTCCAAAATATGAATACAGTTTTTCATTAATAAAGGTATCATCATAAATCGATTATTGACACCTGTTAAACACTCACCAATTTCCCATTGCTCCAAATAATATGATTAGGGCTATTTTGATATGCCGCCTTTTCAATAAATTGATGCACACATCTAGGCAATCTCAAATAAACTCATTATGAACAATCATGAAGGTAACATTGTAAAAACAATCAAGTATGTATAATATAGGATGTCTTCATTGTCTTGTATTATTAGTTTGGTGATATCTAGAGATTCAGTGCATACCATTAAATACATCTTTCCAAATGCATGCATTTGTTTGAGAACATTCCATGAGAGCTATTGTTTTATTATTCATTATACCCGGAAACCACCCCATTTTTATGAGCTAACATTAATAGGTAGTATGAGTACAACATATATTCCGTATACACGTTTGAATATTTCATGCCTAAAATAAAATATCTACTACTGAACTGAAAGTAACATGTTTCAATAAAACATATTCGCAGATAAGAAACAATAAAACTATTTTGATATTGTTTTAAATTTACTTCATTATATTTGTATTTCGATCAGTCTAAATATATATGTATACTTTACAGAAGTTCACCCTTCTCTACTTTCCACCTACTTATCCAGGTTTCTGTTGGATATGATGCTGATATAAATAATATTGTATTTCATTTTAATTTTCAATCAATGTTTTCTAAAAACAGATATATGCAGCGCCTGGAAAAAACGCTGATCACAAAATATATATCACCATATTTGAGAAACTTAAATGGTCATAATTACTGTATAACTTATACTGAAATATAGTCTTTTTAAGTATATAAAACATTCACGATTCTTTAAACTATGATATGATACGATTCTTCATGATATTTAAATAAAACAGAGATAAATGCATTGGAATTGCAAACACTAAACCATTTATGATGAACCCATACAGACTCATTCAAAATTCGTTGTATCCCTATGTCAGTTGTTCAGTTGTTATTACAACACTTAAATGGAAACTGATCATTCATTAGCAACATGTAATAGTTTGCTCTTGGATTGAATAAATAGCTTTATGTCACACGAAAGTTGATTTTCCTCCAGTTCGTGTTGGTTTTGGACCCAAGAAAATAGTATTGCGAACAATTCGATAAGGCTTGTTCACAATCTAATATTACACAAGATGGCTTTAATATAATAACTGGTAAACACAAAAGGTACCACAAGCACCTGCTTCGAGGATACAGTTTTCTATATTTAACATTTATTACTGGAGTTGTGTTTTTGCGCAAAGTGACCTAGACTTGCCGAATTTATTTTTCAGGAAACAAAAACGTTTCCAACATTAACAAGTGAGAGTATATTTTTTTTTTTTTTTTTTTTTTTTTTTTTTTTTACCGATCGTCTGTGAACAAGTTGCTTTTAAGTTATTGATTTTGTTTTAAATAAAACCTGATTGAAACCCAAACGATAAAAGAATTATTCAATCTTACCTTCTAAACATTAATGTCACAAAATCTTAAATTCAGAGAAAACGGAACATTAAAATAAATACTAAAGATTACCCCCTGAAAGCAACTAATGATTAACAAATAAAATTAAGAAAACATTAATTATATATTCATAGACAGGTTAACCTATTGTTTAAATTAATATAAGAAACCTAAAGCATTGAATAGGAATAATAACGAAAGCATAGTCTATAGTTATGAGATATTGTTTCTGAAATTCAATAAGCTTTACTATGTGAAGTATTTAATATGTTCATACGTTAACCTAATCTATTTTCCGCCTTCTTTTCCTTGCATTATGATGGATAGGATACTGAGTTATAACGATTGATGTCGTATTTTCTAATTTTCAAGCGGTGTCTTCTATAAATGATAGATGTAACGCCTGCAAACACGAGGATCACAAACAATTATATGCAACCATATTTAACAAACTATAAATCATAGTTATTGTTTAACAGATATTTAAAGTCTGGTGAAAGTATATTAAACAATCACGGAACTTAAAATTGTGATATACTACAATTCGTCATTATATTCTAAAAATTAAAAAAAAAAATAATAATGCATTGTGTTTGAAATGCTGAATATTTGTTTGGGCATATGCGTCTGAAATGAACTGTTTAAGCAGTCTTGTATTGAATATTACTAAAAGAAGGCGGCTGATGTATATGGCTTTACAATTTGATTTTCTATAGATTTTATGTATTTTAAAATATTGCAATGTAATATTATTCTAAATGTAATATGTAAATAAAAAAAGAGTAAAACTTGCAGTTAGTTTGTTTTTGTTTCTATATAGGCGGATTTATTTTTCTTTTAAAAGAAATAACTTGATTATAATGTGTATGCAATATATCGTTTTGAATGCGCAGATAGAATATGAAGTTGATATTCCTGAAAGGATTGATGAATCAACTTAGTTCAAAGCATTGAACTTTTATAGAACATGTTTTGCTCTCATGGGTTTTCTTCACCAAAGAGACTAGTAAACGGACAATGACCATGTGTAGTTTGTGTGACGTCCAAAGATTTCGAAACCTGCGATAAAGAAAAATTGAAATATATAAATATATATAATAATATTTACATGTTTGTTGGCTTTGATTGGGGGTAGGGGGCGCTGTGATACTCTGTATCACAGTTCTTCTTGTTGTAAATACCTTGCCTTTATCGCAAGTATTGATAAATAATGGAGACTTCGATAGGGGGGCCGATATGGAGAAATATGTCAGTTTCTAAATAATGCATATTTTCTCCATTCAATAATATGCAATGCTTTAATTTGTGATAGACGTTGATACTAAATGATACTGCAGTGTTTTTGATGCAAAACTCTTTGATTACTCACTTCAGTTACTCCCATTTATATCAAAATTGTGCATAAATAACCCAAGAAACGCAGTATCATCGTTAATTATTTTGTAAAATAATATTAAGAATATCGAAAGAACACAATTCACGTGTGACTTATATTAGTGTTGATCAAGGAAAATTGTTATTCATAGACTTAATTAAGGTGTCATAAATTGTTTTCTCTCGTTTTGACTAGTGTGGCATAAAAGGATTGCAATTTCGTTTGATTTCTTACATATCCAAACTTCACATTGATATTTTTTCTTGGCTTTATAGTTTATAGATGTCTCAGCACTGGTTAAGGTGGCTTAGGAGTTAAAATTATATTTTTCAATATTATAGGTAATGAATAAACCATCATTCAAAATGTATATTAAACTTAATGGTTAACATGATTTAGAGATGTGCGTGTTTAAAAAGATTATACTGATTTCTGAAATGTGTAAATGAAACTGTTAATTTGATTTCTACTTATATCAAATCAGAAATTGTGTATCGTTATTTTAGATTGTTAACGACATAGCATTCTCTTATTATATATTTTCCAATTAATATTTTTCTTCTATCTGAACACCTTATGGACATTCCGTGATTACAGAAAGGCATGTTCAAATAATTGAAATTAATTGAATGCATGTATATTAAAAACAAAATGATTTATATAATGTGTACATAAGATAATGTCATTTATCTCGTCAAAGTATATAACCATTACAATGAAGTGCACGGATATTCATCTACTAACATATTCTTTTTATTCATATAAACTATTTCGAAATCATATCATGACAATTTTGCTCAATTCCAGAATTATATAGTTATCGTTATGCTAACTGAGTGTTTTTTTTTTTTTGTTTTTTTTGTTTTTTTTTTTTTTCTGCAAGTATTTAGATAAAATACTAACAATCCACCATTTGTCCAAACGGAGAAGATATAAATACATACATTTGTTGTACTTACATCATTCTCCCGAAATGTAAAATAACATTTTGATTAGTTTAATAAATGGAAGAACTAGAACAAAAACAGTGCATGTGCCTTATACATTATTGGTACATTTTGTTAAACCTGATTATCACTGTCGACGGACAGGCAATTTTGTGAAAATTCACCACTGAATTATCTCTGCAAAATGTAATTGAATTCTGTCGTTTAAAGCAAATTGTTGACGGCGGACGACGCGCGAAGACAGGCGCATGGGTCACCTTGAGCACCATGTACTAAGGTTTGCTAAAAATAAACGATAAATGATCATGTCAACTGTAAAAAAAATTGTTTGCGATGTATAAATAAACCACATGTTTATTTAGTAAATTAATATATAGTTAATAATATCGTATTTGCATAGAATAGAAATAAGCATCAGTCGGATTATATAAGAAATAGACTATTAAATTGATTTACATCTAAAATACCTTCAAAACAGTCTTTAGAGGTCAGTCATTGGAAGGACAGAAGCTTCTGCTAGATAAAATTTAGATATATAATTAAATGCTACAGTTTGGTGATATTTAAATTGACCGCTCAATGCAAGATGACCGCTTAGTACAGGTGGTCGCTTATACAGGTTCAAATATACTCTGTTAAAGATCGACGATTAACATTGTTTTCACTGGAAGTAATCAATTTATTTCCATCACATCTATTTAGTGATTTGCTTTGGCAACTGAATGTTAATTTATACAATGTTGTTAGATACGGTTTACGAAAGTAAAATAAATGTTTTAGATTTAATTTTTATTAACTTTATCACTGTGATTATTATATTCGAGGACTTTTACTATAAACTTACAAATTTCAAACACATGCCCATAAAACTGTCATTGTGGACACCATGTAAACTATTGTACTTGTCATATCAAACCAAGAAAAAAGTCATGACGTAAGCCGTCACGTGACAACACTTTCAATGCTGCCATAAAAGCACTACAAATTTGTGCCAAGGTCCAAATCTATGACCCCGCAACTGATCTTTAACATTTTAAAAGAGCAAGAAATAACAGATGACTATAACTAAACTATACGGCTGATATTGTAGATGTTCGATGCTGAATACTGCCACTGTTGCCCTAACAACACGGTGCGTATTCGTGGTGCAAAATGAAAACCGACTTGGCAGATATCTTGTTGACCATATGACGCACGTTGACTAAGTTGGTGTTGTTAATTTTTTTTTTGGTCAGTACATAAGTTTCAATTCAAACACTTTACTATGAATGAGTTTCATTTAAAATTGTGTCAATCCCGGCTTTCGAGAATAAATCGACAACTGTGAAGACACTGATTTATTTAAATGAATCTTTACAGGTAGGTCTCATACACTTTCAATATTCAATAAATTCCAGAGACGCCTTTATCTTATTTGATGATATAGAAAGCTTGCCAAATTTCCAATCTTATAATTTATAGGAACAAAAGTGCAACCCCCCCCCCTTAAACACCAGGTATATTTTGAAAGTGATTTGCAATGAAGCAAAATTTTAGCGTATAAGAACGTTATATATATATATATTTATTTTCCATTTGTTTGTAAATTGTTAACAATAAATATGTGTTAGGGGACCGCTTGATCATCCAGCACTTTAGCATCACTGCATCTGTATTATTGAGACATAATCTCGCCATTTTAAAAGGTTTTGATACTATTTTCGGTATTATAATCGACCATGGCCAAATACGGCAAAAGCATTTTTTTTAATTTGTAATAAATTTACTACTTGAAAAAACAAATTATGTGGCGGCATGTTCCTTCTATAATGTTCATTTGTTTTAAAAAAAATGGAAATTACTTTGTCACCCCGTTGTTTTATCAAAAACTTCGTAGCGTAGATTCATCGAAGCTAAGCAGTATTTGCGAATTCTTTCAGATATCGTCTTGAATTTACACATTTGGTAAGGTTGCTTTTATTTGACGACTAGAAAATGTAATCTGACTCATATGAAAATAATTACGGTTTTCCTGTTCTTTTCAAGATATGAATACACTCGATATGAATATTCATTTAGGTGAGGCTGTAAGATCGACAAAGTTCTCAATTATCCGAGTAATAAATGACCCAAAATCGTTTTCATATATATATATATTTTATAATGCGTTTAAAAATAATTTACACATGGAATACATTGCATATTTTGCTTAATTTTTCTAGTACCTTTACAGTTTAATAATCCTTTCTTTAAATACGAACACATATTATGTTAATAAAGGTAACATCATTAATGACTTACTGACACCTGACACCGGCCATTTTTATTCTCAGTGTACAGAACAGATTGAATAAGGTTATTTGGATATGCCGCCATTTTAACGAATTGTTCCGCGTGCATCTTACAATCGTAATTAAACTCATGATTTATTAGGTAGTTAATGAGGTAAATTGACATATACAATCAAGGACGACTAATATATAATGTCTTGTGTTGCTTTATGGGATTATTGGTAGAGATTCAGTGCATATTATTTAATCAAACGTTCCAAATGTATGCATTTGTGTACAGACATGAGACCACATTGCCATGTTTCCTTTATACTTGAAAACCACCCCTTATTATGCGCGGACGTTATTTGGAAGTATAACTACATTTATATTACATAAATACGTCTGTATAATGTGTGCCTAACATAAAATGTCTCAACATTGAACGAAACATATTTCAGTAAATATATTTGTTGAACAAAAACAATTAAAAAAATACATTTAGTACGTTAAGTATGTATTTCATCAGGACAAAATATAAAATTTATGTAGTATAAATTAAAGGATGTTAACCCATTAGTATTTTCTGCCTACTTATCCCGGATTTCTGATGGATAGGATGTTAATGACTCTTGTATATTCTTATTTTTGAGCAATGTATACAGCATATCTTCAACCTTAGCAATAAATGCTGATCACTAAAAATATGCCATCATATTTAACAAAAAGTAATGATCTTAATCTCTATTTAACTTAAAATGACATATAATTATGTGAAAGTGTATCAAACAATAAAAGCTTTTTCTTGGATGTATAATGGTATTTTAACATATAGTAACATTGTGATAAGGATCGCTTATTGTTCGCTATATAACACCATATGGCTTAAATATAATGAATGGTGAAACTGCATTGATTGTCAAATACATCTTTATAAATAAGGGGTAAATAAGGGGCTATTTTAGGATATCCGAAAAAAAAACAACGCTGTTGTTATTCGTTCCTGATTCATCATATCCGCTGAAAAATATCCATAATGCATTAAACCGATTTATAGCTACTTTTAATTACTCAACATACTAGACAAGGAAGAAAATGATTGATATGGAAAATATTTTAACGTTATAAAAGGAAACGTTTTCACAGCAAAATCTTATAGTTTATGACGATCCCATGGCTATATGAGACAAGGCATAGTTAGCATGAGCAAATTATATCATTTGAAATGTCAAAACCTATTTTAACCCGTATTCATATCTTAGCAACTGTCGATGGATCAATTTTTATTGTAAACAAGATAATACAAGTTCTGATCATGATAATACTGTTCTTTTGATCAGTTTTCGGTTCTGAATAAGGACGCCAGAACATAGATTAGGTAACATTTGGTTTCCTATCAGCCTCGAAACATGATTTCGGGAATATGCAAAACATCTTTTAAGGATACAAATAGCAAAATAGCATGTAATCTATAAACATATATTGTCATACTGTCATTCCTGGACACACTTGGACACACAACTTCACTTAAATCACCAGAACGTGAATTATGATACGCAATCGAGACTACGTCGTGTTAAATAAATCTCCTTACTTCCTAGTTAATATACGCTTGTTTCAAACTATATCCCATATAATATTTAAAGAAGTAACTTATTTTCCTAAAGTTCTTAATAATATGTTCCAATTTAGAAAATATTCAAATTTAAAGGACTCTCTTACCTATTTGACCATATACATATTGAAAATAAAACATGATCTATACATTAAGTTAATTGCCATTATACATCTTTCGAGTACCCATTTTGTTAAAGTGTTGTTAAACTTGTCTATCTATTATGATTAAGTTAATATATAAAGATTTTATAATGCAAAAAAAAAACGTTTACCTGTGTTTGATATATATGCAAAGATTAATATCTTAATGGTACATTATAGCTTAGATTCGTTTTCATAACTATTCGAAAAGTGTCGTAAAATGATGTTGTTATCCTTTCTTTTAAATTATAGAAAAGAAGCATCCACTTCGAATCCCTGCGTTTTCATTATATTACTACATCAATAAAATTGCACGTAATTATATATCTATATGAGTTACTCAGTGGACAATTTTTGATAGATATTAGTATTTCTTTAAACTGTTGAGCCAGACATTTTTTATTGGTATGGTATGGCAGGCATTCATATTGGTATGTGGATAATGCTAATATATTATCAAGTATTGCATACTGATATACACATGTATTACATTCAAATTTATACAGACAAGTTATTCAATGTTCGTCTTTATTTTACTTTATGTATTACATATTTATCTATTATATTTTTCAATTAAGATGTAGAATCCGAATGCCAATAACCCTGTCTCTGCAACTATTTATGATTGATCATGATTGTAGGTCGGCTAAATATAGAGTAAGTAACAATGAGTTTACTATTAGTTCCTGACATATGATGTATAATTCATTAAGCCAAGACCACGCCTATTTGTTGAAACTGAAAAAAAAGTTGAATGTTTATGCAACATGCTACTTTATCAAATAATTTCTATATAAAACATTATCAATGTATTCAAATATTTCGATGGTGTTTGTCTTAACAACATTTACCGAAAATTCTTATATCCTTTAATCTCCCTCTGATTTTTCGTCGAGATATTATCTATATTTCTGGATATCCGATGTAAAAAAATGGTAGATCGAGAATTACTTGGATAAGAATCTCGGAGCTTCCTAGTGGCTCAGAGAAATTTTTTGGATACCGCTGGGACTGTTTTCGGACAAGAGGTCGGGAACACATCAGGAAACATTTCTATCCAAGCAATTTCGCAGTTCTCCAAAGTGCTCCCGATTGCTCCATGCGTATTTCGACGGTCTCAAAGTTTCTCCTTTTCAGATGGAAATGTGCTGACACGCAAATATACATATAAACATGTTTGTAGTGAAAACCGTGATAATCATGCTGTAAACTAAGTTCCGTTAGGTGATAAACAAGCTTAAAATTAGAACTATTTGCTAGATGTCAGAATGTATCGTCATAATGGAGATGGCATGATATAAAGATAAATCGTATGTTCCTTAATGTTTGACTTAATGGCTTTATACATCATTTTATTTCAATGTTAACTTTACTTGGGAAATATGACTATTTGAAGTAAATCGCTATCTTCCTGCACATTTCGCGTAAACAAGCATTTAAAAGGTGTAAAACTGTGGCATTCATTCAAAATGTATTTGATTTTACCAGGACAATTTGTTTTACACATGTGTTTGTTCTAAATGATGATTTTTTTTCTGAAATATATAATTGAATTGTAGTTAATTTGATTTCTACTTACACGAACATTTAGGAAATGTATGAAATAAAAACACAGCTTTTTGTTTCGTTATTTTACCACTCTCTTTACAGTATAATATTATTTTCCAGTTTGTGCTGCTATCTGAACAACTTAAGTTTAGTACATATGTATTTTCCGTGATTAAAGAAATGCATTTTCAAATAAGTAAAATTATTTAATAAATTCACTTACTTAATTAAAGTGTACATTCGTTTATATAATCTCTAACAATGTATTAAGTTTATGACATTTATATCGTCAAAGCATTTTACCATTACAATCAAGTTCATGGAATTTAATAATTTATGGAAGTTGTTTTTTGTTTATATAAACTGGTTTGAATCATATCCAGAAAATAGTACGCTTTATTCATGAGGTATATATGTCTCATTTCAAACAAAACGTTATACACATTGCATGGGTGCCTGTTTACTACCAGTTTGTAGATTGTATACTTACAATCAAATCATTGCTAAAACGAAGAAGATATAAAACATACTTACACTGCGTTCCCGATAGATTAAATAATATTTTGATTAGTTTCATAAATAGCCGCGCTATAACATAAAGATTGTATGTGTCTCATGCATCATTTGTATATTTTGTTAAAACTATATATTTCTGTCGACACCTACGCTCAACACGTTCCGTTATTCTGCATCCATCGACGATTTGTTTTGTTGTTGTTTTATTCAACTAGGAAAACAAAGTTCTTTTACATGTTAAACACGAACAATTTAAGCCAGACAAAATGGGGGTTACATTTTGGATACTCTCCATGTAAAGTTAAAAACATAAGTTAAGGGGGGTATCTTGATAATGAGATATTTAAAATCACATAAATGCATTTGAACCGGTTAACGCCAGACAGGACAATATTATCCTGCATCCAATCAGATTACTGATGGTGTTTTCGATCAAAGCGACAAAGACATTCGTACGATGGATGTATGTAGAGAAGCGTAATGAGCTGACGTTGGTTATCCGACGATGGATAACTCACACAAAACGTATTTCAACGCCACCATATTTTTGTTTAAATAAAATGTAAACTCGAAACTATAAACTAAGTTTGTATTATTTGTTGAAATATTAATTAAAAAAAAAAAAAAAAAACACCGCCCAAAAAAATCCCCGAAAACCAACAACAAAAAAGCATCATGCTACAGCCGCGCCGAAACTCCTAATTATAATGATACCTTTCCAGAAATAAGTACAAATTTCTTTATTTTCATACGAATAAAGTCGATATAAATGAATATTAAGGAGTGGCTACAAGATCGACAAAATCCCTCTGTATAATGGACAAAGTGTCCGCAGCGTCGTTTTCATAATGAGTTAAAATATAAAACATTACATATTAATTTTATGATAGTACCTATAATTATTTTTTTCTTAAACATGAACACATTTTTCGTTCATAAAGGTATTATCTTAATTCGATTTTTGACACCGGTTAAACACCGGCCATTTTACCATTGCACCAAACAATTTGATTAGGGCTATTTTAAAAAGCCGCCGTTTCAATAAACGGGTGCACGCATCTAGGCAATCTGAATTAAACTCAAATGAACAATCAGCTAGGTAATAATGTGCAAACTATCAAGGATGTCTGATATATGATGTCTTTATTATCTTGTATTATTAGTTTGGTGGTATCTAGAGATTCAGT
>CM037787.1:3521083-3571083 GCA_021229015.1 Solen grandis
TGAAGTTTGTAAGTATTACTTAGCATTAAGTATTGTTGGTAGAATTCGAACCATCAAACATCAAACGTAAGTAATTCTTGGTTTTAACATTAGTTTATGCTATTTTGTCATAACCGAACATGAAACGTATCTTCATGATGTTGACAGTATAACAACTTGATACGTAGATGACGAACTTAAAGCTATCATAAGACAAGGAAAATACGTGACAGTGATGATTCGCAATCTGATATGTTTTGACAATGTTTCTTTCCATGCTTTGAAGGAAATTCCGAGGAATATCTATGGATGATGAATTGTATAATTCACCTTAGGGTAAAGTAAAGTATTTATCATTTTCGTAACGGTAAAAGTTTACCTGTTCTGCCCTTTTTAAGTAATATTGAGTTGAAGAAGCTAAGATGGTTTAATAATGATATATTAAATGACGTGGCGTCGAAACAGACGGCCTTAATCAAAAACAAGAAAACAGATAAAGAAAAAAAAAGATTTTTTTTTTATAAAAGTTCTTTCAACCTAGCTAGGGGGAGCGATGCCACACTGCATTAGAGCACCAAAGACTTCGCATGGTACCAAATTCACTCATTTAATTCATAGTTAAAGCTGGGTTATTAGTTCTTTGAAATACTGGCATCACACAGGGGAACGACCATGTAGTGCTATTGTTTGCATGTTTGACATATCACGGCCAGGTATCAAACCCACGTTATCTTGCATCCGTGGGGGAATCTCTTTGATTAGACAAGTTTTTTACGTTTTCACATTTTGTGTTATTTTTAATTGATTATAGAAATCATGCTAGTTTATGCTGATTGACCCTATATAACGAATGATATTTTAAAGTTAAAGCAATTTATTACAATACACTATAACAATAATATAGGGAAGACACACTAAATGATACTCTTCAATCATTCTACATCATAAAGACGTTTTTTTCTGACGTTCTCTGAACAATGCATTTCCATAAATATATGCTAGAAACACATTTACTCTTCAAATACCAAGGTAGCAAAATCCCATCGATTGACACAATAGTTGCTGTTTTTCATATACTTAAAAATGAGAAAGGTAATAACAAGAAACAAAATTTTACAATGTTGAGATTCAGAAATAGTCGTTACAGTTGAAAAATATTGATATTGTATATACATCTTCATGCAAGCATTATTAAGTAAAAACATCTCTTTATTCAAGAGTGAAAAGGATTGAGTACAAATATTTTTTTTTCAGATTAACCTCTTTCAGCTTTCAACTTATATTTAAATACCTAGGATTGAATGTTTTCATTCATATTTCTCTAATAAACATATCCCAGTATTTCATCCTCCCACCCTAATTGTCATATTTTATATCTGGCCATTGGATGGTAATATTTCCACAAATTGTTGTCACTTTTAAGACATCTAAAATAAAAATATTTCACCGAGGTTTTTTTTTTTTTTTTCAAGTTTTTCTTTTAGATTTTGGGGAGATAATCCATATTAAAGTTAAAATTAGAACTTATTGGAAATATACCTCCTTCAATGAGAAAAAAATAAATAAATTTAATCTTTGAGAAAAACTCATGGTAGAAAGTCACATTTTGTGATTCTGTTTCAAATTTCATAAAGAAATCTAAACTTCATTATAGAAAAAAGATAATCACTGTTTTTAAGTTTCAGGGGGAGATAAATCATATTATTTATAAGAGAAAACTCATGAAAGCAAAATTAGTGGGAGGTAATTTAAAGGACTTTAATCACTTTTTAATTTTGTCAATATGTTCTTTGGGTTTGCATAGTTTGACATCTTTAAGCTAATATTGTCAAGTTATATTTTTTTTAATGTTTTGGTGGAATTTTTGGCTATTAGGACCTTAATAAATATCATATTTTAAAGGTTACAATATTTATGTCAACTTAATCATGTACATTTATTAAATAGGAACGACAGGATGACCTGCTACCCAATTTCAGAATTTACGTATTACTAAGCTTTAAGAATTGTTCGTGTAATTGGAGTCTGCCAAGGCCAAGACTGGTTTGTGGGTCCAATAGAAAAGCGGGTCTTTAAAAAAGGGGGGGGGGGTCTAGAGAATATGATACCGATAATATCATTGGCTTTTAAATTTCTTCATTGCTGCTGTTTTCTTCAACCATATACTCCAAGTCATGTACTAAAGTTAGAAAGTATTTAGATTCGATACTTAAAGTAAATTCCACCAGAATATCTTCTTTGTAGAAATATTGATGTATAAAATCTAATTGTAACATGGCATGTATACGAGAATATTCACTCAAAGAATAATCAAATCAAACTTCCACGTTTTGAAGCCAATAGGTCTAGATACACGGCCCACATCACAGGAGTGTCAAGCACCAGTCAACCTGCTTTGGAATAAATTTATCTTCTGTAAATTTCCGTGTATAATGATATTAACTTCCTAGTATTATTTTGCGATCAGTTAATCTACCTGTAAATGAATGATGTCACAGGCGAGGTTCCTGGGTGCATCCAATAATTGGAAAATGAAGATGTGGACGCCATTAATACAACCCGTAAAATCAATTACAGTTTACACGGTTGCTTACAGGTACTTGTGTATCAGTCAAGTCTGATGACACCACAGCCATTATTACTCGTATTGTCGTATTTTGGCGAGAAACATTCTAAAAGGACATGGCACTGGGCATGTATCATGATTAGGACTGAAATGAGTATCCGGGTACCTGTGGGTTGGGAAGAACACTGCCGGTGCGGTACAAAAATATAACTTGTTACCCGAGGTCGACCTTTTCTATTAATATGATATGTATGTATTTCTTTTCTTTATAATTCATAAAATAGGACATAAACACGTCAATAGAGGAGGTATTTTTGGTATACAAAGTCCGTATCCTTAAGGGGTTTTGTTGCGATAAAATCAACAACTTCAACGGCTAGTTTTACAGGCGGTAAGATGTTTTTTTATATCTGAATGGGTACCTGGGTACCCGCGGGTAATGCTTTAACGAGTACCCGGGTAAGATATGGACTTGTTTCGGCCCTAATATTGCTGTGTCGTACAAAAGAAAACCGAATTTTATATACATGTATAAAGAAATAAAACGGGGCGAAAAAATGCACACTAATGTATCAAATTAGAAGCACAGTTTCTTAAACAAAGAATACACACAGGGACAATACCTTTAGATGATTTGTGTTTAAGTGAAATCTGGATGGATTATATTTATAGTTATTGTATTTGTTAAATCTCATCCTTACATAGGTGTCATTCCTAAAAAAAATAAAAGGTTATTGGTGTGAAAACACGTTTAAACAATTCGACAGAAAATTCCGAAAATTGGACATTCCCCCGAGATTTGGAATCCTGAACAATTAGTTTAACGACATTACGATACATGCCTCGCGTAATCCCGATTTTTTTTTCATCTTAAAGGAATTAAAATAGATATTTTGAAATAAATTTTATTTCAATCTTTATAGACTTTAAGCAAAAGAGCCTATAACTCCAAGTCAATTGCCGATTGCATCTGCTTCCAAATCTTGACAAACATTTAAAGGACTATGATTATAATTTAATGATGGATAGATAACTTAGAATAAATACAAATGCGAAGGAATATGTAACAAATAACATTATTTAATAAATGTAATATTCATCTTTATTCTATTACATGTATTTTCAATATGTTGCCTCATAATGCAGTTTTTGTATATGCAAACATTTTGAGTAGTTATGCATTGGTAATTATTGCGTGACTGTTTATTTGAGTTTAATGCCAAGAACGACAGTATCTCAGTAATTTGAGGTCTTTTAGTCTACATAACAGTTAAATATTGTGTTTTATCACGCCGTAGACATGAAGCATAATTCCACACCCAGTCACCTTGGCGACATTTGGCCAACCAGTCTTAAGCATATCACAACCATGGATCAAACCCACGGACACTCAAGCGACTCGGCTGCCTGGTCTAATTTGTAATCCTTTTATCAGGAAAGTAGCGGCATTGAGGCAAACTGGTTTATTTAGTACATTTCTAGGCCATGCGACAGTCCCCCTCTGAAATACTACCGTTAAGCTGCTGATCCCTCTACAGGATTGGCACTAGGGCAATATTGATGGTTCCAGTTTCTGGCCGTCAAGTCGGCACTCACTTTACTGGCTACACCATCTTCGACTTAAAGTCCATGCAATTTTAATTCCTTATTCTGTTTTACGACGAGACACATTTGGCACTCTTTACTTAATCAAGATTTCAAGTTCCCTTTACCATATTTCTGACACTTTCAATGCTTCCTTCCGTCTCTCTAATGTCATATCATTGCGCTGATTTCAATTTTTGTATATACAGCCTTTTCCAACACAAGAGCATAATATTCCGGACGAATGTTGACACCTATCGTTGAAGTTTCCGATTAATTATTAACTCGCTTATTGTTCTATGGCAAGCGTTTGAAACTCTTACTGCTCTTTGGTATGTGCTGCATGGTCCTTGCAACTTCTCTCCAGATGCAGACAGTGTTACATGGAGGTTAGACGCAAGAACGAACCAGAATAGAATAGAGATAGACGCTGCAGACATAGAAGTGATCTTAACGGGCCTTGAAAACATAGCTGATGGATCGCGGCACAGGGGCAAGTAAATTGACCAAGATTAAAAATATGTATAAAAGATTTATAACAGCCTATATATAATCCATTTAAGATGCTTGAACAATTTTAAAATTCCAAAATGGTTATTCACCCTAAGTTATTAAGTTTATGAATAAATATAAAAACAGTTTATTAAAGATATGTCATTTCATGCAGTGCATGACATTTATTTTCCGTTTTTGTAGTTGAAAACTGCTTGGTCAGGAGGACCGATTCAGATGGCCATGTAGGCGATAGTATTGTTTGTTTAAGTCTTGATTATCTTCCAATTTTGAAAGAAACAATAAAACCCTCATAAATATGTCGTAAACGTCAGGATGGTGGTAGTCAATGGGACGTTCTCCGTGTTTCTGAAATAAGCTTAACAGAATTAGCCCATCTAACGCTGGCTGGCGTTGAGTAGAGTTGTTTTTTTTTTATGAAAGGAAGTGCATCGTATATCCGTTTGAAATGTCATTCTAACCCAAGGTTGTGTAAGGGTTTGGAGAAGTGAGTAAGGTGGTTCCAGAGATGACGCTGTAAGCTGCGAGTGGTCCCATGTACAACCACTGTCATGACCTGCAACTCATGATAAAAAATTAAGCACCTTCTAGCACCAGTTCTGGAAACAGTGCTTAATTATAACTTAAGACTTAATCTGAAAAACAAATCACACTCAAACCTCTTTGAATCAATGTATAAAAATGTCTTTGCTTTAATCAATGGTATTTGATATATTCTAGAACACGACGCCTGTTTTTATAAGATTTTAATGAATCAACGACTCAAACTTGATATAAAATTGTAGTAGAAGTATCAGATTAACACTACTAAATATTGTATAACAATCATTTAACCACTGTTTACATCTCTTGTTCAACAATCTTGCTACATGTATCCCTGAATAGGAATTTATGCGTGTCGCTATATTGTCCATATATCTATTTTTTTTTGCCCAAATGGCGCCCCATAGATGTCCGCCAGCAGACCTACAGAATTATGCATTCCTTTTTATCTAAATCAAAGTTTTATAACAGAACAAACAGAAGAGCAAGAAAAATAAATTAAGATAGACAGGCTTACACTTTCTTTAGTGCAAATAATTCTATTATTGAACGAAGCGGAATGAAATGTGTCTATAAAGGAGTCCATTCTGTCTGATAAAGTCTCATATCTCAATAATAATCTATATTGACATATAGCCAGCCAGTCCCTCTAGATGACATTGCCTTCTCTAATGCCAATACCGAGTATGAAGATCTAACATTGTATGATGGAAATTTTGTTTAAACTTGACATTCGCGATTTTTGGGGAAGTGGGAGAGGGGTCTCCGTGGCCGAAAGGGTAAAGTCGCTGACTTTAACACTCACTACGCCCCTCATCGCGTGGTTTCGAATCTCGGCAGGGTCATTCGGATTTTCATGTGAGGAAGCCTTCCAGCTGGCTTGCGGTAGGTCGGTGGTTCTATCTGGATGACTCGGTGCATTCGGGGTTTTCCTCCACCTGTAATTAGCTGGAAGTCGCTATATGACTAAAATACTGTCGCAGCGACGGTAAACTCAATAAAAATCAATCAATCACTCAATCATTTGTGCCCACGGCTTTTGGTACTTTCGATTTTAGGATCATGTCATCTTTGCACGACAATTTTAAGAACCCACGATCTATGGCACCCACGACGTTCTGTAGACCCAAATCAATGGTACCTAAGATCCGGATTCAACAATTCTGACTTCTAATCATACAGTCTACTAACAAGATTAGCTCTCTTAATTGTTCTTGAATAAATCAGGATAAACTTTTGGACTAGAAGGTTCAGGGTGAACTGGTATAGAAGTTGATTTGTCTACAATTATATGTAATGTGTCTCCTTCGGTTTGCTGGAAATCGCTTTAAATCTCATCAGACATGCTGCAAAAATAAATAAACTTCCAGAGATATGGATTATGGTTACTCACAACTGCCGACTATTATCTGAACCGCACACAAGAGAAAACGAAAATAATTTTAAGCTGACGACCGGATGAACTTGATATTTGTTTGTAGACAAACAGTCTGACCGGTGCGGCTGAAAGGTCTACGTAAAAGCGGGGTCTAGCAGCAAACAAGAGTTGATAATGGCACATTTCTATTATAATAAAACACAACGACAAAGAACACTCGTGATTTAGATATAATTTACAACAAGCTATATATAGTTCTCCAATAATTACATCTTACTGAAAAAAAAACGTGGGACATGGTCGTTGTTTCATACAAAGAGGTTTTTGACAATCGTTCATAAAAATCTATACGTAATTTTATTTAAATGGTATTCATCACATTTTAGCTTTAAAATAAAAATAGATTTGAAATTAGCATTTTATTTAATTGATAGAACACATTGTTCTATTAGTGAGAAAAAAATCCATATCATCAACATTGTGAGTGACATAGATCTGCCGGAACTACCGTTTACGTATAAATGGTTTGTTTACGGATAAATAGCATTCCAGTATATACTACATTACTCCCTTTGTTTTCTTGCATATGGATTCATTCGTGTATGAACAGGAACAAATACACAAAATAGTTCCCCTCTTTTGTCAGCATTTAGAATAAAATAAACATTACTCGAATATATGCTTGTTTTGGGTGGATATGGAATATATCTCATTTCGGAGTGATATGATTTTAACATTTTCACGCGCGTTACTCGCGAATATAAAATTATATCACGTCGAGATGAGATATGTTCCATATCTATTAAAAACAAGCAAATATCCCCTATGTTTTATTTAATGTGAAAAATAAATTACTTTTAAACGTTCTTGTGAATGAATATAATACTTAGCGAACATTGGAACATTATTTCAATGTTATTTGTGTAGTAAAACGTGTTGAGAGTCATCGTTTCTGTGCTTCGGGTGATTGTTGTTAATACATTCAATGTCTTCAATAACCATTGATTCTTGACGACAAATATCTAGCGTGCACGCAAAGACATAAACGCTTGATTTCTCACATCTCTATGCCTCTCCGAGTATCTTCGTCAGGTAGTTAAAACATGTTTAATTGTAAGAAATGATGCTTTGAGGATGGCGGCTGAATGACAATCATCCAATTTCCCAGAATAACCATGTTTTCCCGTGCAACAACAGCACCACTTCTGCCCTACAACTAGAAGTTCTGCCGCACAAGATTCCAGTAAATTTATCAGCCTTCATATCGCATTGGATCGGATAATCGACTAATTCTTCCAGTTTACTATTCACATCTTTCGTGTATTAATGGATATCTCTATTCATTACGTGTCAATCGCGGTACACTCTGAGTACAGGCATAGCATTCTGCCATGACATGGGGTACTGCCTTTACATGGAATTGTCCTAATATGTCAGCAGGATGGCCCAATGAAAATGCACTAATATTAGCAGAACAGCCCCAGCTCATCCATGACCAATATGTTCTATCGAATTGTTCTAATAAATCAACAGGGCACCCCTTGTGTGACCAATGGACTGGCTCTTATACATTAGCAGAGTGGTGCATTTTGGGATGCAAATGGTTTAAGGTCTTTATGTTAAAGAAATTCGGAGAATTGACGTCTTTTAGATCAGAACATTGCTTTATTGTGGATGCTTGTATGTTATATAGAAACACTATTAAACTAAATTAGATAAGAGGACGCTTCTCGTCAATGATAATCTTGTTTACGTAGCAATGAAATTCATAATTCAATTGTCTAACCGACGGTTTTCTTAAGGCTCTGAAAACGAGAACAAACGGAAATTCTCCCAACGTACCATCTCCAATTGTCGATACACTAAACCCGTAAATGAAATTATTTTCGTTTGATTGCCGAAATATTTGACAAATAAAACCCGATTCTAAGTAAACCTAAGATTGGCTGGGAAATTTGATTTGGAATAATGCAAGTTCGATGATGATCATTTGCATTTATTTGTTGATCCGGATCGATACCGGGTAAGCCAGCAGTTGGCTCGTGATCACGTGACATCGCAGTAACAGACCCGGACTCCTTCCGTCTGAGGGAATTACGCACCTAATCCTACAGAGTTGTTTATATGTTTAATTTTTATTCACGTCCCGTCAGCAGTATGAGGATTTGAGACAGATATAGAGTTGTCACAATGCGGCACATTTGTCGTAGACACGCACGAGGCATGACTCCACACCCAGACGCTTTATCCTGACACTGTCATGCGTCTACCCTTTTATACTGACTGCCAAAATAGGAACCTACAATTTTAGCTTTGTTAAAACGTTGATTGCGCGAAACAAGTTCTAACGAGTTATACTAATCCATCTCAACGGTTCCTGGGTTGGACCAGTACTTTGCGCCTGTGAAGGTCATGTAAAAGTACCGTATGATGGTGTTGTTGTCTTTGGATTTTCAACCTTTGACAATGTCTCAATGTACATTTTTTGTTATTCCACACTCAATTACGTACACTACAATTTATTTATGGCATAAAGTGTATACTATATACTCTATAAAGTCAGCATTCTGCTACCAAATAGCATCGATGTGTAACATGAGAGGAATGAAACATTCATTTCTAAGGTCTATTTGCACTCGAAAGAATATTTCAACATATTTTCTTTGTTAAAAAGTTTCTGCTTTTGTGATGACTTAATTTTACAACTTACAACACAGTTTCTTGGCATTTCGAAAGGCACAAGTGACCTTTACCCTGGGAATATTTTGTAACAGAAAACTATAAACATCTTGGATTATATATGCTAAATCTTATTGCCCGAAATTTGATAATGCTGTATTTTATGACCAACAATTCTCGTTATTTTGTACGTGACTTACTCTAATAAATGTAGAAATTTCGTTCGAACTGTAGTTATGTTGATTTCACTATCTCTTCATCAAGTTATCTGAGATGTTGGGCAAATCACGCTGGAAAGTTATAAGTCGATAGAAGGTTTACTTGCTTGATTCGGTTTAACTGATCACTGATGGTATTTAAATCCATTTAGAGCATTTGATTGTGTATTTGATGTGAGGCCGGTACGGTAATATACCGTAGGCATGTGGTATGATACCACACCCAGTCATATCCAGGTCTGTAATAAAACTTCTATTCTCATACCTCTGTCATTTTTACGAATTTGGCATGTCGCAGGCGGGAATCCATCATCGTAAACCCCCGGTTGACTTAATGGAAAAGGGCTATGAAAACGTCGTTGTCAAGAAAAAGCACGCCTAAGGAGGGTTGAAAGTCATATAAACTTATAAAAGCAGCAGTCTCAAACAACACCTATGGTTGGTTTAAAAAGCGGGATGGAACCAATGAAATGACGTAATATGTCACATCTTAAAAGATAAAATAGAGGTGTAAAATCCCACGACCGATAAATAATAACGATCTATCCAGATAAGGATTTAACTGTGTATTTGAGGCCGGCACGGAAACATACCGTAGATAAATAGTATATTCTCATACCATTTATACCCAGCCTGGTCTGTAATTAAACTTATATTTTCATAACTAACATTTTCACGAATTTGGCATGCCGCAAGCGGAAATCCACCATCGGAAACCCCTGGCTGACTTATATTGGCGCAATTGGGGGGCGCAATTAAAGCATAGTTGTCAATGAAAGCACGCCAATGGAGGTTTGAAAGTCATTTAAACTTATAAAAAAGCAGTCTAGAACAACACCAATGATTTGGATTTAAAGACGGGATTGAACCAATGCAATGACGTAATTTGACACATCCTAAAACGACAAAAGCCAGGCGTAAAATCCCACGACCGATAGATGATAACGATACCAGCGTGGGTATCCGACCATGCCGGGGATTATACTCACAATTTACTGGTTCCTGGGCAAAGGGGCTTCAAGAACATGGTCAACGGAACTGTGCCACTAAACACATGATAAATGATAATGCACAAGAAGAGTAAAACATGAAAACATGTTCCTACTTAAATACATTTAGCTGAATGTTGATATAATTTTCAAAGTTATGGAAGAATTGAGTTACATTAATAAAAGTAAATCGATCTTCTATGCATTTCCAGTGTCCATAGCGTAAATAACAAATCAGATAGGGATAATAAAGAATAATGGGGGAAATAAGCAAGATGTTAATTCTACGGCCAGCTCTGGACCTAAGATCCGGTGGTCGAGAGGTTAGTGAACCAACTTTTTAACCAGCTGGTATTAGGTTCGATCCCCAGCCGTTAAAAAGATTTGGTTTGAACAAGTCTGGGTCTAGGCTCAAGGACGAGTTGGCATGTACCAGGACATTATCACTCAACACTATACTTTATTTTGTAATTTCCGGACTTTTAACTTAAATGGACGCATCATATATGTTCTATAAAGATGGACGTCCAAATGTACGTCTATCAAATTTGTGTTAACGCATTTAGTTATCAAAGAAATATTAAGTATTAACTCAATAGGCAAATGAGATAAAGATAATGTGATAAGATCTTAGATACATTTCAGTATCGATGGGCCAAGGAATGTTCGGTAAAGATGCTTGAGATATCGATATATTGTACTCGTACGTAAATAGTTCAGTTGGTGTATTCTTAAAAACAGTTTTCCGTCATATGATATTATCTTTCGTTTATATTAAATTTCGATGATATTGTATACAAAGAATTTCGCGGGTGCATTTATTCGTGGATTCATGTTCCAGAAAACGCCAGGCTCGAATTCCACCATCTATACATAGCTTTAAGAAATACTTAAATATTTAGAAACGAATTTTATCATGTTTGATTCTCTAGTAAAAGTGCCTAAACATTTCTTTTTTTAGCAAATATGGTTGATTATAAACTTAAGGTAATCATGTATGTCAGTTTAGATATGTACTTTAATATTTCGTATTGAAATAAAATTCATTAAATTCACCCCTAAGTATTTAAGTATTACTAAAGACTAGGTATTGTTGGTGGAATTCGAGCCTGGTCTATCAAATTAACGATTTTTTGTTGGGGTTATTTTTCGTGGATGAAACCCTCCACGAAATCAGCGAATATCAGTACCCCGCGAAAATGAATGTTTTCACAAGCCTGTCTGCCCTATAACTCACACATGCGTGGTGACAGCAATATATCCAGTGTTCAGATTTTCCCCTGTCTTTTTATTGGGCATAATGTTATGACAACATGAAGTATTGGCATATTTGTGTCGTTGGTTCCGACTATAAACATTGAATTTGTCTATATTGCGGTAAAGAGAGCCATCCCGAAGGTTCGACATGTGATGTATCGGTCAGGGCACGCTACCTTGCTGATGAAAATAGTCAAAAATGACTTACAAGTACGTCATGGGGATGGTTGGCTTTGTTTAGATTTTTCATTATTTCTAAAGTCAAAATGACTGTTGTTTTATGAGTTTTACTGATACATAATATTTCATTATCTATCTATTGGGCATATGTATTTATGTGTCCAACTCTCTTTTAATTCATGTTCACTTTTCTTTTTTCTGCTCTCCATTTATTCATTTATTTGTATTATTCATATCACTTGTATTTACTACTTTAATTCTTTCTTTCTTTTATTTTAGAATTTATTTATTTATTTCGGAAACCTCTTCTAACAAACCAATATATTGCGAAGCAGAAAAAAATATGTGATGATAATACATATGTTCAGGAACATAATTAGCCCGAAACAATATTTTTATTAGAATTATTTAACTACTAGTATATACTTCCTCTTAGGGGCGTGCTTAAAAAGACTGATCTCTATTTATATATATAATAGAATTTGAGGTGTATAGACATTGTACAGCCCTGCAGTAGTGCAATACATTTGGTACCCCGTGGGCAATGAGGCGATCGAGTATTTTCCCATCTTAGATCGAAATTCTCTCTCAAAACCCATTTACTACCAGGAGATTTGTGTCTCTTCACGTCAAACTGAACACGGCAGCGGAGTTAGCCAAAGTTCATATATTTGTATTCACTCAGATGCTATCCTCTCTTCTTGCTAGCAGGCGAGAGCCGAGATGTTGCGCCCGTGATGCGGTGCAACCAAGCGTGAAATAGCCCTCAGCTTCATTAACAGTCTCCTGCGGTATGCAATAATGCACAGACAAATGGCGACGAATCTGTTTCACGCCATATGTATAGCATTATAAACACCATTTAGTCATTGATTTCTCCCTAACAACTTGTGTTATTAAAGACTTTTTACTTCGTCAAACAGCGAGGATAATCGTTATCAAAACTTCTCCAAAATGGAGGAAAGTAAACAATTATGTAAACAGCCAAGAAAACAGTGAAGATGATGAAGATGCTGCTGTTGCTGCTGATGATGCTGGGTGTGATCATGATCCTATAAAACATCAAATTCATCATCACTTAAAGTAACTATCTAAATTTATTTGAAAATAAAAAGATTAATAAATTATATAAGGGGAAAAATAACGCAAACGTGAAACGTGTGTGTTTCATGTTTATATACAGCATGTGATTCGATACGTAAATGAACAAAAGTTAAATGCGCAAGTTACAAGATGGAGAGGGTCGTCGTTTTAATGTCTTCGAATAATTTAATGACCGTCCTTACTTACTGCGTTACCAAATACACAAAGTACAGGTCAGATCCAGGACTTGCCGATGTTATTGAGACTATTCTGTTGCATTGCTATTTATCAACTGTATATTATTTAATACATATGGAACCTAAAGGCCCGATGGGTTTGCTTTAATATCTACTTTATCCACATCTTTGTTTACTGTGAGTTGATGACGTTAATTAATTGCAGTACTGAGGCTTTGTTTCCTTGTTTACTTTTATGGATGATTTCTTTATTCCTAATTTTTCTCCGGAGATGTGTTTCTTGGAGACAAATAATGTACATATATTTGTATTAGCCATGTATCTTACTGAAAAAGAAACAAAAAGACATTGTTTGTTGTTCTCTGAAATTTATTGTTTTATCTGAATGGTTACTCAATTTTATACAAAAGGACATGTTTCTATTGAAGGAAACTAAGTTTTACTTAATTACAATGTATTTAAAAAAAATCGAATCGTATCTAGAAATATTGCCATACACGTACAGATGTTAATTTTCTAGAATTAGGTTATCCTCGCTTTCCCTAAGAATTCAGACAGGTAGATTTGCTCAAAATAGATTAACTCGTAACGAAAGAATTTGTCTCAAATGTGCTCTGGTGACATTGAATATGAATATAATTTTATTTGTATTTGTAGACGTTTTCACGAATATAGGAAAAATATTTAAAAAAAATATATACTTATATCGAAGACCATCAATGTTTAAATTTTTGGAACTTCTGAAATCAACTAATAAAAATACGTTTAATTTATGTAAATTCATTAAGGAATCATTTAACAAAAAGAAAATAACCAAATGATTAATTAGGGTGTTCATCCCCACTTCACTTCTTAATTTTGTTACGTGACATTGTAATGACGAAAACTGTAGTGATGAAATTGTATTGAAGACGATGTACGATATGCAAATCTAAATAAAAATATGTTCTGTTCTTTAACAAGACACCAACATACATGAATTATGTGTAGTTTAATCACAGACGACTGCTTAACCCTTTCCCTCATAGAGGACACCATGAAAAGACCTATGCGAACAACATAAAACCAGATCAGCCTGCGAGTAACTCGCAGGCTGATCAGGTTTTATGCTGTTCGCTGCTCCTCAGTGGTCTGGAAATGAGGATTTTATAATTGAATTTGGTAAGGTTTAACTGTGGTTTTCTGCAGATCAGGCTTTATGTGGTACCTATTGAGTGCGTCAAAATGAGCCTATATGAGGGAAAGGGTTAATGCAGTACATAAGTAATACTCTAGCTCCTGTAGCAGTCATCTGCATATTAACCTCTCCATTAACTTATAATTAAATGATCCTTTAAGCAAAACTGCTCTGTATTTAAAAATACATGTAGTGGTCGACTAAGTTAAAGTGTGCGAGCTATAGTTTGTTGTTTTTCGATTTCGAACGTTTGTTTTTGTTACACCATATTTATTGCTTTTGCATATATCAGGGGATGTTTTATAAATATGTATATTACTTTTGAAAATGAAAAAAAAAAAGGATTGCATATTTTCTTAGATAAAATATGTAATAAGATTTGCAGTTTTTTCCCCACTTATCCCGAATATCTTGTTAATATATTGTTTGTTTCTCTTTTTTATGTAAAGTCCAATCTCCGTGTTACTTTTTTAATGTTATCTATGCTTTTCCCCCTTCTTGAGTATTTTCTTCTCAGTATACTTTAGAGCTTTCATGGGACATTTTTTTTGTGTTTTATGTTTCCTTCTTGTACAATTACAAGTACCAAATTGAATTACATCGAGCGGGCGAAAGGACGAACTGTTTACTTATTTAAACGTGTACGCAAATATAACACCCTAAACGAAATATGATATCAAAATATATATGTGTATCAAATGCAAAATGATTTCTTTAGAAAAGGAGAAACATTTACTTCTCCAAACAGATGCAATTTAGAGAGCACTACAAAAGGACTGGGTTTTATCCCCTATCTTTAAATGATGAATATAAACAACAAACACCAGTAGCTGTCCTCAGCAACAGCAGTATTTACAGGTTATATGTCGCCAAATTAAGCATTAACTGCACGGCAGCAGTTTAGGTTGTGAAATCGTCACCAATCCAAAGTGATTCCAATTGTTTAATCACCTCCACTATCGTACTGCGTAGGAATTCGCCCGCCTTTTGTGCCGATACATTCCCTGCACGGGTACACATATGCATTGCCAACGGAATGTAAATATCTCCGCAATAAAATCCCCTCTTAAACGTCAATATATCGGCAGTAAAAGATGTTGTAAAGTCGTAAAGCGATCGGTTTAATGTCGGTGCTGTATTTCAAGCCGTCTTATGGTGCTAGGATTCTGTATATGGAAGAATGCATGGAGGAACATCCCTGAAAACAGCAAAAACTGTTTCTGTTTTGTATCAATGTGAAAAACCATGATGTAAAAAGCAAAAGTTGAATATGTAATAAAAACGTAAAAAATTTACACTGAATTATATCGCTTAATTTTGGTAGAAAGGTTCAGAATAAGGTACTGAATTAAACATAGTTCTTTTCGACATCTATAATTTAGTGACTGCCTTTAAAAGAATAGAACCGAGTTCTGATCTTTCTGAACGTGTTTGTAAATATTGCAAAAATGGGGTTTAGTTTAGTAATGCACAGTATTGTTACCATTTTTATAACAGGATAAAGATAGATACACTTTATGTGGTATTTTTGTTTAGCAAAGTATATATAGGACATACTAATTATGTGAGTTGTAAAAGAAAGTTTAGACTTTTTTTATTTCTGCTCTCAGTTAAAAATACATTTACGAAAGTAAAAAAATCTAGCAAAAGAGAAAACATATATAAATTAAAATTAAAAAAACACGCTTTTAGATTTTCCCCTTAATTTGCATTACCGACGTGACAAGGCATATTAATTGGCTTTCTTTGGCGTAATACGCGATACAGATATATAGTGCTGCCTGACTGCAATATCACAATGCTCTTTATTGGAATGATACCAGGCCACGTCACGTGCTTCTCTTACCTGTCCTGGAAATACTTCACGTGTATCTCGAACACACTTTAGTGGCATAAAGATGCTAAGGACCCTCCTCTTCTTCTTTAATGACACAAACGTGGCGACAGCTTCACGTTTCAGAAATATTGTATTATGAACTCGTATATCACAATGTTTTAGAGTTCACTACGCGTGAACATGTTCCTGGAATAACTAGTGGTATATCTACTTGGCAATGTAAAAACAGGAAACAAATTAAAAAAATGTGGTTTTGGCACAATATTTTTATAAGAAATGATATCATGACATATACAATAGAGCCATTAGGTTTTGTTTAAATCAAATAACAGATTCATGAACTCATATTTGAAGAATCGGCAATACTTAATATTAACGGAATCTATATTTAGTCGCAAACACTGTTGGATATTTTATTTCTTTACTATATACCTACTTAATTCTCCCACATATGTAAAACATTTTTTTTTAAATTTATATTCGAGGATGATATTACGCACAAATTAAACGAAAAACAACCCCATCGACAAAATAGGGCTTACAATAATAACTCTATAGGCAGGCTGTCGTTTCCATGGGACATGTACATAGGAAGCACGAGCACACACGCCGTGCAGACCTGTCAAATTTAGACCATTGTAAGAGTAAAGTTCTCCCTGCCACACCTGCCGTCTCCCCCGGGGGAGTATGTGTTCACTGAGCCAGCCTCATTTCACACATCGTTGAAATATATTCCAGAAGACCTTAGGTTTACAATGTGAAAGGAACTGAAATGTTATATATGGTCCGTAATTTGGATTTTAGCTCTTCTCAAATCATCAAATCATATAGTAATTTATAACATATTATAATTTGATGATAAGCCATTGAGAGCGCCGTTGTCAGTCAAGAGGCAGTGTTCTTTGGCTTCGGATCCCAAGGTTCTGACTGGGAATGGGTGAATGTAGGTGAAGAGAAATGGTCAAGGATATTTCGAAGTTAATAGACCTAGAATATGATAAACACCCAAGGTTTGCCAAGGGGTGAAGACTGCTTACAGCGTCCGCCTCGTGAGCAGGTATGATCACCGGAAGTGACATTCAAAGCCGTGAAAATGCGTTGTGTACGTGGTGTGCGTATGTAACATTTTAGTCCAATAGTATATATTACGATATATAAACATTGTAAGTAAAACTGATATGTGAATGAATGATATAACAGGTTGGTGGCGGGAGACTGCAGCTGTCGACGATTGCCTCTCGTAAACGTCTCCATTTGTTCCCGCTGTGGCACCAGTTTAATTACTCTTGGTTAGGTTTTTCTCACCAACAGTACACGGCCGTAATGTCAGCATATTATGTGTCTGTTGAATTAAGAGTACATGTGTACTTTTGTTTCTAGGGCAAGCATACATGTAGAGCGTCTGATACGCAAGCCCCAGAACTGTTATCTACATGTTAACAGGCATACCTGCTGTAAGCGACCAATCAATGTATAATGAAAAGTAGCTGCTTATAGGAGGTTGTTGTTATATAGAGGTTAGATTTAAGATAATATGTCTAGGTCGGGATTCAAGCTGACTGACTGGTTGCTAGGAGCAAGTGGCCACAAATGTTGTGGGTCTATATTGTCCAGGGTTAGTTCAGGTGTATGTGATTTGAATTTGAAAGTAATATTAATTTACAGAAGAGTTTCACGTTAATGTATTTGATTATTAGGAAAATCTTTGAATAAAAATGCCATTTTATTGCATTTTTTTTTATTCTGGGACTTGATATATATACACTATTCTTCATAAACTATAGATTGATAAATGTAATTACACAGCTTTGTATCTGAACTATGATTTATCATCACTCATGGTTTGTAGACTTTTGACAGAAGACAAATATATGAGTAAAATAAATATATGAGAATAAAAATTCTACAGACGACAAAACACATATACTGGCATAGCACACCGCTGTCATGACAGTAGCAGTTACGCTTGCAGCAACGTGCATTCCGTGACATTTGAAAGCTCTTCTTCATTAAACACCCCGACTTATTTCTGATACTTCAATTTGTCGCTCCGTGACAATAATTCCAGTTAAGTACTGCTTGCATGCATCGGAAGTGTGTAGCGTTGTCAGCTCCTCGAGAGTTTCACTCCACTGTTTCAGATACCTGATTGAAAGTCACCTACTCCAGTGAGAAGAAGGCAATTGTGTGCACAGAAATTCGGTATTTTATGGCATGTTTACCTTATGAGATTTCCCATCATATTAGCGTGTTGTTAATCTTATATTTAAATTTATTTTCAAAAAGTCTGGTGAACTTTATCAATTGGATTAAATGTTACACATTTATAGATTTTAAATGTTTCCAGAAACGCTTGCGTTTCGCAGAATATACAAGTTGGAAAAACAGTAAAGAATTGCATCTTTTTCCGATTAAATCAATTTTGTTGAAAGTGACCTTGTTCAAATCACTGTTTATGAAGTCCAGCCTCTTTGTATGACAAAATGTACGGAGGTGGCGCCATTTCTTGACCACGTGACTCATTACCGCCACCCTGCGCATGCCCAGTATCTGATGCATCAGACACATGGACTGGTGCCCCATGTTCTCCCATCTACCGACATGGTTAGACAAACTCACAGCTAATATTCCTTTGATCACATAACATTCATAAGTCAATAAAAAAATCAGCCAAAGAAATCACCGTTTGTATCTGTAAATGTCTGCATCTGTGATTACTTATAATTGGTCTTCAGACGGTTAACCAAGGTCTTCCGAAGCTACATTTTTGCCCACCATGATTCAGAGATGTAGAAATGTATTCCTGCGCCCACCGAGAAATGGGTGACTGACATTTATGCAGATATTTACAACTCTTAAATGATGTCTTTACAGGGAAAACAATTATTTTACTGGAATGCTTATTTTGACAGTGTCTACACAAAGAGTATATGTTCCATACATTTACTGAGTAATCATTCACGTTCAAGGGGATTATTTTTCGACGATTCCGTGGACGGTTTATTTAATGGATATAAATCCTATGCTAATTTAGCAGACAATCAGTTCTTTAGAATTTAAATGAACGAATAGATTTATTGCATTTAAATGCAGATTCAACGAAATACATGTCATTCAAAATAAAAAGTTTTACAATATGTAGGCTAAATTTAAACGTAGAGCTCAAATATCTCAAAACTGTGATATTTATTTCGTTTTTGATTTCATTTAGCGATACATTTTCATACCTCGGTATCAATGTTTCAACAGATGAAGGAATTATTCTCATTATACATATTTCGAAACAAATGAACGATCTCTCAAAAAATGCCTTAGGTATAGCCCCTTGTAATGGTTTCGCTACATTTCGGACTTCATGACCTTTCACGGGAATAACCAAGGTTTCCTAATGTTTCAAATGGCTACCTTGGTTATATGGGTAGAGGTTAATTGGTCCATGACGTAGCGGTGGTTGTCGATTTTACCGGAAGTGAATTACAGGGCATAAACCATAAGTACGATCTCAAGCTCCATATACTCAAATTCTTATTGAAACTAATTGGCATGTGTTGAGTATGGGTAAATAATTCATACTTGTATGTACCATTTTTTCCTCGAAAACGGGGCCTATTTCGCCTAGAGTGCATATATCGTCGGAGGTCCTAACTGCGCCCCTGTCCTAACTCCGCCACTTCCCTTTTTATATCGTAGTCTCGCTAAATTTTGTTACACGCGTATGCGACTGTGAGATTTTTTCTTAAAAGGTGTTTCTGTAAATAAACTCAGATGATTTTTGTACGAAATTTTGATTCAAACAGATAAATTTTGCAAATTTTTATCTCGCACCACTCTTTTAAGTGTTTTTCTTAATACAAATGATTGCCACGCAGAATGGCCCTTTTAAACTCATTTTTTTAAAAATAAAAGTATCTCGGAAATTCCATCTGCTGTGTTTACACATTTATAAATCGAATCATAAGTGTACAATTCGCAACTGCTATGGCGTCACCTAGGGGGCGGAGTTAGGACCACACAAAATGATGGCATAATATTTGACTCCTAATGTATTAAATGCTATTTCCGAGTGAATAATTATTTATAAAAGAATTATTTAGGGGGTTTCAATGTGATTTTGATAGAATTAATTGGTACGTGAACAGTTTTTATTGTATGTATTTGATTTATGTTGCATCTCCTAATTAAATCTTAGAGGGGCGCAGTTTGGGCACTCGAGGATATCATACAGTAAATGGTCGAGAAAAGTGTGATCTTCCGATAAGAAAAAAGAAATATTCGAAAAATCGCTTGGCTCGGATTATCTAAGTTAAATATACTGAAAAGCTTTAAGCGTTATGTGATACTTAAATTTGTAAGAAACGTGTCCTACCATCTAGGTGTATAAAATATATAAGTACATGACCGAACAGAACAGAACAGAAATTTTATATGACATAAGTATACATCACTTCATCGTCAGACATGATAATAAATGCATAACAATTGGGTGTGTTAACGCATACCTTTACAAATAAACATTTTTTTTATTACCTGTATACATAATCATATTTTATTTGGAAAGAGTTACAATGATCCAATACTTTATTAAAAAAATAAAATCAATATATAAAACAATGCAATACCAGCAAAAGATTATATTTTGATTAAAAAAAAATTTTTAATAGTGATATTCTTTGATATAAACTTTCATAGTCCCTACTGCATGCATATTTCCCCGACTTGTAATACTGGAAGTTTCTAAATAATACAGAGTCAGCTTTTTTTTAACAAAGACGTGTTATCAGTTTGCAGTAATAAATTTGTTTTTTCATACTTAGGTTAGTTATGATTTACGTAAAGCGATATATTATACTAGACATTGTATAACAAAATAAATTACATCATCGATATTATTTTTATTTCAGTGAATACATTTCCTTTCATGTCTTTCTATATCAGTAAGTCGTATTAGTTCTATATCTATGTGATGATAGGTGCATCTTAGGTAGTATATTTTTATGTTTAATATTTACAAATTCATATATATAATTTAAAGTTTCGTAAGTTGACATAAATTCTATCTTTAATAACTTACGCAAATCGTTAAAAAATGAAATAATTGGACATTTTTGTTGGAAAAACAAAACTTCTCCACCATGTATTACTTAGTGTTATAGTTGATTGAATTCGAGTCTGGACTTTGAAAGCACCGCGAATTATTCACAATGCACGGGATCATTCTTCGGACTATTTACGTATTACATGCATATACCCAGTCGCCAAACTTGCATCAAAACTTATTGGACTTAAAATGCATTATTTACTTACAAAATAAGGTTAAATCAGACAGTTGTCATGACTTGCTCTGACAAAAATTCAACATCATCTATATATACGTAAATATATATATATGTGTCCTTATTGGCTTACCTCGACGACATCGTGTTTCAAGCTGACATTAATTTATGTCTCACTCAAACAAAATTCCAAGGTTTAAAACGTATATCGTTTCCTCGCTGAGGGCATATCTAAAAAACCAAAATCAGTTTCTAGATGCACGCGCTCAAGAGAAAACCTCATTGTCCTATTGTATCTTACTTCGCTAACCCACAGCATATATCTGTGTTAAAACTTCCACCTAAAATCAAGAGCTCAATTACGATGTTAACATAGCTTAATTAAAACATATATGGAACATGTTCGTACATAACAAATGCCTTCCCTCTCAGCACTATGTAGTAATTAGTTATGCATTTTTGTTACAGATGTAGGAGAGCACAATAAGGACGATTATTCTCCATCTATTTATAGCTCCCTGGTTTATGACCCACGGAAACTCCCTTGTACTATCGGCACTAGGCTATACCTCAATCGATATTAACCTAACTAAGATATGTCCAAGTCTTTGATTACAACCTCCACGTTACCAAGGACTTCTTGTAACTCTGTCTACTAATAAAATAAACTTGAAAATTCGTCGCTTATGTGTCTAGAATGATCAACATCATGGACGTATTTGGATATGAAAGAAATGATGGCTTCGAGGCTCTCTTTGACATGTCAAATCCATTTCCTTTATGGAGACTTTTTTTAAACCCTACCTCTTGTAAAGGAGATATAGAGCCATACATAACATACATTCCTCCCGGTAGAACTGAAAATGAATCAGACTTTGAAATGATACAATGTTGGCCTTTGGTAAAACTAAATAAACAAATAAATAGATAGATAAATAAATAAATAAAACAATCAACAGGTAAAGAAGAATATGCGTAAGAAGATTAAATATGCGGTAATGTAAATAACAAAACAATATCAGAGAAGCAAGAAATTAAAAAAAAATGCATTAGTAGATAAGTAAATAAATGAATAGAAAGAAAGTTTTCAAATGGTTAAATGAACATATAAATAAGTTCAAATACATGTATACTTATAACTTATCCGTGTTTATACCGATATGCTAACAGGCCTACGTACAGGTGATGATCCAGGCATGATTCTAAAATCTCCTGTCGACTTCCCACCAGCCGGCTGGCCGTATAACTGAACGTCATCTATTATTTACCATCCCCGGGCAGCGGTAACACGCCGTCAGCTGCACGCGCCAATAGAGAACAATATATCTCGACTTTAATTAACAAATTGGAGCCGCAAAATGGCATTATACATTCATGACAGTTAAGCATTTATAGAACTAATAAATACTGTCTTATGTCCCTCACAATCCATTGAAGAATCTGCGTCTCACTGATCTTATGCTAAGCGGCCGGGATATAGTGTTCTGCGTGGCCGGTGTGCAAGGTTTCGTGTGGTCGGTGTGTATGGTTTCGTATGGTCGATGTGTATGGTTTCGTATGGTCGGTGTGTATGGTTTCGTGTGGTCGGTGTGCATGGTTTCGTGCGGTCGATTTGGATGGTTTCTTGTGGTCGGTGTGCATAATTTCGTTTGGTCGGTGTGCATAGTTTCGTGTGGTCGGTGTGCATGGTTTCGTGTGGTCGGTATGCGTAGTTTCGTGTGGTCGGTGTGTTGTTTGTGTGTAGGTCCTGTGAAGTAGATATATATGGTTTTGTGTGATCGGTGTGTAAAGTTTTGTGTGTCCGTATGTAGGGTTCGATGTATCGGTGTTAAGGAGTCTATGAAGTCGATTTGTAAGGTTTTTATGTGTCCGTATGTAGGGTTCGATGTATCGGTGTTAAGGAGTCTATGAAGTCGATTTGTAAGGTTTTTGTATGTCCGTATGTAGGGTTCGATGTATCGGTGTTAAGGAGTCTATGAAGTCGATTTGTAAGGTTTTGTATGTCCGTATGTAGGGTTCGATGTATCGGTGTTAAGGAGTCTATGAAGTCGATTTGTAAGGTTCTGTGAGGTCGTTGTACAGGATTGTGTGTAGTTTGGACTTGCGATGTCTATGTGCGGCGATCTGTGCGGTCTGTGTGAAGGGTTTTGTGTGGTTTGTGTGCAGGGTTTTGTGTGGTTTGTGTGCAGGGTCTCGATCTTGATGCATTCAGTATGATTATATGAACTCAACAGTGGACCGGTCCTAGTTAAGTAATTACGTAAAGTACCAAGTAGACACGGACAAGCAAGTCCCGACTTTTTCTGTTTGTCAGTTGCTAGCAGTCGATATGTCTTCAGTACTGGTTCATCCAAGAACAGAGCTTTGTAATAACTAATTGGAGTATATATACATATATAGAAACGTTCAATCTATACAACTTGGAGCATTTAATCCATCCATTCATTCTTCTATCCATCAATTAATCAATCATATATTGATCAGACAAACTCCTTATTGTTGTTGCTGAGTGTTTATTATGCCGAACAGTTTTGTTTGTGTTTATTATTGTTTGTACCAGACGTACTTGTTCTCGCATACAATTCAATGATGACTTATTTGGGTCCAATTCAACTTTAGTGAATTAGATCATACTTCTAAGAATAATTATATAATATTAAGGTTTCTTTCTCTTACTTTTATTTAAGCAGTAGTATTTCTGTTCCTGACAGAGTATTAACACGACCAGTGATTCTTGCTTAAGATCTTTTAAGTCTGTATATATTGCAGGTTTCTATGACAACGTCAAATATTAATGTAATCCAAATCAAGAACGTGATAAACATTGGAAGATTTCTGATACAGTTAATGATAAATCTTTATGTAACCTTATTTGCCCTGATTTGAGTACAAAATTGTGTTTTCCTTTATTTCCACTTTCATGAATTTTCATATAACGTTACACTACAAAATAAAGTTTGAATTATAATTTCAACATTTACAAACAACAACCACAACAACCAGGAAATAAATTATGCTGCGTTACTATTATTTCTACTACTACAAAGAGAACAATAAAGCCTAATGCATGTACTACTTTGCCCTTGTACCACTACTACCATCATCACTTTTACCAACACTACTACTACTGCTACAACAATTAGTGCTGCAAATCATAAATACACATGTATACTCATTGCTATCTTCTTTTCTATACGATCTATCTATGTATGTGACATATAAAAGGTGTTTGGATTTTCATTAGAAGAAGAAGAAATAAAGGATTCATATCTTCTGTATAAACACATACGTCAGGAATATCTACTTAATGCTTGTAATATGATCTCTATTTCAGAAATGTAGATTTTTTTCTACAGACATTATTTTTAACAATATTTTCCAGCACGAAATAAAGTCTTGTCTATTTAACTCTTCCATGGTTTCATGATTTTCAGTAGAAAAAATGTTAATATCTATAGACGATCAGACAGCGTGTACCAAATTACGTTTGTTTAAACATTTTTTTATGAATATAGGAAATGGAATTTTGGAAATTTAAGACGGATTGTATATTGACGTTTTCCGTTTTAGTTCTCTCAGAATAGTATAAATAACAGGTTTATTTACTTTTCTATCTAACAGTATTTTGAAGACATGACGTTATTAGAAGCTGTCATAGAAATTCTATGTTATGACTGGATATAATCTTCTACTCAAAACATGAAGCAAACCGAAGGAAAATTTTATATTGTAGAGTTTAACATACATTTTAGTTGCACAGTGTAATATCAAAAGTAAACACTGGAGAAACATCCTATTTCTAGTTTCTTTACATTGAACGGCATGTCTTGAATTTGAAGGCTCGTAAACGGAGGGGTGCAATTATTGCTCAAACGTTTTGAAACATAACTACAGTCGATATTGGCACAAATGTCGATTATAATCACCCCGAGAAGTCAGTGCTGAGTTCCATCTACCGTGTAATAAGCGGATGGAAAACATGTTGAGACGATTTTACGATCTCCTTCCAAAAGATGTATTTTCGTTTTCAGAGCAAATAGCAGCGGCCATTTTCGGAACGTGTTTCATTTCCAGATACAATTTATTCATTGCCTGTTGCTTCGTTCCTGTTATTTTCTGATAAACGTACAATTTACTGTTGGAATATAGAGACCAAAAAATATTTTGCCTTCTCTCTCATTGAATTGACCTAACCTTGTATCTTGGAGAAAAAGAAACAACATGACTTAAAAAAAGAGGTTTAAGCCTTCTGTAGAAGTAGACGATCATCAAGCTATATAAGAACTGTTTGATGTTGTATAAGTTTATTATAATAAACACCTCGGTGAAAGATTTTTAGATGAATGAATATCGCATTTATTGTTAAAACAGTATATTATCCTCACGTCATAAGACTATGATTACTATACATGCACTACATCTAATACAATTTCTCATCCTATTTGACAGACAGCCATTAAGTGTAATCAGTCATATCTTTAAAATGAAATACTCACATGATTGAGCTCTACAAAGAGGATTTTTTTCTCAAAGATTTTTGCTGGAAAATTAAGTTGACGCACAAGTTAAGTAATTGACAATAATGAAATCTTAAGCGAGGTCTTTGTTGGAGAAACGATCGATCTCCCCCCAGGTTCTTTGCAAAGGAATTTCTTGTATACCTTTATATATCATCATGTAGTTTTTTTCCCCGTTATTTTGTCAACTCAAAGGTCAACTTTAATATTACTGGATAATGTTGGGATTGACTAGCAATAAAATGTGAGTCAAAGAAATAAAGTAAAAAGAAAATACGCATTATATAAGCACCTGCACGGTTATGCATTCCTTGGACAACGTTATTGTGTTGATGGGTACACAACAAGGGGAGGTAATCATGACTAATATGTTTGCCTTATTCACTGATGAGAGATTTAGCTTATTTCATCCGCTGAGGCTACATCTCAATCTGCTTATTAAGACCTTTTTATTCTGGAGGCATTAGGTGGCCATGGTAGTGAGATTTACAAAATCACTCAGATCGGGCCCCATGTTCTCGAAAATACTTAAGTACGATTTTAGGCTCAAAGCTGAGTATCATCCTGAAATCCCTATTGAAACTAATGGGAATATTTTGAGTTTCAGTATGAAAATCATACTTAAGAGCCAACATGAAGCCAGGTCTTGGTTCGTTTTAGTATCAAACATTGTTATATTGTTTGTCTGCAGTAATTACGTTTGAGATATTGTTTGGTTATTATATTTCTTTGTGATATAAGAAATAATTCTATAAAGATGTATGGAAACTGAACTTAAAGTAAAAAAAAATATGTAAATGACATTCCACTGATTCTAGGAGAGACCACTTTTTTATTTGTTTGCTTCTCAAACAATCGTGTGTCAATTGATTTTCCCATCATAATGTGCCCTATATGTCTGCATTCTTTGATTTAATTCTGATTTATTAAGTATGTATTATCTAGATGTCAAGTATTGTGTATTTACCAGTATGAACTATTATTACTGTCAAGTTGATGCTCCTCGCTGATGACATTATTTTCTTGTGAAAGAAAATAAATTTATGTCTATAAAGGTTGCATTTACTCAAAGCATATTGTAACATCACGGAGTTTAGAATTCCACACAAGGGGACTTTTCAATTCTAGTTACATTAGTAATTTGTTCTGAAAACAACATATACGACAGCGAAGTATCATAAAAAGTAATCATTTGCAAGGGCATTTATAATATGTCCATTAACCTATGCCGATTCATTAATATCTAAGTCATGATTTATATCATTATTACAGCTTCTAAGCGGTAAGCTCATAAGAACAGTTGAATCTGTATTAGCGGCCACCTGTATTAAGCGGTCAATCTGCATTTTGCGGTCAGTTTTAATATGACCAACCCTTTTTTTATATATTGAAACTTCATTTAGTGGTCACCTCTGGTAAGCAGCCACTTTCTCTTGTTCCCTTGCCTGACCGCTTGTGACAGGTTTGGCTGTATACATTTTACCATTACATGTATTATACAGCAATTATAAATGCGTGTTGCTTTAAAATAGAAAAGGAAAAAAAAAGACTAGTATTAATGTTTCAACGTGTTCAAATGTGCATGACGCTATTTTGATGTTGGCATGGTTACGGAGTGAATGCTTGTGTGTATATGTTCATGTGCTTGGGATGAAATATTTTGTACAATATTAGTTAAATAGTTTCTTGACAGGATACCTGTCAGGAAACCGTATAACAAGTTTATTATACTGCAAGGTTCAGCCCAATATCTGCGTCAATAAATACTAATACTGCGTCGTATACATATATCCAGTGTACATTACGGCTTATTGACTAATCAGAAGAGAGAAATTTACTAAGCAGTATAACAATGAAATTTGTATTTAACAAGAAATTATTGAACACAATTTGAATCTGGAATCTTAATCAGTCTTGAATCAAAATCCTAGCTTAGCATTGGATTTTTTTTGGTAGAACATCAAAATGTTGGCACATTGAAATACGATAATGTGTGTTACTATTGATATGTTTGCATAAAGCAAATGTAAAGAAACAAGCACAACAAAACATAATTTCCAACGCAGAGAGAGAGAGAGAGAGAGAGAGAGAGGGGGGGGGGGGGGTATTTCTATTGTTAAATTTAACATAGTAAGACATGTAAAGCATCAGGCTATAACATGTCGATTTACCTCATATATCACGCATATAGAAAGAAAGAATTGAGAGTATTGTCATATATATAAAAGAGATAAAAGGATAAATACTGTATTCTTTCTTTTTTTTTGGTTTGAACTTGCGTGTATTCTAATTCAATAAAATTATAAGTATGCAACAAAAGACATAATAAATAAAAATCAAATAATTGATTCCATTGCTTAACTATTGTGTTACTATCTTAGATAGACTAAGTAAATTTACTTTAAGGCGAATAAATTTATAGTTGTACAAAAACAGCAATCTTTTTATATGCTGTTAGAAATAAAAAAACAAAAAACATTAACAACAAAAAACAAACACGATTTATATATATTGCATGTCATGTTATGTGTTAAATGTTTTCTGTTTTTATTTTATGATAGTCAATCGTCTTGAAGTAATCGTTATTCACCCATCCGTTAATTCATCCATCCTTACTTATCATATCATACGAGCATAATAGTCTTATTTATGTAAACATGTGACAAAGATTTTCAATACATTTAATAACCACTTTCGTAATTCATTTCCTTGTTTAGTAGTTTCTGCTATGAAACAGGCCATTATGGTTTGTTTGATACTTTTTTATGAATGCGATGTATGCTTTGATAAGGAGCGTGTGCTTTCAATAATATTAAAACAATATTCAGTAGCTATTAGAACTGATTAACTGATACACTTACACTGACATATATCAACTATAAGGGTATATATTGTAGGACACACAGCGTATATAATACATTGTTTCTTTTTCTTTTTGTTAATCGAGTTCAGAGAGCTTGCCGATATGAAAACATTTAGCCAGTTTCCTGAACGACATAATATTTTTGAGAAAAGCATATCAGATAACAGAGAGAGAGAGAGAGAGAGAGAGAGAGAGAGAGAGAAAGAGAGAGAAGAAGAAGAAGGGGTATTGTATTTCTATCCCATGTGTGACCTAAACCTCACTTGTACGGTTTGTACCTCGAACTGTATGTAGAATTTGACATATTAGAAGCTAACCATTATTTCAGTTCCAAAAACAAAACAAACAAACAAAACTACCCACAAACAGTAACCATTACCCTTACCCAGTCTCCGAAATACAAATTATACCTCATAAATAATGGTATACCCTACCCCCTCTCTTTCTTTATAGTTGTCTTCCCCTCTCACTTTAAATATTTACCTGAATTCTATATTTTAACATACACTGGCAACGTCGCTTTTTTTTTGTCACGTAAAGGGTAACAAAAAAGAAACTGGCAATTGGTGTTGCTTAACTTTGTATGTTCGTATCTCAAATAACATCACATTTATGAGCAAATGTATTAAAAACGGATGCATACATATTTTGTTGTTCGCTTTGTCTTATAAAGCAAAAGAGGTTTTGTTATAACGTTGCATGCTTTATGCCTAAAATCCGACATCTCTGCTAGGTCAAATCGGTCGTAAAGTTAACGAAAAGTAGAATGCCTAAGTTCATTATCCTTCTATGAATGAAGAACATAATATAATATATTACATACATAATACAACATAAATAATTATCATATTGTATTGTACATATATAAATACAAGGCACGATAAATTTGTACAGAGAAAAACTAACTAAAAACAATTATATAAAATACACAAATGAAAAATCAATTATCTTTTTTTTTTAAATAAGATAATATGTACAAACGAAACAAGTTACATTATACAAGGTAGAGTTTAGAATGGTTTGATATACGGAATAAACAAAAACAATCCCCCCCAAAAAAAAACAACAACAAAAAAACAACAAAACACAATATCATTTGAGACCATTTGATTAAAAAGATCAATATTTATGCCTGGAGGTTGGCGAAGACGGAAGCCATATTTATTTCTCTATAGGTGTACAGAACGAAGTTTTTATTCATAAAATTGACAATGTATTTACTACATTATAATGCATTTTCATGAATATGCCAGTTTCATTAAAGAAATGAAAACACTTTTAATCGAACCTTTTGTTCACCCTTCAATATGATATATGATGACCGTAAAAGTATTCTATGTACATGAATATAATGATCTATGTACATGAATATAATGATCTGTCTATGTACATGAATATAATGATCTGTCTATGTACATGAACATAATGATCTGTCTATGTACATGAACATAATGATCTGTCTATGTACATGAACATAATGATCTGTCTATGTACATGAACATAATGATCTGTCTATGTACATGAACATAATGATCTGTCTATGTACATGAACATAATGATCTGTCTCTGTACATGAACATAATGATCTGTCTATGTACATGAATATAATGATCTGTCTAAGTACATGAACATAATGATCTGTCTATGTACATGAACATAATGATCTGTCTATGTACATGAATATATTGATCTGTCTATGTACATGAACATAATGATCTGTCTATGTACATGAACATAATGATCTGTCTATGTACATGAATATAATGATCTATGTACATGAATATAATGATCTGTCTATGTACATGAACATAATGATCTGTCTATGTACATGAACATAATGATCTGTCTATGTACATGAACATAATGATCTGTCTATGTACATGAACATAATGATCTATGTACATGAATATAATGATCTGTCTATGTACATGAATATAATGATCTGTCTAAGTACATGAACATAATGATCTGTCTATGTACATTAACATAATGATCTGTCTAAGTACATGAACATAATGATCTGTCTAAGTACATGAACATAATGATCTGTCTATGTACATGAATATAATGATCTGTCTAAGTACATGAACATAATGATCTGTCTATGTACATGAACATAATGATCTGTCTAAGTTCATGAACATAATGACCTGTCTATGTACAGGAATATATTGATCTATGTACATGAATATAATGATCTGTCTATGTACATGAACATAATGATCTATGTACATGAACATAATGATCTGTCTAAGTACATGAATATAATGATCTGTCTAAGTACATGAACATAATGATCTGTCTAAGTACATGAATATAATGATCTATTGTATATCTTCTTTAATACACTAAACTGTACTGGAAAGATTATATTTTACATATAAGTTTAAAACACACACACACACACACACACTTAATATATTTGGAAAGAATTATTAATATCAATATCATGGCTGATAAACAAAATCAAATAACCATTGAGAAACTCCTTTGAAAAGTATAAATGATCAGAAAAACACAATCAAATAACCATTGAGAAACTCTTTTGAAAAGTATAAATGATCAGAAAAACACAATCAAATAACCATTGAGAAACTCCTTTGAAAAGTATAAATGATCAGAAAAACACAATAAAATAACCAATGAGAAACTCCTTTGAAAAGTATAAATGATCAGAAAAACACAATAAAATAACCATTGAGAAACTCCTTTGAAAAGTATAAATGATCAGAAAAACACAATAAAATAACCATTGAGAAACTCCTTTGAAAAGTATAAATGATCAGAAAAAACACAATAAAATAACCATTGAGAAACTCCTTTGAAAAGTATAAATGATCAGAAAAACACAATAAAATAACCAATGAAGAACTCCTTTGAAAAGTATAAATGATCAGAAAAACAAAATAAAATAACCATTGAGAAACTCCTTTGAAAAGTATAAATGAAAAAAAAAATTTAAAATTTAAAATAAAATAGCCAATGAAGAATTCCATCTAAAAGCCTGTAAACCTTAAGTCATTTTATGAAAGACGAATCAATCAAACACAAATATACTCAGTTACAAAGAAAGAGTGCACATTCAATGTTTCGTTAGTTTGAATATATTGTTTCCAGCATAATAATAACATTTTTGAACTTCAAATATTCCTCTCAAATATAAATACTATCGGAATAAAATTTGCACATCAAATTGGCTATACAATATACCAAACATTATGAACTTCGGAAATAGATAATGAACTTCAATGAATGCACAATTTCTTTTGCAACTGAGCATAGGTCAATTACACCCACTAGATTAATTGTGTCTTAACAAGAAGATCATTAACCTCTAACAAAGTCCTTGCGGGATGTCTTTTCTAAAATTCCTGAGTTAAAACCCCGCATGATGAGTTCGAGTAGACCTGAAAAAAGTGAAATATTAAATTTTCCGTTCTAGAAGATCTCTTCACATGTAATCCAGAGAAAACGTTAAAATCGACCGTGCCCATAGAAAGGTAAGTATTTATAAGCCAAACAAAATGAGACGGTTAATGGTTAAAGATTAACAAGCGCAACGACATACTTGTAATGAGCCAGCTAGCTGCAGGGTGCAGACGGCCTTCAATGAGAGGCCTGGGGCCGTCAAGAATGGCAATAAGGATAGGGATCATAAGATAGGTTCAGACTAAGATACAGGGTACGACTGGTATTGTTCCATGCTTTTAGAGACAGAACTGAGATATACTCATGTAGTTATAAAATATAGTATCATACATCATAGAAGATGCATGATATCATTCACGACTATCATTTTTTTTTTCAAAATAAAATCCGGTTGAAAAACAAATAATATTCTTTTTTTATTGAATATAATCGTGGTCGAGACAGAGACAGTACGTTAGAAATATAATGATCTCAAGTTTATTACAGGACAAAAGAGGACCTTAGTGCACGGAAGATCGGATTACCGGAATACAGACAGAAAATATCCTTAAATGAATTATCACCTGGATGTTCGAAAACACACACAAAGTGACAGCAAAAATAAAGAAGAAGAAGGAGAAAAAAAAAGAAAAAAAAGGCAAACCTTGTAAGTATGATACGAAGATTTTCAATGTCAAGATGGTATGAAAAAAGAGAGATAGGAGGATTGTAAAGATCAATGAAACGTTATGAAATGTGATTGTTCTTTTTTCTTTCTTTTTTTTTTAAAAACACAATGGCATTTAATGGTCATAGACATTTAATTTATTTAGTGGTCATAGACAGTTTCTGTGTTCCCATATATATTAAGATCTTTCAATAAATCATTTAATATCTTCTTTTCTATATGACGTTTTATAGACATCGTCAAGGGCGTCAACGTCTTCAAAATCAAACTAGTAGCTCCCTAATTGACACTCGAAATAAATAAAGCATTGTTACAGGACTGACTGACTCGGTGTTAGAGTAATGTGACTGAGTGTGGTATCATGTCAAATGTCTACGGCGTGATACTGCAGTGGGGAAGCACTAGTACTATATCTGTCTCAGATAAACTTGGTCTCCAAATGACTGAAATACTGTCGGAGGGCCATTAAACCCAGCAAACAAATTTAGTACATGCTTAAGAATCAAAGTAATGCAAGCATCAGCAAGGCAAGTTTTACTACCTGTTCTAGAAATACCAGTCTAATTTAAAGAACTTTGCTCTATGTAATTGTAACTTAGACCTTTGTGAAAGACTGATTTACGCTAAAGTTTTTAGGTATTTTCCCAGATATATTAACCCACTAAAATATTTTATTCAATAGCCTTCAGGTTTTCTAGAACAAGATAAATTCACATCACGTGACTTGGTAGAGAATCAACCAAATTAATTGTCATCGAAAACATACTGATTATAAAGTGTATGACCTTGACATTTCTCAAAACGCTCCATTATATTACATGCAAGTGGATTTGAACTGGTTCAACATCAACAGTTTAGACCAGTTACAATTAGTCTCTAGAAAAGAAAATCCACAAAAAAACCTAAATCTGCCCCAAGATAAAGGTAATTTCGTATTTTTGAAAATGTGAAAAAAAATTCTCCCTTCATCTGCCGCAGCATTCGGTAACAATCTAAGGAAACAGTTAATTAATATTACATGTATATGCCTTTTTATGTTTTAATTGCTTTAGGTAATGTTTGCTAACTAAAAGTTAAAAGGAAGGAAAAGAAAAGAAATAGCATAACTATTGTGATACGCATTTTATGATTTGAATTGTGTCACTGTTTCAGAACAGAATCACTCAAGTCCATGATATACAACTAGAGCAAGATCTATCAGTCCAAAATCATAATAAGGTTTTGTAGTATGGTGAGTGATGGTTGTGAAATTTAAATGAATACTCGTTTGTCATTCAAAGCAGCTCGTACACAATAAGCCATTTACTAAGAATTTGATTTTTGATTACATGAGTGTATTACGTCTATCAATACCCATCTACAGAGGCATGGTCACCAAATGCATCGAGTTGCTTTGATTTCAACGTTATTAATACATATAGCTGTGATAAAAGGGTCACAAAAGCCGACTTTTCAAAATTAATGTATTTCGTAAATAATTCAAAAGTAATAATTCAAAAAATAAAAATGTGTATCGTTGCTGAGCTCTGTTATTTTAACTTATAGACATGATTTACAAAAGCTCATAATTTATCTTTGGAAAAATTGAACGGAAGACTGTTATGAATTACGTCTCGGAAATTACTCTCTTACATAAAAGAGAGATATTTATGAAAAGAGGATGTACAGAAATGTAATTTGAATGGCTTAACAGTTTATAAAACTTTAATTTAAGGAATTTTGAGGAATGTGGTTATGTCAAAATCTGACATCACCACAGCCATTATATGACGTATGAAGATGTTTATTTATCGTTCAGTCTAGGAATACAATTATGAACATTTCAACGTTGGTCAAAGATAAACGCTTACACACAACATGGTGTCATTTTACGTCAACAGAGTAGTTTCAAGGTCATTTGAATTGAACACTAACTTGAAAACTATCCTTCATGATACTTTGCAATTTGAAATAGCATTACCTGATTATAAGCATTGTTTGATCATGATTTTTCTGAGTTTCACGATTATGACGTCATCACTATTGAATGGTGCTCCTTCCATTAGCGTTCCTCCCTATATCGGGCATGGAATTCATAGCAAGCACCCTCTTTAATTATTATAATTAGAGTAAAAAGTAGTAACATCATTGGAGCTTCGTTATACATGTATACCCAAGTCCAGTGATATTGCGTATCTACATGTATGTTTTTTTTTTTTTTAAATGAAACATACAGTTATTTATATGATGTAATCCATCCATCATTAAGGTAGTACAATTTTAATGGGTACTTTTTCAGATCTTAAAAAACTATATTTACTCTGAATATGTATTGCTTCACTAATACAAATATACAATTTTAAGAAAAATTACCGTTAGTGACATTTGCAATAGCCTACCCCCATTTTCTGTTTTTTATCATAGTAATGAATACACCTTAGCAACACAAAAATGGATTATAGTCAATATTTTAAACAAATCTGTTGCACAAGTAATCACGAACATATGTGTGTTAGAAATAATATGTTTGATCATAAATAAAACCATGTGCATTAAATAAGTCATACAGTATTGAAAAGTGTTTACCATTTTCGCACGACATGATTTATTATAACTTTAGTTTCCCGATCAAGTATGTGTTCTCGATACCTAGGGCAACATTAAAAATATCTTTGACCTTTAAGCAACATAGAGGCAAAGGATAAGCACATTTTAACGTTCTGATATAAAGTTATTCGACTCTGAAAAGACTCACGAGCAAATTTTACTCTGAACTGAAATTAGCAAAATAATATAATTTGCTTCTTGTGAAGAAAATTCTTTTGTTTTATTTGACATTATCATATGTAAGATATGCACCAAAAGAAACGGAGCCAGACATTCTTCCTGCATGTTTTCTATTTCTGACTTATGTTGTCGACAAGATTCAAATAGTGACATTTTAGACGGGAAGTGACATTTCCTTTGATTATCTATTTATTTTATCTATCATTTATGCACATAATAGATAGATTAAGATTTCCTCATACATGTGAATTGAATAAGTTTAATTTATGAAACACACACACACACACACACGCACACACACACACACACCAATTTGAACTGAACGCTCACAATATATGCAATGTCTGTCTTTTCCGTACAACAAGACGTTGTTTGAAAAACACCGACATCGGACCGGCATTAGAGTTGTTCAACCTTAAATTGTAAGCATGGTCCTTCAAATTGTTCAGAAGATTTATGTGGAGGCTCTTTTGAATTAAGTCTGTAAAGGTATGCATTTACTTTAAAATTCTCACTATCACTTGAATCCTGCCCATAATCAAAATTAAAAGATGGCTGGATTACCTTAAGATTACAAGAAGCAAACCGGGCAAAAATAGTGTCACTAATAATTAGATATAAGGAATATAAAAATAGTGTCACTAATAATTAGATATAAGGAATATAAAAATAGTGTCACTAATAATTAGATATAAGGAATATAAAAATAGTGTCACTAATAATTAGATATAAGGAATATAAATTGCGTAAACGGAATAATGAAGTTTTATCATGACACATTCTTTCAAATATTAACGTTTTCCATAAAAGTCAAAGATGAGAAAAATTACGTCATGCTTGACGTCATTTCCGGTAGAGAATTGAATCATATTGCAGATTCAATTAACTTTTTTCTTCACATTTTAATCTTAAATTCGTTTCGAAAATCAAATAGAGATAAAGGTGCTTTGAATTAATATTGATGGCAAACAAATAAAATAAAACATGGCGTTTATGAAACACATTGTTGCTGTTGATTAGAGAAACTTTCTGTCACGTATTTAACGACAACACAGCAAAAAAGAAATAAAGAGCACCATCCGTTATTTTTTTAAAAACAGGAAAATCGAAACCGTAATAGCGCGCGATTCCATTAATATGTTAAAACCATTCTAACTCGATATTACAAACTATTACAGGGTCAAGAGATGTTAATGAATAAATCGCTATACTGCGACAAACACTCGATAATTTCAAATTTTGCTGCATTTTTTTTTTCATTTCTCTCCCAGAACGGGAATCACTGCCATGATTTTTATATGAGTTGATCCATGACAATATTGATGAAAGTATCAAAACTTGACATCGGATTCTTGAACGGGCTGTGCTCTAAAACTAAACCACTCAATTGAGGACATTAGTCGTGTAATTTAAGTTGCATAAACTGAGGATATGTAACTGTGAGTCACGAACACTTCGTGGTGAACCCTGCAGTTGCTGACTCCATTGGTACTGGGATGGAGCAAGATTGTCAATAAGTAATCTGACACAGTGTTTCCATCGTGAAATAACGAGTTCAAATCAGACCAGTCCCAGAAGATCGAAATTCTAACGTTTATGTTTTTTTCAAAATCGGCATTTTTTTATAACGTCAAACTTCCCTTCTATCAATAAATAGTAATACATTGCATAGATTCATTGGCACGACAGAAAACGAGTAATATGTTCATTCATCTGTTCCAAATAAAAAGATTAAAAATCAAGGGCTTCAAATGTCTTTACCGCAGATGGCCATATATAAATACGATCTCCTAAGATCAGGAATCAAGTGATAAACTATTCATGATTCGCGTTTAAAGTGATAATGAAACTTGACATTATCATACCGATATGTCTAAATCAATGTCTACATCAAAGGTATCATTGAGAATTTAATTGTTTTTCTTTACATTGTTCATCTGCATTATGTTTGGTTATATAAACATGCTTTAAATGTTTAGTGCTATTCAATATTATATATTATGGAAAAATGTGGCCTGCTTTTCTTTTTTTTAATCACTTTTGTTATACATATTTTATATATCTGCTTGTAATATCGGAGGATATGTAATTGTTAAAGGCAAGAGTACCCTGATACTTATATTGAACATATTGCTATTATACTACTTTGTTTGAAAGCAACTCTGATTAAACAAATGTAAAGCCCGCTTATGTGTTACATACATCATATTAATAGTTATTTTGTTGAATGATGTCAAGAACATCTGTTGACAGGTGCTTAACTATAAGATAAAACTTTTAACAGTTTTATAATTGTCACACGTGATGTATTGATATTATGATATTGTCAGATAGAGTTCGGTCGGGCAACAGTACCAAAAGCATTCATATAAGAATCATACATATTGTATACAATCGATAGGAGTCAATGGCAACCGACGTTATCTGATGATTAGGCCTATTGACAACAGGTGTCATGACATAGCCCCCCTGCCGGGGGAACAATACAGAAAATTGTGCTATAAATTAGTGGGGCTAAATAGTAGATATATTTCATCATACTGTATTTAGTAAAATTCATAACTGGAATTCAGTGAATGAATGATATGGAGAGGTCAATGGATTAGGGACGCTGTTACAGCGATGGTATACGATGTAAACTGGGTTTCTTAACCCTTTCCCTCATAGAGGAAACCATGAAAAGACCTATGCGAACAACATAAAACCAGATCAGCCTGCGAGTAACTCGCAGGCTGATCAGGTTTTATGCTGTTCGCTGCTCCTCAGTGGTCTGGAAATGAGGACTTTATAATTAAATTTGGTAAGGTTTAACTGTGATTTTCTGCAGATCAGGCTTTATGTGGTACCTATTGAGTGCATCAAAATGAGTCTATATGAGGGAAAGGGTTAAGACAGATCAGGCTTTATGTGGTACCTATTGAGTGCGTCAAAATGAGTTTATATGAGGGAAAGGGTTAAGACAGATCAGGCTTTATGTGGTACCTATTGAGTGTATCAAAATGAGTCTATATGAGGGAAAGGGTTAAGACAGATCAGGCTTTATGTGGTACCTATTGAGTGCGTCAAAATGAGTCTATATGAGGGAAAGAGTTAACACAACATCTACTACTGGTTCAGTAGTAGGACACGTGCTTTGGGATTTAGAGGTTCAGGTATAATTGGGTACCTGAGAGGGCGGTATAATTTCGTGGCGCCATAATGCGGGCTGACATAAACGGAGTGAAAGACTCCCCAGGGAGATACTTTAGTAGCCCGATGACCAGTGGTAAAAGCTGTGAAGACGGTAAACGTGCCCAGGGCATGAAACTTAACAAATATTTTGATATGATAAAATGTCTTTATTTACGCATAATAAAGAACAACTCAGAGTTTTTACCCACACTCTATTTTCCTGTGTGACACCGTTTTTACGAATTACTTTTCGCAATAACGAAATGTTATTTCGTATTAACCAGGGGTTTCCTTATAAAAAAAAGTAATAAACGTATTTCTATATCATGACGAAGAAATGTTTTGAAATTAATTAAATACCAAATAAGATTTCGAGCTAATACATACACATTGTAATATAGAAAATACATTCGAAAAATACAAAAATTCATGTATTTTAAAGCATGGTTTAGGTTGTCAATTGAGATGTAAATGATTTAATACGAAATACGTTACGAAATAAATAAACTTTTAATAAACAAATGTTTCATTTATTTATGTGAACAGAAGATTTATTTGCAGCGTTACATTCATAGATAGCTTTCACAAAAAAAAAAACACAAAAAACATCAAAACATCACTGTACTGTAGTTTTCAACTGTAGATACTTTATTAATGTATCAAGATATTTTGTCTTTATCAGCATGCACGGTAACCCCGTGTACTTTTAGTTTAGAAGCATTTTTGTGTCTGTGCAAAGCGGACTGTTTGAAAGATATTAACAAATAAATAGAACTACTGGTCTGTCCTTTAAAATGTGTAAATTTGGTGATTTTATTGTTGTGAATGATAAATAATATTACCAGAAAATATGATCCAGGTATAAAAAATACATTTTACTAATCAGCTAACACTACGTTTTAGAACTATACCAATATTGTGTGTGAATAACAGGTAATACATTTTGAAATACATGTACAGTCAACTCTCTTTACAACGGCGGTGTTTGTTTATGTCAGTAAAATTTGCTGTTATAAAGAAATTGCCGTTGTAAAGAATAGAATTATAATGCATTAGACTTATTTGTTGCTGTAGTTCATTGCTGAAGATTGTGTCATTTTGAAAATATAAACAAGTTCTAAAAAAACAAAAAACATAGATTCTGAAATACTACGTCTACTTGAGAAACATTTATAAGTGATAGCATAAGGAAGGATAAAAAGGCCATATGAAAAATCCCACACATATTAAAAAATGAAATAATTCCGTGTATGAGGTTCATGTAAATGAAAAAAAAATCATAAAAAGGGACAGGACATTATATAAAGACAGTTATTGCCTTGGAATATGTCTTAACCTATCTCTATTTTCTTTGTATTTTAAACATATTTCTCATTCTTTTATATGTTCTTTCTTAAAATTTGAAAAAACATTTTCCCTTAGATACATTTACATAAAATATACGACAGTCACAGGACTGTGATACATTTGGAAATATGTAATAGGTTTTAATTTCTAATAAAATGACTTAGACTGTCAATGTGAAAAAAATAACCTTGCTAGCTGCAAAATTATTGCCACTAACGTCATAATTTATTTGGATAAATGTTCTCTTATTTCTTAAGCGGCAAGGATATTTACAAAGTTTATTTACACGGGAAGAGAACAGCCTCTTCTCGTTTGAGGAGGTCGAGCGATATAGATCATTCAAACTCAATAGAAAGTGTTTCAACGGTTCTCTCGGTTTAATCTGATGAAGATTGGTTGATTTAGGATCAAATGCAGGAAGTTCTCTCCTTTTGGATTTACTCTTGCTTTGTTGATATAAATTGTTAGCTACACAAATAAATGTCTACGGTTACAATGAGAGAGAGAGAGAGAGAGAGAGAGAGAGAGAGTTTGCTTGTGTTTGTTTGTTTGTTGGGTTGAACGTCCCACCAACAGTATTTCAGTCATTTGGAGATGGTGTCTTTTTGAGACAGATATAGTGCTGCCAGTGTCACACCATAGACATGTGGCATGATACCACACCCAGTCACATTATCCTGACACCGGGCCAACCAGTCCTGCAACTACCCTTATATGTTGAGCGCCAAGCAAGGGAGCTATAACAGTACTATTTTCAACGGCTTTGGTATGCCGCGGCCGGGGATCGAACTCACAACCAACCCGCTCCCGAGGCGTACGCTCTAACCATTCGGCCACCGGGGACAGCTGAGAGAGTGAGAGAGAGAGAGATTTGGTATTTTTGGCAAATTACATAGTGTGCACCTAAGCAAAAATATTAATTAATGTTCTTTTATTTTCGTACATTTGATATATTCATTCATTTTGTGCATTGACATTTTCCATCAACCCGTATCATTTGTTCCTGAAGTTTTACTCGGTCTACTTATTTGAGCCGGATATAACGCCTGTATTTAAAATAGAAACAAACAAACAGAATTACAGGATATGCTCTTTTGTTAAGACTCTTTCATCGATAACAATATCTCGGTAACCGTTGCCGATGATTTACTTAGATCCCCGCTCGGACCGACAGTCCGCTGATTGTATCGACTGATCTCGATTGATTCCTACAGACCACAGTATGAATGAGAAATTACTCTATGCACGTGCAGTCAAATCCATGAGCTCGTGCAGATAATGGTCTACTGACGGTGTGAGAATACGCACGTGATCATTCAACATGAAGTGCGAAAGAGCAACACTTTTTTTATCTTTCAGATTTATAGATGCTGTTCTTAAGCTTTCTGTAATTCTTAACCCTTTCCCTCATAGCGGAAATCATGAAAAGACCTATGCGAACAACATAAAACCAGATCAGCCTGCGAGTAACGCCTGCGAGTAACTCGCTGCTCCTCAGTGGTCTGGAAATGAGGATTTTGTAATTAAATTTGGTAAGGTTTAACTGTGGTTTTCTGCAGATCAGGCTTTATGTGGTACCTATTGAGTGCATCAAAATGAGTCTATATGAGGGAAAGGGTTAATTGCTACTTCATTTTGCTACTTCATTTGTATGCAGATAAATGCAGTTGTCTCGAACAGGACGTGTGTTGTACTTTTATCTAATAACAGAGAAGAGAACACCGTCTACCAAATTCTCTTCTGCTTCCCGAAAAAAGATTAAACCACATTTGTGATATGATTGTAAGCTATTATGCTGTAATTGCCATGATTCCTTGCACTAGTCTATAAATCCTGGGTTGTCACTCATGATCTATTATTAACAAGCAAGCAAGACAGCTTCAGAAATAACCCCCGGAATTTCTGCTTCAACTCTATCTGAATCGCTAATCCGATTTTCATATCGTGTCTGCCTGTTATTAGGTATTGCATGATAAAACGTAAACTGTTAGTTATTTTAATTATTTCTAAGCATCGCATTTGTCTTACATTTATATTTCCAAATGAAATTATAAAATGTAATTATCTTTGATTGATTCATGCAAATTTTCAGCAAGATCAATAAATATGGGAAATGGCGCATAATAGATAAGATAATGAAGTTTAACGGACGCATTCAATTCTGAAACACGATTATCTGCATATCATCGAGTATTGCAATATTGCATAGTGCAAACAGTTATATTGTACCGAATGCTGAATTTTGAGTTTAGAGTAATACGAATAAAAACCCATTATGCTGTATGTTAAGCCACCAGTACGTGTTCTTTGTACAATAAAGATGTAAACTGACATCCGTCATTAAACACGTTTATGCATATGAAGTTGATATGATTTTTAGAAGTAGTAAAAAACTCTTTGAGCTGTCCGTAAAAATATATGTTTCAATAAATCTAAGGTAATTATACGTGCGATATTAATTAAAGTGAATGCTAAGCAACGGAAGAATTACTTACCTTTGATAAGGAAGGTGAAGAGGATCGACCGGAGCATTCCGATTGTCACACAGTCTTTGAACTCCATTATCAATATAAAAGTAGTTTATAAACTTTAAAACTAACAGCAAACCAATAAAACATTTAAATAAATATTTTAACAGTCCATGAACGAATCCTCAAAAGTGTATAAATCATATTTTTAATGCATCTGTTATTCACATGGTACTCCGCAATGAGTGCCCACTGACATTAGAATTCGATGGAGAGTTTTTACAAATCACTTCAGAGTATGAAATAAGGTTAGTCGTTAACAAATTAGTTTCCGCTAAAACAAAAGTTCGTCCATCTCACCGCTTTCTTCACTCCCGAATGTCATGGCCATAATTGCATTGCCCGCCACATAATGAAATTTGAAAAGAAACGCTGCTCTGATGTAAATTAATAAACCGGATTGTGTGTTATTGTAATTGCATAAAGTCATGAAAATGCTTCGTCGCGTTCCCAAGTAACGAAGTATAGTATATTCCTGTGTTTTGGATCCCGTCTCGCTGGGTCTGAAAGAACTTAAGTAGAAGTATATTCCACGAAACAATATGCGACTGCCTTCTGTCATTCAAGTCGCCTCTAAGTACGATGTCAACTTTTCAAACAAGACTATTCACCAGGAGACCTGCAAGCGAAGCAGAACTGAAATTTATATGTTTACCAATGTCAAAGTACGCGTGCAAAGTAGTCTTAGAAACATTTTACGCAATGACGTTCTCATAAGTGACAGGTTAGCCCCGCAGTCAACATCGATGATCTCGAGAAAAATTCCATAGGTATTTTATTGATTCAACAACCAATTAACTCCACTGTTAACTGGTCCATTGAGAACCCGGCAGGTTAATTCCGATCAAACTCAGCGTATACAGCAAATGATTATATAGCTCTACGCAGAAATAATCAAAGTCAAACTGAAAGTATAACCAATTTAATAACTTTAAACAGAAGTCTAGAGAGATGCGTGTCTGATACCACCAGTATCATGTGGTCGTCCCGGGAGAGTCACAGTTTGGATATCATTTCCAACTCCGATACTATACTGAGCGTTCAAACAAGCTGTGTTTATAGACATTCTCACAATTGGTAAGACGTTACAAACTGGAGACCAAGCCAGTGGATTTTCTCGAAATAAAAAAATAACCGATACCGGTAGGCGCCCTCATCCTACACACGTGGCTGATATGTCCATGTTGGCTTTAATTGGACATCTGGCAAGATTTTGAATGATTTAGACATATACTGGTTTGTAATTCATCAACGCTTTTTCATATGATAAATCATCGCCAGTGTCATTCATCTACGTAATATCGCTTATCTACACAATGCTGTCAGTATCTTAATTGCGTTTATTAAGATCATAATTATATTAAAAGCTATAAAAATGGATTTTAAGGTAGGGTCTGCCTATCTAGTGTCCATGCCAGATGCGAAACAAAGTCTAGAAATTTGAACGTTAAATAATAACGGTGCCATGGGGTTTAAGCAAATCCTAGACGGTTATGTTAAGTACTAAATGTTTATGATCCAAGTGATTGGATCTGAAGATATGATGTATTTGGCTCTTGTGGATACATTTATGAACAGACTTGGTCATTGTAAATACAAGCATTTAAGGCAAATGCAAATAATTTGAATAAACACACGAATTAGCCAATTTATCATTTGACCGACTAACCATTTGATTGAGGCAATTAGCATTACTAATCAAATGAATAATTACATACATGACACATTATATCGACTTTCATACCTCAAGTGGCCATAAAAACGGATGTTCAAGAGTGGGATGTGGCGGACTAGTCGAAAAAGAAAATATCAATTTATATTGCCACTAGTGAAATAAAATACAATCTCACATAATTATTTATTTCATACAAATCTATTGTCATATTTTTTTTTCTAATTCTCTCTTTTTCTTGTCTTTGAAATTCCCAAATGTCCTCAATAATTCGATGTGACGTATTTATATCGATCTGTCGTCGCTTATTGTTATGTTTAAACTTTTTAAGAAAAAAAATGGAAATTAACGTGACGACAGACAGTTCCGAAATAAATTAAATCTGTACACAGATCTAACAACTGTAGTTGAACATTGCTTTCAAATGCTACTTTCACTCATTAACATTTGAGAAACATTCGGGGCGGGGTTATGTCTATTTTGGCTTCATTGTTATTTTTATTTTCTAAAAATATGTTTTATTTTTAATACATTTTTCAGTCTGAAAAAGGGAAACTTTTAAGAAAGAAAGAGAGAAAAACGAAAGAAAGAAAGCAAAAAAGAAAGAAAGAAAGAAAGAAAACAAAAAGAGATAAATTTGCATATAGTAAGGTGGTTTTACCCGGTTGCCTTTTGTCCACACGGTTATTTTTTCATTGATTGAAAACCTGTCACGAAATGGTAAACCCTAAGCAGAAATAGCAGGTCTTTCTCCATGTATGTTCTTTATCAGGCTTTTACGACCAGCGACATACCTTGAAGGTGAACGAAGATATTTAAGCGTTTTGTTGTGATGTATTATAAAACAAATTGTGTCCAGCAAGATTATGATCTCCGCTATTGGCAAATGACTAACAGCTCTTTGACAACCACGATTGCTTTATGTAGACAATAATGATGGTGATTGGTTTTTGGTTTTATTGTCGAACACCAGGGACGCACAGACAATGTTGGTGGTAAAACTGTTTTTGTTTTTTTTCCTCGAATTTATGCGTTTGTTATGCCGTTTAGAAAACTTGATCCTTTAGTGTATATTGTTATTTCTGGTGCTTCGTTATTGGTCCAGTATTTAAGGTATGGTAAATTCACTCAGAATGTATATCGCAGATCTAATCATTCGGCTTGTAGTCATTGAACATTACCATTAGACAACAGAAAGGTTAGTAGTGCTTCGGTTTGTGTATGTTTCCAAGTTGTCTAGTCAACAACAGCCATTCTTACATTTGCGGACTTAAGATACATGGCATATATATATAGTCCTGACACATTGTGATATAACACTGTAGACAATTGCCATTATACCATACACGGTAACATTAACTTAACACTGCGAAAACTAGTCCTGGAACTGATTGATTGATTGATTGATTGATTGATCTTTTGAGTTTACCGTCGCTGCGACAGTATTTCAGTTATATAGGGACGTCAAGCTAATTACAGGTGGAGGAAGACCCCGAATGCACCGAGGCATCCAGATAGAACCACTGACCTACCGCAAGCCAGCTGGAAGGCTTCCTCACATGAAAACCCGAATGACCTTACCGGGACACGAACCCACGCGGTGAGGGGCTGGGTAAGTCCTAAAACTACCCTTCCATATTGAAAAGAATATACTATAAACAACCCTGCGTGTTGGTCATTAAATAATCAAAATTATAGAAGAACATTTTTAATAACCTGCATAAATCCATGCTACAAATATATGGTCCAAATATATTGTGTGATTTCTCTTAAAATGACATCTACATACTATTTTGTCAACCGATGCTTATAAATGATTCTTTTAATAAGATATTGAAATCTAGGATGCTTCTTCTTAATAAATCATTTACTTAATAAATTTATATCCTCCATTAAATTATTTATGATTTTTGGGCATTTATCAATTTCAACTTTATATACGGGTTTTGTAAAAGATGATTCCTGTATCTTTTAGTTTAAACTTATTTATTTTACGTCGATTGGGAAACAAGTTCTTACAACTTATATTAATCCCTCTCGACGGTTCCTGGGTTGGACCAGTACTTTGCGCCTGGGAAGGTCATGAATAGTTCTTGCCTCCAACGGGGTTCGAACCCACAACCTCCTGTATCTTTAATATTGCATCATTGAAGTTCTTCACTAGTTTTTTACTAGATTTTTTTCTGTGTTCAAAAAATAATCAAGAACTTCCTTGGCATAAGGTACTGACCAAACTCAGGTCCGTCGATAGGGATAAGAGTATTATAGAAACACTCAGTCGATGAAAGTATTTGATTTGACTGTATACATTCGACAGAGTAAATTTTTTTCAAACAGCTACCACTACTGATTCCGTTCACGAATGTGACAGCCATAAATATTTTTGTCCCCAACAGGGCTCGAAACCCGTACCTTCGAGTCCTCAATTATATACGCTACATCTAGATCACAGCGCCATTCACTTTAATTTGAACATCTTAATATATATGTGTCATTATACTAAAACAACCCTTGTCTTTTACTTTCATTTGGTTTTCCTTTTTCAATTTCTTGATGTTTTAAAACAGACACCTCCTTGTAATCATTTTCCCCATCATTTGTAACTAGATATACAGTCCAGACAATGTCATTTGCTGTGGTAGAAAGAAACGCTTCTGTAATGGAAGTCAGTTTACAGAACTTTAGACATTTGCCTACATTTTTTCCACTGAGCAATTTAAATTCCGTTTCCCGGCCTCTGGTACTGATACAGTTTGGGATGATTTACCGCTCGCTTCATTGTCTTAATAATGGAAAACGTTTACAATATCGTGTGATGCCACAGTCGAGGTGATTCTTCTCCTGTTATTAACCGTGAAGCAAATGAGCTGCGACCTCCGCGAATTGCATTAATCAATTAGTCATCAGTTGAGAAGGATTTTTTATGTCGGGTCGGCCTGATCAGAGGTAATGAAGCGATGTTTGATTGAAAAATATTAATGCTTCATGTGTGCGATACAGCGTTTTACGACATGTTTTATTTCAGAAATGTAACAGGGTGTCTTTTACTTAATTGATTAATCTTTGAATTAAAAATATGGGTTTTGTTCGCCATCTTCTATGATAGAGTCCCAAGTAAACTTTGTTATGATGGAAGTGATAATGAATTCAGGGATAAAGTTTAGAAAACAATAAGATAGGTTTACGACAAAACGGGTTTGTAGACTTTTTATGTAAGTCGGAAAGTTTTTTTTATTATTATTATTATAGTTGTGTGCGTGAAGGGCCGAGGGGGCGACGCTTCGGACCCTTTGTCCCCCACCTAGATCTGTATATGCATTCGATCACTTCAAGACAATTATATACAACAACACCTGGCTCGAATTCCAACCAGCAATACTTAACGCTATGTAGATACATAAATACTTTGGGACTAATTTCATCATTCTTGTTTCTTTAATAAAAATATCTTTGTATTTCATTTCTAAATAATCATTGTTTGGTATGAGGTTATTATTTATATAAACTCAGTCAAGTACTTGCATGTTTCGGAAAGTAGGAATGACGGATTGCGACTCTGTCTAATTTTATATTTTCAATATTGCCTAGCGCTAAGCATTGTTGGTAGAATTCAAGCATTGCCTACAATTGTCAGCTCACTTTTGTGTGTGAATATTTTACAATGTTTAAATTCATTCGCCTACTTGAAAACACTGAAGTTTGCAAGGAAACTTGCTTGAAAGACATTGTCGTTTTTTCTTTTAATACAGGGAGGAAACTCTCTGCTTAAAGTCGGAAGTAATGGACCACATGTGTAATGAAGCAATGCCACTTCTGATCAGATCTGTGGCCCCAAGCATGCAACATCAGGAAGAATCAACCTTGAGTGCACGTTATATGCCATGGAAATAAGGTCGTGTTTGGTGGCTTCGCAAACACTGAGGAGGAGCTGAACGTAATATGTATATTTAGTTTGACGACGGGGTGGGGGGATGAGAAACTTACACCAGAATCTGCAAGTAAAGATAAAACATACATAAAAGAGACATGACATTAAATAGAATAATAGAATAGAAAAATACCAACAGTTTTCGCACTGGAAAGGTCAATCGGTAAAAGGACAAACTGGGTTGCTTAAACCAGTTTAAACATCCCAGTCTCGCACTTCCCGAAACGGACAGCGTAAATAGAATTATTCAATCGAAGTGAGACAACTTACTGTAAGCACCTGTATCGGAAGAAAGAACTTTTATGATAAATCCAATAGAAATTACAAAAAGAATATCCATAACAAGATATTGGGATGAAAGCTACGGCATTAAATATACGTTTACAACAACAAAAAAAAACATTTTGAAATAATGACGTAATTTTTAAGATACTCGTACAAAAATGTTAAACCACCTGATCAGGAGTGCTGCATAGGGGACTAATTTAAAAGAAAATGTAAAAAGAGGAACCATGGGAAATACAATACGATTATACAATGTATTGCTAAGCGTTTATCCAAAAAGAGTTTGCACATGTACATTATCCCTTTCCCTCATAGAGGAAACCATGAAAAGATCTATGCGAACAACATAAAACCAGATCAGCCTGCGAGTAACTCGCAGGCTGATCAGGTTTTATGCTGTTCGCTGCTCCTCAGTGGTCTGGAAATGAGGACTTTATAATTAAATTTGGTAAGGTTTAACTGTGGTTTTCTGCAGATAAGGCTTTATGTGGTACCTATTGAGTGCGTCAAAATGAGTCTATATGAGGGAAAGGGTTAAAAGAAAAACAATCAATCTCTCCGAATTTATGCCTAATGCGCATTATGAGCAATATGTATATTAGTCTATATGTTTCCACAAAACATGAAGCTAAAAATACATATTTAATGACCAACGTATTCAGTTTTAACATATACGTTAGAAGGTTAATACAAGGTGTGGATATTTGATTATTTAACAATTGACTTCATAATGCCTCGTTTTAATATCTTTGCACAAAAAAAAAACAAAAAAAAAACTGACGTCTCTAGGAGCTGTCTGATTAGGGTCTCCTCTGTTTCCTTATAAATATTTTAGTTCAAATTTTAATCTACAAACTGCAAAGCAGGAAATATCATCGATTCATATATAATTTGAAGTTTTTGAAATATTATGTTTATACGAATCAGGGAAAATGACTCAAACAGATACATTGTATTCAAACGTGAAAATGCAATTTGTAATGACACAATAAAATGTAATTTGTAATGATACATAAATTGTTTCTGCTATAAATATTTTTGACTTTTCATAACTTTATGAACAGTATTTGTGATGTATGCTTTGCATTAGACTTTCAAAGTGTCATGAAAAAATATTAATGCAAATAAATAATTAAACAACAATTCTACAAAGTTTTGCTTTACTATCATAATCATATATTTTATGTACATGTATATTTATGTTGTTTCTTATAATATTCTTTATTATGTTTCACTATAACCTTGTTTCTTTACGCATTTAAATGTGCCTTTTATTTCGATCATTAATGCTATTATTTGATAAAAACTTGTTGACAATATTACAAAAAAAAAATGGAAATAAAATTTACGAATCGATAATGAAAGATTATAACA
>CM037787.1:3578387-3628387 GCA_021229015.1 Solen grandis
CTCTTTTATGATATGTCCGTGCCCGATTACAAAACAAAAGTAAGAAGAATACACTCCTACGTGACTTATCAGATTTGGTAGGAGTAGCCCATAAGTGTTTTCTGTTATAATTTGTTCAATAGCACTCTAAGTATTAATATATCAATCACATGACAAGTCATGTTTTCAGTATATAAACGTTACATATTATTCGTAAAAAGAAACATTTCTTTCAAATATATGATAATATCATAGCTGTTCGACACAGAGCCTAAATTATTACATCAATAATAAATTGCTACAACATATCGTTTTGAACCTTTAATCTACCATATGTCTTAATATTTACATAGTGAATACATTTTACAGGGAGCTCCTTCCGAATTACTGGATGCTGTTGTGCGCTGTAAGGTAGCGATGCCCTACTACAATTTCCCTCTTGCTTGTACAGATGTCTACGGTAAGTTTGGCAAGTATAGAGTGCTGCCGGTACATCTTTGAGGTTTACCCTAGCACAAAGTGCAACCCGGACGGCAATCCTACTGGCGATAAGGCAAGTAACGAATGTAAGGGATAAATTAACTTGTTGTTTGCTCTACATTACAATAGGGGCCTCCATAACATGTATTCAGTGCCTGAACGAAAATAAACATTTTTTTCTTTAGCTTATACACAAAATAAATGTTACTATTATGCTTTTTTTAATGATTTTAAAATAAACTATTTGTAAATACACACGAGCGGATAAAAAAAAAAAGATCGACGAATGAAATTGCTGACTTTAGTTTAGTATATTTTTATGTTCATGACATGCTACCTTAGTTATAAACAGTTTTCCCTGTTTAAACCAGATCAGAAAAAGAAATGATTTGATAAATTATTTAAAGTTTTGATTATGAAACATTATTCAATGAAAATGGTAATAAAGAAAAATCAGATTTCTTTTTACTTGCTATAGTGCGTCCTTTAAAATCGCAAACACTTCAAAGCAAAAAGTATTATAACATCAGGTTATGTTTTATCGTTCATAATAATAAAGAGTGTCATTGAGTCACTCGTCATATATATCAAAGATCAAAACAATATAAGTATGCAATTTAACAAACGATAATTATTTCTGAATCGTATAATCGCTTTCAAAAGAATTTATATTAATTAAAGTTTAAATAAGAACTGTGTTTTTACAATTACCAGATATTTTCAACGGGACCTGTGTACCTCCCTTCCATATTTGCGCAGGAGGAAGGTAAGCACAAGCATGACAGTTTCACAAATATCGGAAAACATTCAAACAAAATCCATCAACCAACAACAAAGAACGCACCATACTACTACGACCTAGGTAGCATTAATTATACAGCCCAAGCACCGGGGGCCTCCGTGGCCGAGAGGGTAAAGTCGACTTTAACACTCGCTCTGCCCCTCACCGCGTGGGTTCAAATCCCACCAGGGTTATTTGGATTTTCATGTGAGGAAGCCTTCCAGCTGGCTTGCGGTAGGTCGGTGGTTCTACCCGGATGCCTCCGTGCATTCGTGGTATTCCCTCCACCTGTAATTAGCTGGACGTTGCTATATGACTGAAATACTGTCGAAGCGACGGTAAACTCAAATAGTGAAGTCAAGTCAGACACCCAAGCACCAACAATGGTTATAAACAATGTGCTGTCAATCACGACGAACCATGTACTTACAATAAAGGCACCCTGAAACCAGTAACCACTACGAATATAGCACCTACAACCCTGTCACCTTCAACCTAGACACATCTAGCCACTACGAAGCAATCATCCACAACCCTGACCCTCTACCAAGCCTTCTACAAACCTTTATGAACGAGGCACTAGATCAGCAGCGTTTAATTAATCCAGTCCGTTATAATTACATTGTAATACACAAGTTAACATATCAATAAGAGTGTAGTTTTACTCTCTCTCTCTCTCCCTCTCTCTCTCTCTCTCTCTCTCTCTCTCTCTCTATATATATATATATATATATATATATATATATATATATTATGAAATATGTTAAGGATCATTATCTCGAATCACTGATGTTGTAACTTTACAAAAAAAATATGCTACCGCTGACTTACATGCACGGTACGAAATCCAGTTGTAGCGTGCGAGGGGCCGAGTGGTAGCCAGGGTGGTATTTTTTTTTACTCTAAGCTACAACTAACTTCTCTAATTATAAATAAAATGACTCCCTGTGGTTGAAACTAGAATGTGCAAATGAACCTGCTAAGCTGATGATTCCATGCAGCAGAGACTATAAAACAACAAAGATATATAAGATTTTCCTTTGGGCAACCTGTCTGGTGATAAAAAATCAGTATACGATCACTATGAATTAACTAATATATAATATGTGTGTGTGTGTGTGTGTGTGTGTGTGTGTGTGTGTGTGTTTGTGTAATAATAATAATGAGTATGAAGCCTGATTTCTGGTTTAATGGATTAAACCTACCCTTTTAACAAACTAAAATTACTTTGGCCAAAACTCTTAAACTCTTAGACTTTGACTATACTATGGAACCACCATCTTAATGTGACAAGACCATCAAGAGCTAGGACACCTGTTTCTATAGCCTTAGAGTTCAGAAGAAATATCCATAAACTTTTAATTTTATAGCCTACAATCATAACATGACAATTCCAATCAATCGTTATTTTACGGCTCTAGTAAAAAAGCACACAGCCCCACAACTTATTTTCTTATAAAGTCTTATAATTAAAACCGTCGACCCTTTCCTTCGAGATCCAATAACAGACTGACTGAAATTTGCTATTTGTCGCGCTTTTATACTACTAGTCCGAGCGTCCCATACCGGTCTACGAAGTTTCCCGAAATATACGGAAACTAACGATTAACAATTATGTTGCTAATCTAAATAAACCGTTACTAAAATAATTAGTAAAGATTCACCGATAAGTCTTATAAGAAACCAATTACATTAATAACGTTTACAACTGATTGCGACCTAAATCATACCTTATGTCTAATGGCCATAAAAACATTGCTAAATGTATCTGCCTGTATTTATGACACAATAGACCAATTCACTCTGAAGAGACACGTAAGCCTACGCAAATCAACGAGCAATTCCCGAACACTTACTCTACATGCTGGTATGTAATTCTATACATTGTTCAATGGGAAATAAAACATATACTTGAGATATTCCCCCCGTCTTTAATTGGTCTGTTTAAATCAGCGAATTATACCGGGTAATGCCGATTCCCTGGTGAATTGATCTAATAACACATATGTTAAATGAATACCAAAGTAACATTTATTTCGACACCCAGGTATCAATTCTTGATCTTCAAGTTGATTTCTTTCGAGCGATCTGATTGATCGACGTATTTCAATCTTAAATAAAAAAGGTAACTAACTTTCAAGCTTTTTTGCTTATTTTATTTTCCAATTTTGCTGAAATAAGTCATGCCAATGATATAGTGAACTTGTATATTGAAAGTAATAAAATTATTCCACACCCTTTAAGATAATATTACAATGACAACAAGACATGCATATATCACATATTTGTTTTGCACACAAAAGTAAGTTGCATTTTATAATCCTATTTCATTCTTTTCTCTCATTTTGTAATAATAAACTATACTTTTGTGGGTAAAATTACATGTAAATAATGTTTTATTCTTGCATAAAAACAAGTTACCACATCACTAGTATCTATAGCTAGCATAAAATTCTTGTCAAATTCTTGTACTTGAAGAATCGGTACGCTCTTGAGTATTGCTTTGAACTTATCGAATACAACTTGAAAGTCATTATTCAAAACAAAATGGTTTCCTTTTGAAAATAGCATCTGATTTATGCGGAGCAGGGTGAATAACTGACACAGTTTTAACACTATTTTTGGCTATTTCTATTCAATGTATATTTTCAAAAAAAATACATTGCACATTTGTTTGTTTTTTACACTTGCAAGGAGTAAGATTGGCATAATTTAATTCACTTCATTTCATGCCAATAAGATAGGGACCAAAGTATCTAAATAGTAATCGGTTTCCAGGAATAGTTAACAATACAAGAAACTTATCGTCTAGTTTGAAACTAATTTCTTGTGTGTTTTCGTCATACCTCTGTTTAATTTTGATTTGGGCTGATTGAAGATTAGAGCCTGCTAATTCACAAGCTTTTAAATATCTATTACGAAAGTCAGAGACATATTGAAGTTAATTTAATGTGAATTTAAGGATGATTTATCGTCAGGCAAAAACTTATCCTTAAGCAGTTTAATGGTGCACGAACTGTGTGACAATACACAAATTCAAATCGGTTGAAGCCAAGAGACTCTTGCACAGATTTTCTAGGCGAACAAAAGCAAATTAAGTTCCTTCCTCCCAATTTTTGTCAATATCAAAGTATGCCCGAATTATGCTATTCAATTTTTGGTTATATCTTTCTAATGCGCCTTGGCTTTCAGGATGATAGGCAAATGGCCTATATTATTAAATCCCTAACTCATGCATAACCTGTTTGAACGCGCTTTTGATACAGTCTTGACTAATGGTTTCCTTGTAAAGCTGATGAGATGAGGTATTGAAGGCAGCGTGCTTAGATGGATCAGGTCTTATCTCTCAAACAGGAAAGCTAGAGTCAGCTTTGATAGTATTCAGAGTAGAACGTCTTGGAGGCTTGGAGTCCCACAATGAAGCATCCTCTCCTCTACCCTATTCTTGCTCTTCATTAATGATCTAGTTGTAGAACTGCCAAGGTTAATACGTGCATCGTTGTATGCAGTTGACCTGGTGTTGTGGTATATGGAATAATATGCACTACGGTCACCTTGAGAATAAAGGAGACCATCAATAGACTCGACACTTTGGCTGAGGACTGTTGCGTCACAGTAAACAAGGACAAGTCATAAACTAAACTGTTCACCAAGTCACCTACGCCTTCAGGATGGACACATCTCAACTTAAAGAGGGAATCCAAGCGACTAATCTTGGTAAGGTTTTCGACTAAAAAGGGACATGGATGCCACACATTGCCTATGTAGAAGGGAAGGAAGAATCTGGCAATAATGCGCAAGTTTGCTTGAACAACATGGAGCAACATCAGCAAATACTGAAGATAGTATATCAGGGAACAATGAGACCTCACTTTGAGTAGAGCTCGACTGGCTGAACCACTGTCTCTAAGAACACCTTACAAACTCTAGATAAGGTCTAAAACCAAGCTTTCGTATTGTGATAGGAGCCACTAAATCCTCACTAATCCAATTCATGGAGCAAACGAACGGGATACAGCATCTACAAAATAGGAGAAGAACCATGAACCTCCCGCAAGCACTAAAATATCAGTGACAACCAGACCACATCATGAAAGACAGGCTGCAAGGTCTAACAAAAGGCTCAAGAGAGGACACCAATATATGAATAGTGAGACTACTCTTCTGGGTCTGGCAGATTTCACAGATCATGTGAAAATGACTTGTGTGCAGGTTCAGTCCGCATCAGGGTTTTCTAACCTAGCCCTTGTCAACACCAAGACACCACAGGTAGCCAGAGCACTGGACCCCACTATTTGAGAACAATGCACATAATGGTATTCATGGAAATGAAAAGGCAAATAAACTAGCAAAATTTGGAGCGCAGACTGAACAGCCCTACACCAGTGTAAGAACAAACGAGAAAGACACTTAAATGAATCAAACACTGCATGGTGACCTTGGGTACCTGAAGATGACAACGAAGTTCATCTCTATGACTGGACCGACCATTTAGGGCGAATTAGAAGAAGAAGATATAAAGAAATTATCAATGGTCTAAATACTTAGTTTTACAAGGAAACTAGTTGAAACCTAACGAGTCCATTTTTATTTTCAAAGGAACAGCTGTTTGTCCATTATGATAGGGGGTCATTCGGTGGTCAACTCGTCATCAGCCCATGGAGTACATAGACAGATATTTATAAAATGTTTTATAAACATGGTTACATAAAGAAACAAGTTGAAATCCAGGCCCTCCTTTTTGAAGTAATCAACTACAACTAGGGACCATGAGCTGATTATTCATGCAAATTAAGATAAAATGTTGGTCAATGATATTAGATGATGAGACTTGATATTTTGCCATGAAAACCAACCAAGTTCTGCATTGATCACTCTTTAGCAACTCGAGCAGAAAAGAAATAATTTATCTATGATGCTGCGTAATTGTCACTTCATGTGCACATTTGTGTGGGGATGAATATAGTTTTTATGCAAAAAGGCTCGTAACTAATTTTGGATAGTAAATATATGTTTTGGTCATTTAATGGTGTTACAATAACCCGGAGCCCGAAACAATTCCGTGTAATATACTAATAATCATATCAAACTATCGACCTCAGATACCTCCAGAGACTATTGTAACACGGACCTTGGCAGCAATACCGCAGTAGGTATTTGATACAAGCGCTCGGCATATGTCGGGTTACATCGATTCTCATAACAAGATCTTTGAATTTCGGGACTGGGGACAAAAAATAAGTTACGAAGCAGACCTGTAGCTCGTCAAACCCTCTTTTACTTTAGACACATACAACTCCATTACCTGCGACTTATATAATGTTTATGGCTTTGTGATATTTTTGTATTTATTTTGGCACTGGAAGAAATGGAAATTTTATGTTTACTTTTGGTTTTCCATGAGTGATTAACAGTATTTCCAAATTTACCTTAAAGTAACGAGCGCCATCTGTTAATTGCATACATTATGGCTTTTTTTCAACACTGAATCAGTCCAGGTTTGTTTATTTGTGCCATTTAAAGTATGTCCCATCTGCCCTCACACACATTATATCGATCTATCCACTTCCTAAAGGCTCCACGGTACTCATCAATAGGTATATGTTGAAGACACTGGTAGACTGACACTGGTAAAGTCCTTAAAAAACACGTGCGTGGCCTAGGTTTTTTATAGAATTTTACAACTTGTGTGAGAACATTTTTCTGTATAACCATCCACTCAAAGAACTACCTTTGGAAACTGTAATCTTTCAAAGAACAGGGCCCTTTGAATTAAAGAAACTTACAACACGCATACAACATGCGATTTGAGGTCATTGTTCGGCAATAAATAACAGGTCTGTCGCCCTCAGAAGCGATTCAATCCTTATTTCTAAATTCAAAATTGTATATCAAGGTTTCTTTATACATATTTCTTCAAAAGTCATTCACGCAATATCTTAAAATAATTGACTAATGAATGAAAGTTATGTCTACTAAATCTTCAACATTTAATTTTTATGACGTCAACAACACTCTTTTCAGCGACAACGGAAACAGGTCTTCCTCCCATGATGTTATATTTAACTGATCTTACACCTTCTTAAAACGATGAACCCATTTACAGACTGCATTATGTTAATAAGCATCATTATAAGCATCGCTTTTATAAATGTTCCACAAATCTGCATGTTTTTCCGATGAATGACAACTGATCTGTGCTGGATATTAACATATCAGCCCTTGCTCTGACTTTACACGTTACGAATTACAATAGTGTCTAATATATGTGTTATAAAAGCTTTGAACAGCTTGCACGAGGATCATGCATATCTCTAATATTGTTGCTTCTCAAACGGTAAACCTTTTACTAGTATCTGTGCATGAGAAAACGAAACTTCATAAGGTCAAACCGGGTCTTATATTGTAATGGAAAATAAAATCTATATACTCAGAGCTTTATCTATCCATATTTATAACAAATACGGAAAATAAGGATATACGAAATATGATATGGCAGTTAAAAAGTGTATAAAAGACAATCTGTTAACTGTGGTGTTGCAAGTCTATTCCTTATATTGAAAAAGAAGATGGTAAAAAAATTTATAACCAGAATGACATATTAGAAGAAACGTCAGTTTTTTACAAATCATTATTTAGTAAAAGAAACATAACTCAAGATTTTGATCTTGAAAGGGAGTTAAATCATTGTATTGTCAACAAATTAGAACTTGATCAAGTTAATAATCTAGAAGGATTGTTAAGTTATACAGAAGTAACTAATACTTTAAAAAACATGAAGAATGACAAAAGTCCTGGCTGTGATGGTTTTACTAGTAATTTTTATAAAGTTTTTTGGAATAAAATAGGAAAATTTGTTGTTAGAGCATTAAACCATGCTTTTGTTTCAAACTCTTTTTCTAGGAATATAAAATTGGGTTCTATTACATGTATACCAAAAGAAAATAAACCAAAACAGTTTCTAAAAAACTGGCGACCTATTACCTTGTTAAACGTGTTGTACAAATTAGCTTCAGGTAGTATAGCAAATAGATTGAAAAAAGTTTTAAATTCCTTGATATCAAATGATCAAACAGGTTTTATAAAAGATAGATTTATAGGAGAAAATACAAGACTAGTTTATGATATAATGAAATACTGTGAAGACCATAACATGCCTGGTTTAGTGATGCTTATTGATTTTGAAAAAGCATTTGATTCTTTATCATTTAATTTCATTGAGAAAACCCTATCTTTTTTCAATTTTGGTGAAATGTTTAGAAAATGGGTACATTTGTTTTTATATGATACCGAAGTATGTGTACAACTAAATGGTTTTTTATCAGATTTTTTTACTATAGAGAGAGGCTGTAGACAAGGGGACCCTATTTCGGCATATATTTTTATACTGTGTGCAGAGATTTTATCAATCAAAAAAAAAACTCAAATGGTATTAGAGGGATAAAAATCAAAGGGGAAGAATATATTATGTCACAATTTGCTGACGATACATCATTATTTCTAGACGGTTCAGACGAATCCTTGAATACAGTTTTAGATGTTTTAAGATATTTTTCAATTATATCTGGATTAAATGTCAATTTTGATAAAACAAAAGTCATTTGGATAGGTTCTTTAAAGTATAGTACGAGATCTATTAAAACAAGATGGAAACTTTCATGGGGGGAAACTCAATTTAAATTACTAGGGATATATTTTGATGTGGATCTAAACAAAATACAGCAATTAAATTATCAAAGGCAGGAAGAAAAAATGAAGAAAATTATTTCTTATTGGAAAAGAAGGAAACTTACACCGCTAGGAAGAATTACTGTTGTAAAATCTTTACTTGTGCCACTACTTACAAATCTTTTCATTAGTTTACCCTCTCCAACAAAAACATTTATGAAATATCTCAGTGATATGTTAAACAAATTTGTATGGGATGGTAAAACAAAAATAAAGAATTCAGTTTTTATTAAAGATTATAATGAAGGTGGTTTGAGAATTTATTTTAAATGATATTAATTGTTAAAAATTTAACACTGGAAAACATTTTTGTGTTCATGTTATAAAATCTATCAAAAATAAATTTTGGATTGATGTCCTCAAATCATATATATTGTATATTGATAAGTTCAAAATTGAAAATTTTGATCAATTGTTAAATATGCCATTGTTTTATAATGAAAGTTTCATGATAAATTCAAATTATATTTATATGCCTGATTTATATGAAAAAGGGCTTCGATATGTTAAGGATATTATGAACAATAATGGTGATTTTGAAGATGTAACACATATAGAAAATATAATTGGCAAAAAAATAAATTACTTGAAATTTTTTGGTCTTATAAATGTTGTGAAAAAATTTGTAACTAAGTTTAAATTAATGAAAAAAAGTAACATACATTTAACCTGTCATAATCCTTGTCTAAATTGTTATATGCATCCAATACTAACTAGATTTTAAAAAAAAAAAAATTCCCAAAAAAAAAAGGAAATTGAAATTATATATTAGATACAAAACGTTTACAAATGTACGAAAGATACTTATTTACAATGGCTACAAACGAGAATAGTTCACAGAATTTTTCCAACTAATTCACTGCTTTTTAAAATGAACATTGTTAATAGTAATTTATGTACATTTTGTAAAGTTTGCGAGGAAACTATAATTCATCTTTTTTATGATTGTGAAAAAATAAAGCCTTTAATAAGATTTGTGAGTAACTTAAAAGAAAGTAGATCCAGAAATCATAATAAATAGTAAAAATATTATATTAGGTTTATGTGATAGTGATTGTAAATTTGATACTATAAGTTTAGAAATGAAAAAATATATTTTTTGGTGCAAGAAGAAAGAAATAATTCCTTATTTAGGTTTTTAATATAAATTAATAGAACACTCAGGGATTGTCTGTAGATATTTCTTTTTTTTTTCTTTTTCCTATTCTTCAAGAATATTTTTTAACCTTTACTGACCCTAAACTTAATCTGTATAAAGAAAATTGTATTTCTAGTGGTTTTTATATGATGAAAATTATATGATTATATGTTAAATTTATATATGTAGATATATGTAGTTTGATATTGTAAGGTGGTGAGTAGGATGGTTCCCCGACCTACTTCCATCAGAAGACGGGGATAATAAAGGTTAAAAAAAAAAAAAAAAAAAAAAAAAAAAAAAAAAAAAAAAAAAAAAAAAAAAAAAACTGTGGTGTTGCTTAAATAGTATAAACTGTATGTGTAAACGTACTGCACAGATGCGACACGCCAAAATTTCAAATTTGAAGCTTGTTCTGGAGTTCCACCAGTACATCAACGTGCAATATCAACAAAATTAATACATTGTGTAGTTGCGACCTTTTCACTCCAAAACGAGAACATGAGAAATAAATCTGTAGTTCTGGCGCCCTGCAAATGTTATTCAGCTGAGACCTATTTATCGGACTGAAGGACTGGCGTGTAAATGTAAAATAAATACATAAATGTCGTTACGTCGTGCAGCGAGATCTCTTTATTGACACTAAAACAAGTGCTGTCTGTCCCGTTGGCACCCGCGCCATGACGCTTATGGTTTATGTGGTTTTCTGAAGAGGGAGCCATTGGAACTAAAAGGAATTCGGTGTCTTACTATTTTGACATTCTTGCTAGCACGCTAATATAAACATATATGACAGGCAGCAGCAGTTTTATAAAAAAGCGAAAAATAATATCATTATGCAAAGCATTTTGTATGCAAAATAATTGTTGCTTAAATGATATTGAAAAATTAGTAGGTAGTAGTTAGTAAGTAAGATAGGGAAAATATGAATAACTATATTCAGACATCAAAAATACATACACATGGTATAAATGCATGATAATTTCTAATGAACATTGCATTTGTTCATATAGTGAATAGTTATATATCACTGGAAAATATAATACTTGGAAATTTCCGTTTTCACTTATTTAATATTTCAATTTACATTTCAAAAGAAATGGTTTATATACAATGAATATAAACGCTTAGTAATTTGCAGATTTATGGGGAAATAAAATGATGAAAAACAGAAAGAATTAAGAGAAATTAGATAGGTTTAGAAAGATTAAAAAAGGATACATAAATAAAGTTAGATTAAATGAGACCATTGTCGTCGATATTTTGTGGAGGGTTTTATGCACGAACGGAAACGATTCATCTAGAAGACCTCGTGTTTTCTAGAGCATAACTTCACGAATATATGCACCCACGAAGTCGGCGTGATTATATACATTCAACAAAATTAAATGTCAATAAATTATAATGACTTTACAGTATATGGTTGTTTTCACTCATGGTGATGGTGTTTTAACTGACTGTGTTGCCATCATCCTGTTGAAGAATGTGTTGGGGTCTGACAGAAGATCCTGAGGGGAGCCACATTCTACCACCTGGAAAGTTACAAATAGCTTATTAGCAGCCTTGCTTATTTTTTTTAAGTTCTGTTTCCTTCATACATAAACTCTAACCTCAGTACACAAAGGTTGTTCCAGGATTGGTTGGCCTGATATCAGGATAATGTGACTGGTTGTGGTATCATGCAACATGTCTACGGTGTGATACTGCAGTGTGGCAGCACTATATCTGTCTCATATTGACAAATTCCCGCAAATAACGGAAATACTGTTAGTTAGACATTTAACTTCAAATATAGGAGATAAATCACTTTAGTATATAGTTTTTGGACATCTTGAATCAGAAATAAAAACAAAATATTTCTACATATCGCAATGGTTAGAAATTTTCAAAAAGACTTATACGTAGATACATACAATGGTATCTTTTACATTTTCAACATAAGGGTATACGTGTGTGTGTGTGTGTGTGTGTGTACAAAGTTTTGTTTAGTCAACTATTGTTCAGGCTCGTTTAAAAAGAACAAAACAGTTCATTGTTAATTAATGATGTCTCCTCTTGAAGTATGTATATATTTTTATAACTGAAGTTTGCGATGTCGTAACCTAAATATGAACAAAATTCCTCTGAAAATGCTTTCATAGTATCCATTCACAAATTCAATTATGAAACAAAGTTTATAAAACAATTCCGTTTAGTAGAATCAGACTCAAATAGTACAGAGAACATAAGTACCTTTCCAGCATCCATGACGATGATTTTGTCGCTATGAAGGACCGTGTTAAGACGATGGGCTATCGTAATGATGGTACAGTCGGAGAAACATTCCCTGATGGTCTGCTGAATCATGGCGTCCGTGGAAGTGTCAATATTGGCCGTAGCCTCGTCCAGCATAAGTATCTATGTATATATGTATATAATGAGTATAATTGACAGTATAACAAACATCTGCCTCTTGCACGCAATTGTTTTAGTCTTATTTATACAATGTAATTTTTTCTTTCTTTATTTTAAACAAAGTTCAAAATCTGTTCAGGTTATTGTTATATAGAAACTTATATCAATTTGCTTTTTCGTAAAATATCGATTAAGTGAAATCCATACAACAAACATATTGGAGTTAAATTATATTGAATGCATTTAGGATCTGACAGGAATTGTTATTTCATATCAAATTTTACTAAACAAGTTTATGAAAATGTTATTAGGCGAACCTCTGGCGAGCTTAATAACATTTTCATGAATGATGTTGACAAAATTTGAAATAAAATGACAATTCATGTCAGATTGTTTTTTCATATGAACTATACTGACATTAAATCGCGATTATAACTAAAAGAAAACAAGTAAAAACTTGTAGGAATGGACTGTGAACGAATTACTTTGTAATCTAACACCAAGAAAATAGTTTCAAATAATAACTGAAAATAACGATTTCACGTGTGTATTTCTCTTACATTTTCGAAATCATATGAATAAGTTGCATCAAACACATTTAATCCAGCTGTTCGAGTTCAACACACTTTGTATGTATATAGATTACAAGCATGACGCGGAGTGACGTAATTCGGTCTAAAAGATATATGTAACGTATTAAATGTATGAAAATATTTGATAGTTATACTTAACCGGAAACAGCTGTTTGAGCATAATTTCATATGATAAATATTGATTTTATATCTGATTTTATTGCTGTCATTGATTGCTTATTAATTTCAATAAAATTCACATGATTTTCACTAAACTAAGCTCGTAGTTGCTTGGCAGATAACCTGACTAAAATTATTACAAGTTACCTTGGTGCTACGAAGTACTGCTCTCGCTAGACATATGAGTTGTCTTTCCCCGACAGAGAAATTTTCACCCCCATCTTCTATCATCACATCGAGACCTTCATCAAGAACGATAACCTGCTCATAAAATTGCAACAGAATCAACTTTCAAACTTTTGAAGCAACATGTAATTTAAATTTATCATGCATGCGTTACATACTGAAATCGAAGAAACGTAAATTTCATATACTCAATTATAATAAAATTATATTTTTACGTCTATGTTATCATTCTGATATATATCAATATTTTATTGTGAATACACACGCCAATCTGACCATCCTTGCTGATCTACATTTTGTAATTAATTGCTTAAGCTAGTGTTTGTTTTGATTGTTCTTCTGCTAAAGATTCCTAAATTACAAATCGATGTGATATAGTCGAAAATAAGTTGTTTTATTTATCCTCAATGCAGATAAGGAAATTGTCATTTAAAGTTTAAACTTATTTATTTAACATCGATTACGAAACAAGGTATCACAACTTATATCAGTCACTCTCGATCGCTCTGGTGGTGGCGTTTGTTGTCATTATTGTGAGAGTATAACCAGAGATCCCGGAGAAAACACATGTGTCTAGACGGGCGACCACTATACCCTCTCACTTACGTGGCCGGGAATCGAACCCGGGACGTATTGGTGAAAAGCGAGGCACGTTACCACTACGCTGTCCAGTCATTTAATTCTGTTTATATGTTCCATGTTATTATGGGCTGCATACATGCACCTCTTTAAACATACCTTATCTTTCATATGGACTTGTTCTAATGCACTCCAGATTTCTTTCTCAGAATAATTTGAAAACGGGTCCACATTGTACCTAGAATTATTTCAAAATGAAATTAATTCAAAGTTAATCTTGCCTTCACCAATATTCAATTTATCTTTATTAAAGTTTTAAGCAACGCTAAAGGATAAAACAAAAACACATGTATTTAGAATATTGAAATGATTGCATATATATGAATAATTAACGCATTTATCTTTTACAAATATATTAAGAACGAAGTAATTTACTTTTTATCTATATCACAAATAAAGGTAAGTTATTTAAACATAAACATTTTCATGGTGCGATATTATAAAAGTAAGTGTATTTATTTAATAAAATTGAGAGTACGATTAAATCTATCAAAAAGCTCAGCTCAACAGCCATTTGTCACCTCATAGTGCCGTAGAAAAGTGTTGGATCTTGAGGAATAATGGACAGTCTTCCCCGCACGTCTCTTACATGGAAGTCTGCAATGTCCTCATTGTCGATGTAGATCTGGCCACTGCTCAGTTCCACCAGCCTGAACAATGCCACGGCCAGAGACGATTTCCCTGAAATAGGCAGTTATCATATCTAAATCGATACAAATTGATGTGACTTGAAGTCTAATCACAAAATGATTTATAAGCAAATTAATCAATTTAAAAAGATTTTCTAATTCAAAATGCTAAATTCGCCTTCCTCAAAAGAACGCGATTGTTTACTTGTTTAATTCCTTTAGACTGCTCTAAAGGGTTTAATTTGGTATTTGTTTTTTCATCGTTATTATTTGTACATGTATTAGCATCTTCATAATTCAGAAGAGGGAAAAAGCATAGCGTATTTCATCGGAATGTATTATCACGCGTTTGCGTGGTCCGTTTGAAGAAGAAAACCGGAAACCCTGAGGAAACCCATGTGTCCAAACGGGCAATCAAACATCCTTTTACATAATATGTACCGTCCCGGTCGCCGGGTGATTAGTGACTCCACCTCGGAAGCGGGGGTCATGGGTTCGATCCCCAACTGCGGCATACCGAAGTCGTTAAATACGGCACTGGTTAACTGGTAGTTCCCTGCTTGGAGCCCAGCATATATACAAAAACTTGGTAGTTCCAGGACTGGTTGGCCCGGTGTCAAGTTAATGTGACTAGTTATGGTATCATGCCGCATGTTTGGCAGAACTATATCTGTCTCTGGCAAGTAAACAAAGCCTCCAAATGACTAAAATGCTGTCGTTGGGACGTTAAACCCAACAAAACAAACACACATAAAATGTATGACTGAGCAATGTTCGAACTCAAGCTGTGTTGTGAATAGGTCAATTTGTGAACCACAATCCTAGAGGAAACTAATATTGAATTACACATATACATTAAAATGTTGAATATTATTTTGCCTCCCATAAGCTTCTTATACATCTATAAGAAAACATTAAGTTAAATAGATTGAATTAAAACGATGTTAGGTATATACCATAGTATATCACAGTATCCGTACCCGTTGGTCGAGATGTGGGAGCGGTGCCTCGGGAGCGGGAGGTCGTGGTTTCGATCCCCGGTCGTAAAATAAATAAAATAAAGTCGTAAAAATGATACTATCATAGCTCCCTTGCTTGGCTCTAATCTTATAAGGGTAGTTCCAGAACTGGTTGATGTCAGGATATTGTGACTGGGTACAGTATCATCCCACATGTCTCCGGCGTAATACTGCAGTGTGGCAGCACTTTATCTGTCTCAAGTAGACATCGTCTGCAAATGACTGAAATACTGTCGGTGAGACGTTAAACCAAATAAACATATCATAGTAATATTACCTGCTCCAGTACGACCTATTACCCCAACACGTTCCTTGGGTCGAACGTCAAAGGTAACGGAGCGGAGAACGGGGTCGAGGTCGGCTCTGTACCTCATTACAACGTCCTTAAACCTTAGGGAGCCTTTGTCTGGCCAATTTTCGGGCACTGTCTTTTTTGTCTCTTGAGATTCGGATTCGATTTTCTGAAATCAAAATAGATATTGACAATATTGAAGTTTTTGTTTAAAAATACATATAGTATGTTAATTTGCAACAAAACAAAATTTTAAAAGGAAATAATTCTTTTCTCGAGTTTTATATATATATATATATATATATATATATATATATATATATTAAATATGTTAGATGTGTTTTATTTTAAGAGTGTGAAAGGGGGGTTGAAAAAGCAACAAACGTTTTACCTCTGCATACTCGTAAAGTCTTTCAATTGATGTAGCACGGCCTTCCAATTCGTTCAAAAATCGAATTAAAACTTGAACAACAAGAAGTGTCTGTAACCAAAGAAACATTTACAGTTATATTATTTGCACAATAAACAAAAATCGTTAACTCTTTGACATGACTGTTTTATTTGTCTGAACATATAACTATACATAACTTAGTATGGTGATGACATTTGATTATATTTTCAGTAAAAGTTGTCGCATTAAACAGTTTGACATATCTCGAGTAACATACCTTTCCAAACAATGAAAACACAAGCCCTGCGTCGGCCGGTGAGATGGCTCCCTTTGCAAGAACAAATATCAATGTAGCTGACACAAACAACATAGCAGATGCCAAGTCTAGTCTCATGCTCATCCATCGCATGCTGACTTCAAACAAAAAGAGAGTTACGGACGAAACGTCGGCGAAACTCTCACACCTGTATAGAAAGTATAGTAATATAATATCATAAGTATCGTTTATATTTCTAGTATTATGGAATTTATCGCAAAGCGACGTGCGATAAAATCATTAAATATAAGATATAAACGATAGCAAATGTACGTACACCATCGTTACGTTGTGATTAATGTCGCATTATGGCTTCACCTACAAGTTTGATCGACAATACCAACATGTTTGACTGTATTTAATGCTAAGGTTCATAATTTTCAGTGGTTGTCTTTTTTAACTTTGTAATATATAATACAACGGTGATAATAGCTTCACACTAAAGAATTGCCATTTACTATAAGCGATAACCAAATAAATTAATCATTTATCTTAACCACAAAGTACAAAAAAGAGATTTGGTATTTATGCATCATCACTTATAGGTAATGATTGTACATTTGCGAACCGGTATCATACGTCATGTAAAAGTTTCGGTTTCAAATTCCAGCGAAACCATTTTATGTACTTTAATCTTTCAAAGACTGCCGGTCCATAAGTTTGTTGAGTACATGTTCATTTATTAAAATGACGTCACGAATTTTTTTTTCTTTTGTTTGTTTCATTTTCGTCTACTGCATGTATACTCTTATTATTGTGCATATATTTTGGTGATACAGCTGTAACATGACGAAATCGGTCTCCGCACAGGTAGCTCCGATCAAAGCGTACTTAGGTCACCTTGCAGTTACTTTTCTATGAGGGAGCCGTGGTCCAGAGGTAACATACTCGATTACGGATCCAAATGTTATGGGTACGAACCCCGTTGAGTGCGATGACCTTTCATGACCTTCCCAGGCGCAAAGTACTGGTCCAACCCAGTAACCGTCGAGAGGGATTAGTATAAGTTGTAAGAACTTGTTTCCAATTGACGTAAAAAAAATAAGTAAGTTTAAAAATAAATAAGTTTAAGTTACTTTTCTCCGCATCAAGACCTCAGTTCATTTTATCTAATTTTCAAATTTTGAATGAAATACAGACATTTCATATGACGAAAAAAGTGCAAAGTGTGAGTCATGTCTGGACATTAAAAATGAAAAGGAAATTGATTACCAATTAAACTATGGAACTTTGTTTCCTCAAATTTACAATAAATGCTCTTTGCCAATGATATAATTTTAGATTTCAACTGAATAAATGTTAGCTAACATTCTACATACCCTGGTATACACATACGTGTTTGTCGATTGTGTGTAATTTGGAGTTTAAAAATTAAAATAAGTAGTGTGAAGACATGTTCCAATATTCTTACTGTTCTGAGAAACGTAGCTGTTTGCCGTATGCCACAATAGAAGACAATCCCTGTGATGTCACATTTACTAAACCTATTAGGGGCGAACGTGCGATATTTTCCAAACGCTTTATGTTCCTAATTGTTACTGCGTTGATTCGATTCATGATCATGAATACAGCGGTAAAGAGTACGTATGGAATAAATAACCAGGGTGTTGATACTCCTGCTAAAATAAATCCAAGGAAAATGGTAGCAAACGTTTGAAGAACCGAAGACACTGTCAGAGGGCAATATACATCCACTGAAAAAAAAAACACAAGTATACATCCACAATGAAGTGTTATTATGTTCTTCCGACAAACTGCTTACTATGCAAGGAAGCATGTCAACAAGTTAAACACAATAGACAGAATATGGAAGGCTGGATTTATAACAAAATCAAAGCAAATTCTAACATACAATGTACAATAAAAGAGACAAAAGCATTGATTTACCAAAGAACAAATAAAACGACATAAAAGGCAATGATAGATATCAGAAATTCAATATTTTCCTCTTTATGCAGTACCGAAAGTATTTCTATGAATTAGTGATGATAATGGTTACGTTATTTCCAAATGAATAGCAATTAGACACAATCAAATTAGATAGTATCATTTTTAAATGCGGCAGGTTTTATATGATATTATTAATGAATTATTTCAAACGTCATTTATGCAAACATTATTACTAGTATTACCTTCATCCAAGTCTTTTGTAAAACGATTCAGTATTCGTCCTACGGGATTAGCATCAAAGAAAGACATTGGAGCTTTCATAATTCTAACTAAACTCTTTGAATGGAGATTGCTCGAAACTTTCATAAAAACCTGAAATGAAAATAGTCCCAACTTTTATAACCAGCTAGATTTAGAATTTGAATTTAACAGTCAGTGTATTTTAATAGCTTTTTCTCATTTTTTACCACATTGTGTCATCACACAAATATCATACAAAAAAAAGTAAGTGTTCATCCTACCTTTGCTCCCATAATTGCTTTGGCGATTTGCATGACGATAATACCAATAACAGAAAGACCATAGACAAGGGCGTATGTCGATGAGGAAATACGACCAAATATTGAATCTTCAGAAGATGAGTTGGACGGCTTGGTTTCATTAGCTGTTAGTGTAACAGTTGTTATGTTTACTGAAGAACTGTTTATTGACATAACAGGAAACTGAAAATAGATCAACCAACATATTTAAGTATATTTACTCAGGCGAGTGAAGAAATAATGAATTGATTTTGAATTTTGTGCGATTTGTGCGATCAACAAATGGTAGAGAGATTATATAAAAATATGGTAAATGCGACAGAAGTATTATACGCATTTTTCTAGTACATATATAGATACGATTCAGGAATTCAAATGGAATCATTTCCCGAGAAATTGTTGAATAAACACTATTAAGACAGTTTAAGTGAATATAAATACCAACAAAAACTAACCTTAGGCATTTCCGCTATCCATTTACTAAGCCACCAGTCACAGAAAATGACAGACCCGGAGCAGACAAAAAAGGCAAATATCACTAGAAGGCCTACAATCCAACCTCCGCCTGATTTTATGAAATCTTTCCATGCACTTAGGGAAACACTGCCGACCGCTGCCGTCTCTGCTTGTATTATTTTGCCTGAGTAAGAAATAACAAATAAGACTTCATTTATAATGAGTTGATAAATATTTCGTTTAACTCATATAAGAGACAAAAAAATTTTGCTGCTATTTTATTATCTGATCAGAGGAAACACTTTGAAAACTTCACGCACCTTTTGTATCTTTATCAACCTCTTTTTCTTCATTTGTTGGTGTGGCATGTCCATTTTTCATTTCTTTATGTAACTGTTTGTTAGCTTCATTTTTGGCCGGTTTAGCATGGTTGTCTGAAAAACGTAAGTTTGGCAAAACACGTACATTCATTTATGTATTTGATCTCATGAGCTGAAGATGTGGTATAAGTTTTCAAATTTAAGAATACACTCTCGTGTATTCCACTTTGACGTGTTTTGTTCATTAAAAACAGCACTGTCAAAGGAGAGATTGAGCGAGGGCGGCAACAATATGAAGAAACATACGTATGACCATATGGAAGGCCAATGAAAGACATTTATGGACATCACTTCATCATAAAGATAATAGATTGCCTTAAAATCACTTTGGCTAAAGTACAAATATTGCAATAAACATGCTGTTTTCACAGCAGTTAAAAGTAATTTACGTGATTTTGACTTTTGTTCTTATAAAATTAATCGAAGCAAACTATACCTTCTTTGGGTTTTACGGACGACAGTGATGCTCCTCCAAATATCCGGAACAGTCTGCTGTATTCACCATTTTTATCAAGGAGCTCTACATGATGCCCTTTCTCTTCAATGTTCCCATCCTTCATGTATATTACCTCGTCACAGTGTTTCAAGTACTTTAAAGAAAGGAAACAATACATTGAGCCAATGATATTCATTTTAGTGCAGTTTTAACTCAACAGTTTTCGTTTATCTTATCATCATGGTATTCAACAATTGATATACATTGCAAATATATTGATACATATCATTAGAGTATTTTCAACTGTTATTGAAAAAACATCGTGACAAACAATTCTATTAAAGAAGCTCGTTATCAGGTGATTGGTAGAAATAAAGGTTTTCTTCTCTTCCTCGTGAAATGTATGTTCCCTGACAAATAAACTAGGCAAGTGTATGTCACATTGCACAGGAAAATGATATTTTCTTAGGGGAAATCAGTTTAATATAGTATACGTGATCCCCGAAGCAGATACTTGTGGTACCACGTGACACGTTCCGCAACATGGCGTCTTCGCCATTTCTAGGTAGCGAATTCGTAAGTTCAGACTGTGAATTGAGCACATTCGCGACGAGTGAATTTGATCAGCCAAATGAAGGCAAATAAAAAGGAAAATTTAAATATAGGTTTTATAATGCTAACTATAAATTCAATACTGCTTGTTACGTTATTACAGGTGATGCAGAAATCACCCGTTTTGTTTTGAAATCATGGATGGTTGCATTGTGTCACTCTTCATCTGTAGATGGGTACTGATAGATGTAATACGCACATATAGCTTAAAATCAAATTCATAGCCGCTAATGGCCATCTGCGAATGCAATTAATGCTAAACTGAATAAATGACGTCATATTATACACATGTTTACCTGTAACTGGTGGGTGACTAACAAAACAGTTTTGCCCTTTAAAAAATCTTTGATGCAGGAATGAAATATCTGCTTCCCGACATTAACATCCAATGCTGACAATGGATCATCCAGCAGGTAAATGTCTTTGTCGCTATAGGCAGCCCTTGCAATATTTACGCGCTGCTTCTGACCACCACTAAGATTAGCTCCTCGTTCACCAATCTATAACGACAACACATGGGTTACTAGGCATATGTACTTTAAAGACATGTTATATCGCCACGAGTCTATCTAAATTCATATTCAAATGATTGATCATTAGTAATTTTGTTATATCCACCTATCTAATAAATTTTGATGTATCATTCATATTAGAACAACCGAAATACCAATGACACGTTTCTCAAAGACAAACAATTTCACATAATTAAAACGAAATGTGGATTATTATTGTTGTATTGAAATTGAAAGAATACCATTACCATCTTTTGTATCTGTTGTGAATCATATCAATATCATTGTTATTTCAATATGTCGTCTAGAGCCGCATACAACATGTATACTCGTATTAACTGAAAGTTTGACCTTTACAAGGATGTTTAACTGACCTCTGTATTATCCCCGTCTGCAAATAACTTCAAATCAGTCTCCAAACCGCAGTTCTCGAGTACTTTCTTGTACCTAAATTGAAGAACATATGCAACAAAATAAAATTACTTGAATATAAAAACGACCATTTAAATGTTCCAATACATACGTAATTGATATACTTCATGATTCAGTTCCAAAGGGTATATTTAGATCTTCTATCTTTATTTAAAAAAAAGAGTCTATATAATATTATGGCCATATAGACTAACACGAGACGATGATCGCTGACAATAGTTTAATTGGGTACCTAACGTATCTGGAAAGGTCGACGTGGCTTTGCTTTATTTAAATCGTGCTTCAAAAACATGCGCTTCGTCTTTGACTCCTTTCATTAATATTAGTATTGTATAATCAGAACATTTGGAAACAGTGATATAAACGGACTTGGTACAACAATACCTTTTGGCTAGTGCCCGATAATGTTATAAGCCATACACAAAAAGAAATAACAGTTGCATGTAAGTTTTCGATATCAAGAAAGATATATATTTTTTAAGATTATTCATACTAACCTCGTTTCATCGAAGTCATTTCCAAATACTATATTCTCCTTTACAGTGTCATTGAATATCCAAGCTTGTTGAGCCACGTATGCAACGCTTCCTGACACTGCTAGATGGCCCTCTGTGTTAAGCATCTGTTTGAAAAGCCGATGAGAGAATATTTACAAAAATAGACATATTTAATCTCTGATTGACGGTGGTTTGTGATCCAGCATTTACATCATTAGCATGAAAAATACTGTCCAATATATGAACCTGGTGGTAAACATTATCTCCCGAAGATAGGCTGGTTTTCTATTACCCTTATGGGGATGTAGAATTAGCCGTACTCAATAAAAGCAAACCAATTACTTTTACGTTTCCCAATTTCTATTTTTTTTTTTTTTTTTTTTTTTTTTTTTTTTTTTGAGGAATGTTTAAATTAAGATTAGCTTATTTAAAAGCCGTTTTGTTGATAAAATACTTTACGCATTTTGTAAACAATATTTCAAAATTAATTGATTTAACTCAAAATTTCAAAACAGGGACATGGTATAAGTCAATTTCATACGTTTGGTATTTATCACAATAAATGTAAACCATACATACACGCCCCATTATTGCTGATATCAACGAAGATTTTCCGGAACCCACGGCTCCACATATACCGATTAACTGTCCCTGGAAAATAGTTTATTACGATAGTTTGTTTTATCTAAATATGTGTATTATGTAAATATTGCAAAGCATTTAATAAAATAAAAACCAAGAAGTGGTTTTGTAACATGCCTTAAAAATGTGGCATGATGCTTCATTTTATTAATACAATATTGACATCGGACCAACCACAAGGGCAATATACCAGTACCAAGTATTGATAAATACATCTATTTGTAGTCATAATACCGACGTTTGCTATTTTATATTTAAAATTCATCCTTAAGACTTGTGCAAGCAAAATTTAAAACAAGAGGGCCATGATGGCCCTGAATCGTTCATATTGCCTTTTATAACAGTCATACTGAATACAAAATCCATGCAGAAGTACAGAAAAATAATCGTAGTTCCACACAAAAACTGAACCTGTGGTACAAATTTTGATGGTTATAGCTATAAAGTCAAGTGACACCTAGGGTGGGACCAATTTTGACCCAAGAACCATGATTTGAAAACTTGGTTCTGGTCTACAAGGTAATGTTACACACCAAATATCTAAACTCCAGGCCTTGTGGTTTGTGAAAAGAAGATTTTTCTAGATTTTTCTATTTTAGCCTATGTAAAATCAAGTGACTCCTGGGGCGAGGCCAATTTTAACCCCAGGGCCATAATTTGAGCAAATCTGGTAGATACTCATAAGGCCATGTTACACAAAAAATATCTTAACTCCAGGCCTTTTTTTTTTCTATACAAGTCTATGTTTAATCAAGTGACCCAAATTTGACCCCAGGGCCATGATTTGAACAAACTTTGAACAGATTTACTAGACAATGCTACTCACCAAGGACCTAAACTCCATGATTTGTGGTTTCGGACAAGAAGATTTTTCTAATTTTTTTTTTTTTTTGTTTGTTTGTTTTTTGTTTGTTTTGTTTTTTCAAATAAATAAGACTTTTTTTTTCAAATATATAAGCCTATGTAAAATTAAGTGACCCCTGTGGCGGGGCCAATTTTGACCCAAGGGCCATGATTTGAACAAACTTGGTAGAGATCCACCAGACAATGCTACCCACCAAATATCTAAACTCCAGGGCTTGTGGTTTCTGACAAGAAGATTTTTCTAGTATTTTTTCCTATATAAGCCTATGTAAAATTAAGTGACCACTGGGGCGGGGCCAATTTTGACCCCAGGATCATGATTTGAACAAACTTGGTAGAGGTTCACTAGATAATACTACACACCAAATATCTAAGCTCTAGGCCTTGCAGCCTTGCAGAAGATTTTCAAACTTTGCATTTTTAAAATCTATTTTAAAATCCTGTGACTTACTTTTTTAATCAATCAATATAATTTGAACAACTTAAATAGAGGACATCATAAGGATGGTTTTTGTGAAGTTTGGTCAAAATCCATTTAGCAGTTTAAGAGATGCTGTTTAAAGGAAATTTTTGACGCCGGACGCACGCACGCACGGGCGACGGACGACGAACGCCGGACAAAAAGCGATCACAATAGCTCACCATGAGCACGTTGTGCTCAGGTGAGCTAAAATAGTATTAATTAACTGGTCTTACTTTCGGTACTTCCATGTCGACATCATTCAAAACAAAGGTACTGAAGCTTGATCGTCTCGAACTGAAGCTCCCATCTGAATATGTTTCCGTCGTTAATTATGAATTATTTATCACAGTAAATAATAGCTTACCAAATACTGTTTCAGTATTTTAACATAGAAATTATTAAACACTAAAAACAATAGTGACTGCAATATGTTTTAAAAATTAATTGATGCGATAAATCAAAGGAAAATCAAAACTAAAAGTGAATATATTTATGTAAAGTAAATCAAGAGAAGTGAAATATATGTACATAAATTTTATTAAAAGATACACTTGAATGTGTAAACGTTTCGACTACTGGTAAATGATATAACTATGATAATTATTTTACACGTGAAATACCCTTACGTTTTTGTTTTTTCTTCTTCTTTGTGTTATTTTCCATCATTACAGAAGGGGTGTTAAGGTCCAGTTCCCACTGGAAACGTCCTCGTTTTATTTCAACAGCGTTGTCGTCATTAAAACAATTGGAACTTGGTTCATTAAATTCTTCTTTCAAAAGGAGATCCTGTGAAAGGATGATTTGATAATATTTAAATCTTAAATAAGCTTTTAGCTATTGATTTATTCCTATTCAGCATTATATGTATGTGAATTGCTCTGTTATAATATTTGATTTATAAATGTTTAAACAAAACCAAATCATAAGGCACAAGTCAGAATCGAAAAGACGGAACTTGAAGTTTAATGTCAAAGAAGGTAGGAATGTTATACATATACCAAAATTTTATTTCGAACAAACTATAAGCATTTACATCACCGGTTTAACTATAAGACAGGACATTTTTGTGAATATAGAATTCAAAAACTGAGTGCTGTAGCCCAGTTGTGGTGTCTGGTTAGTGTCTAACCTGTCAGAGCGATATGAATTTCAGCCTTTTGAGGGCATCTATTTCTTCATGGTCGTCAAATTGGACTTCGCCTTGATTTTGAACGTGAATAAAATTTAGAATAAACACTTATTTACGGCAAGGCATTCCCTCTCCTCGCTTTCATTTCAGACTTAAAATATATCAAATGAGTATATTAAGATATTCTTAATTGGTTCAATTTCACTTTATATATGTACCTTCATTCTTGCAAAGCTGACTTTAGCCTCTCCAATGGCCTTCAAGGCAAATGGCAAAATACCAACGATCGCCCTCAGGAAATTCAATGAGCCAACCACGGCAAATGCCTAGAATACACGCAGGTAATAGACAATAAAACTTTAGGAATTGTTTTGATTTATTTTAATTTTGTTCAGAACTTTTTTTTCTGTTTTGTTTGTTTAGTTCTTACACTTGATCCAAATTTCAGGTCATGGCTAATACTTTTTTTTTTCAAATATTCAAGTAAGAACAATAACAGCAATTCGGAATACAACAAAAATATCTGCATTGGCTGGCATATTAACGTATTAGATTGTAACATTCCTGTCACTGACCAATATCAGATTGAATTAATGCTCCTTGTTAATGATAGTGTATTTATTAAAAACTTAGTCTGACAAGTACAATTTAAAATAAATGATCAGTCGAATGAAGTTTACACCGGTGAAATGTGTTTAAAAACAGTTTTCAGATCCTACCTCCGAAGCTGTCAGTGTGTTGCCGACAGCAATGTAGATGGAAATAGTAACGACAGCGGCGATCGTAGGGGTCGTTGGAATAATGGAAGCTACCACGATAGTCGTAAAGGAGGAAGCAAGCACGTAAGACTCTTCTTTTATCCTCACCCCTAAATTGATTACAAAACCATATTTAACGTAGAGCGAAATACCAGAGCAACCAATGTCAAAAGATAGAAGGAATGTTCGATTCAACGCATGTGTGTCTGCTTACATGAGTCAACAGTGTACCAACATCTTGTAATGTAAATTGTTTTATCATTGTTCTTTCCTATAGAATGAATGAACTTAAGAAAGTTTTGACTTGGAGAAATGTGCAGACATAGTAAACCATTAAAGTTTGTCGTCTTCGTACACTAAGGTTATACCTTCCATATGCAAATGCTGAATTCTTACTTCAAAGTTTAGAAATGCCCCGGAAGGAACTTTTGGTAGGATAAAACTTGTATGACATTATGCTTAAATAGTTGTTTCCGATTTTGTATAACCATCAAATATTTTCTTTATCTAACACGTTACATATAAATTTTAGGCCGAATTACATCACTCTGCGTCACGCGTAATTATATATATATATATATAGTGTGTGTGTGTGTGTGTGTGTGTGTGTTGAACTCGAACAGCTGGATTAAATGTGAAATTTGATCATAAAAGATGCATTATTCATATGGTGTTCAAAATGTATGAGAACTACACACGTTGAATCGTTATTTTCAGTTATTATTTGAAACTATTTTCTTGGTGTTAGATTACAACTAACGATTCATTCACAGCCCGTTCATTCGTGTTTTTGTTTGTTGTGGGTTCGTCCCAGACCGTGACATATCTAAGCCGTTTAAATAGTACTGGTAGCTCCCAGCTTGACGCTAAGCATATATACAAGGTAGTTCCAGGATTTGATGGCCCAGTGTCATGATGATATGAATGGGTGTGGTATCATGTCACATATCTACGGCGTGATTCTGCAGTGTGGCAGCACTATATCTGTCTCAAGTAGGGATAGTCTCTAAATGACTGAAATACGGTGAGTGAGACATCAAACCCAACAAAAACAATAAATATATACATGAAAATAAATATAAGCAAAAAATGTTTCTTTTCTTCATTGTAAAATATCTTTTTTTTATTTCTCTGTAGCTGTGCGTGTTTATTTCGACTCTAGCCCTTTACCTTTGATTGCCTCTGTAAAAGGTTTTTCCCAGGCGGATAATTTGATGAGTTTCATGCTGTTCAATACTTCGCCAATCTTGCGAACCTACAAAATTATATCATAAATATTGACAAGGGTTGTTCTAAAAGCCCGTGTTCGGGGCCATATATTTATTAATTTAAAAGATAACATAAAAAGCAAAGACTTAAAATGCAAATGACGAAAACTTTGAAGCCTTGTTACAAATTTTAAAGGACAATAGATGTGACATGAAAAGATATCATCATCATATGGTGCATATTTCGGTCAGCGTTAATACGGATGAATATTTATTGCGGTCTTGATAACTGTTCAAAATCACTTTACAATATTTGCGGATTTAGTTATATTTGTATGATGTGTACTCTCTCTCTTTCTCTCTCTCTCTCTCTCTCACAATACACACAATTTCATATATTTATATTCATTTTCATCATATTAAAGACACAAGTAATTTTGATCAAAGAACGTGATAGTAGAAAATAAATTTCATACATTTAATCAAGATTTTAAATTTAAATTTTAAATTTGTGCAGTTTGAATGATATTCCTGATTAAGTACCTAAATCTTGGCTTAATAAATTATGATAATTGTGTATATGACACAATCCTCATATTTCGTTTCATTAATTTCTTTTTTTCCTTTTTTTAATATATCTAATATGACCATCCTATATTTCTTTTTTAATGTTATTAGCTGGACGTCGCTATATGACTGAAATAGTCTTATTTTAATAATTTATTTAAGATAAAATAAACATGATTATACATACAAAATACCTAGTCATACTATTATCTAAGAAAATATACAGACGTGTATTACTAGAATGATATTTTTTCAATTATATAGGCTAATTTATCTGAGCTATTCAAGTTATTTTAACATCTCCTTATTGCATGACTGCATAACTCTATCTCTTATCAAAACAAAACCAGAAGATTGCAAAAAACAGATGGGACAGTTGGAAGAGAAACCCCATAAATTAATCAACGTCTTCATCTCGAAGAAGCCATTTCCTCTTTTCATGACTAGTATTTAGACCTCTCTTTTATTTGCTGTGTTTTCATTCATTTACATCGTCCGACTGACGTCAAATCCATCAATCATTGTGATCATGATCCGTCAAAAGGTCATGAAATTTTATAGTAAATGCAAGCCTTTATAGATTTGGTGCAAAATAGCCGATAACTCTAAGTCAATGGATGCTTGCATCTGCAGTTACGTGTTTTTAGGCATTTGAAGGACCATGACTATAATTTATTGATGGACAGATACCTTAATCTATTTCCCCGATTGTTCATGAAAACTATGAATGGTCCATGATCACTTACCCTTGTGTCCGTGTATACCACACATTTCTTTCTTAATAACTGCTGCAGACGGGTCAACCGAACCTAAAAAACGTATTACCATTTTATTTAAGCACCTTCGCCAAAACGTGAACTAACAATCTATGTGGACATCTCAAAACACAGTTTATATTGTCAGTTATGGACGGTTGTGGAACCGGGCCAATCTATAATTCGACAGTTTCTTTTCATGCATCGGTCAAGTGTTCACAAACAGTATCACAAACAAAAAGCACATGTTCTTTTGAGTTAAGTATATCGTAAACAGTTCACCACGTGCTTTAACTAACACTGGTTGGAAAAGCCGTTCTTTGTAAACTGACTTGATTGACTGTTTAGTATGGTGGCTGATTTCTGCCATTTTGTGTTTCGTGTCGCGGGGCGAAGTTTCGCCCCGAAATGTCGAAATCTCGCGCAGATTTCGGGCGAAAAGTCGAACACGAAAATGCCAGAGTTTCGGGCGCGAGATTTCGGGGCGAAAACTCGAAATTTCGCCCCGCAACACGAAACATAATATTTCGTCATTTCGCTCCGAAATCTCGCCCCGAGATTTCGACATATCGTGTTTTGGACCTTTCGCCCCGAAATCTCGCCCCGAGATTTTGACATTTCGCCGCGAAATCTCGCCCCGCGGCACGAAATAATCAATATTTCGTCTTTTCGAGGCCCCGCCAACCCGCCAGGCGAGAATCAAGCATTTCGCATTTCGGGGCGAAATCTCGCCCCGCGGCACGAAATAATCAATATTTCGTCTTTTCGACTTTTCGTGCGGCGCCCCGCCAACCCGCCAGGCGAGAATTCAATATTTCGCATTTCGCCTTCCGGTACATATTGTACGCATGCGCAGACACCTTTCTTTCAGGCGAAGACGCTTTATTTCTATAATTACTGCACGGTAAGTGATACATATTTCGTGGAATTAAGATACTAGGAATATCTGATGAGTCATCATTACCTGAACGTTTATGTTGACATCGATAAGGACCATTTGATTTTAGCCCATATACAAGATTCTGTCGCCAGACATTCAAATATCCTGGAGTATTTGGTTCAAAGAAAATACCTACACGATCTCTCACTTTCATATCATATATGATATAGATCTATTTAAATCCTTCAAATGTAATAAACTGTCTAAGGTTTTAAAAAGCAGACTTAAAAAATAACTTTCAATATCCAATAACAGTCAGAATATTATTATTATGTCTGCAGTTCTCGACAATGAACTTCAAATGAGTTTGCCATGGGTAATGTGCACATACAGAGGTAAAATCTATGAACAACAGTTGCACTTAGGTTCTTTTTGGTTGGTTTACATAAATAAGTGATCGTCTGCTTGCTGAGTGTTGACTAGTGGCTTAAAAATGATAAAAAGGAGCATTTGTGAAAATGGTAGAAAAATGTTACCTCTTCATCAATTTCAAATGATTTTTTGTTATACTTATGCAAAATATTTTCAATGCATTAATGAATCAGAAAAAAAAAATGATACATCAATTCTGTTTATTGTCAATTATTTCTCTGTTAAATTACTTCACACGTCATACATGACGTTGAGTATTGAATTTGTATAAAAAGCTTGAGAATACCAATAGTAAGAGAACTCAATACTTGAGGATAGATCTTGACATAGTATGTGACTTCTAGATATAAGCCTACACACTTTTATTGTATTATGAAAATATTTATCATGTTTAACAGGACTTATCGAGATTTTTAATGTTGTTTTTTTTTCAATTTTCTTTATATATCTTATGACAAAACATTCTTTAACAGATCTAACCCATAAACTTTATGTGATCCTGACATGGATGCTATCCTGGATGAGCTAGGTCTGAGGGAACTAAAGAGGAATTTTAGTGAACAACGGGTAAAATACATATTTTCTTATCTTTGATGAGTGTGTGAGAGAGAGATTTTGTGGAAAGTTGGATAATTTCATGATGATAGATAATTATTTGCTTTCATTAAGGCTAGATCTATTTGAATTCAAAATAGATATACTTTTGTACTTTTTGCATTTCATTTTACTTATTTTTGCGCGAATTTTATAAACAAATGCCATTAAAGCTCACAAGAGTTATTTACCTGATTGCAACACCATGGACATCAGTCAATATCCCGACTATTTCCGTGTATGTATATCCGGCAAAAAAGTATTCACGCATCAAATCACTTTCTTTGGACCGTTAAGGCATAACTATGTATAAAGTATAAATTTTATTTCTTTTTTCCATACCTACATGCTATATAAAGCATATATGGTAAAGCAATACTTTTTACACCATAAACCTTTTCGCTTAAAATCTGTAATTAAGCCCATTTGGTCACATATTTTTTATTTAAAAAACAACAACAATAACAACAACAAACGTGAGTGTGAAAAGGAGAGGGAAAGAGGGAGGGAGATGTAAAAAAAAGGAGAAAGAAAGAAAAAAATGAAGAGGAAGAGAATCAGAAAACATGCTTGATATTCACAGAACTGCCTGTGAAGTAAGGTTGGTGTCGACATGATACCAATATCATTTCATAACACATACATATTTACATGTAACATGTAATATATGCAACGTATTCAGTCAGTATAAACTAAAATATTCAAAAACATAAAAGCAAAAATTAAAAAATATTTTAAACAGAGATTCCCCTTGATTCATTAATGAACTAATCATTTCGTTTCACAGTGGCTCTGTTTTCTATATTCCTCGTCTGTAAGTCAATGGCTCGTTTATACATAGCTCTGACACAAGATAGAGTACTTTGAACTGTTTAATAACGGATACTATCACCATAACCATTTAAACCAGAAAACATTTCTTTGATTTGTTTTGCTTACACGTGTTTACATTCAATTTGCGCATTCTTACAATATGTACCGGAAGGCGAAATGCGAAATATTGAATTCTCGCCTGGCGGGTTGGCGGGGCGCCGCACGAAAAGACGAAATATTGATTATTTCGTGCCGCGGGGCGAGATTTCGACATTTCGGGGCGAAACTTCGTCCCGCGACACGAAACACGAAATGGCAGAAATCAGCCACCATAGTTTAGGAACCGTCCGTTGTTATGGGTTACCGAAATGCAGTCGATGGTTGTGAAACCCAATGCACATAAAACATGCTATTGCATTTACATGGTTTGAAGAATATCTTATGTCATGTTTATGTAGTGTTTTTACTTCTATTTACTTTAGACACCCTATATCAATGCTGCAAATTCTGCCCCCATCTCCATTACAAATATAGATCCATTCCAGTCGCATTTAAATGCACATATGAATTAATTACATATACCCAATATTATTTTATATAGTTAAAAATAAATCCCAGGTAAAATAATAATTTACGATTACCTGTAAAATGTAGAACACGAGAAACGTGCCGATCGGCACAAAACACCACAAGCCAATCAGAATGTAGAGGTAAATCGTTGCTATGGAGACGAAAACCGGAAGAGTAAATAACAATGGACTCGTCATTGTTGCCAAGTATACCCGATACGAATCTACACTGAATATGTTTATTATCTGAAATACGATAGAACAAATAGTTCTATAAGACTAGGTTTACTTTCCATATAAAGTCATACACATACTTTATATGCGATATGGGCCATCACAAGTGGGCGAGGGGTTAGAGCGTCCGCCTCAGGATCACGAGTTCGTGGGTTCGATCTCCGGCCGCAATATACTTAAGTCGTAAAAAAATGTACTTGTATAGTTCCCATGTTTAGCGCTCATAATATAAGGGTAGTTCGAGAACCGGTTGACCTGGTTTCAGAATAATGTGACCGGGCGTGGTATCATGCCAAATGTCTATAGTGTGATACTGCAGTGTGGCAAAACTATATCTGTCTCAAAAATACACATTTTCCAAATGACTGATATACTGTCGGCTGGACGTTAATCCCTACAAACAAACATACACGATATGGAATGTTCATCGATGTATTTACTTAAAATAGAACTTCTACAAAGTCGCACAATGGTCAACACTTTAAAGAAACGATAGCACATAGCGACAGAAAACAAAAATTCATTATGTGTGGAGCAGCAGTCCAATGGTAGGACACGCGCTTCGAGATCGAGAGGTCCCGGGTTCGAATCTGCCAGGGACACTGCTAATTTCCTTGAGCAAGAAATTTACCCCGCATTGTTCCATTGTACCCAGGTGTAAATGGGTACCTGGGAAAGCGGTATACTTCCGTGGCGCCACAATGCTGTTTGTCATAATTGGAATGAGAGACTCCTCAGACGATACGGGTGACAAACAAACCAGGGGTAAAAGCTATGAAGTCGGTAAACGTTCCCACGGTATGAAACTTAGACTATAAAATGCCTTTTTTACATTATGTAATGGTGGAAATTACATTATATCAACACCACAAAGACATAAAATATAATAGGCATGATTTTCAAAACACATACCTCTGATAAAACCTTTCCTCGGATTGTTCTCATCCTTAGTATTTTTTTAAACATCAGTCCCATGAAAGCCGCCCGGAATCTCGTACCTGGGAAGTTTGGAATTTTGGGAATTTATTTATTATGAATGTCTGATATCTGTTGCTCATTTACAATATATTATCATTTTTTTTCCTGAATTGAACGTGAAACTGTTTTTACATTAACTTGTCAAGGAGGGTGCCGAATGAGAATCATCTATCAATCCATCGAAATCAGAGAGATGTAAAACAAATGGCGCTGCTTCTTTATATTTTAAAAATAAGAAGTCTTACAAGAACAAAAAGCCGCAAAGGTACAAGATGAAGAGTGAAATAGTACAGTTTAAGCGTGTTAGTAGTAATCTATTTCTACATATGTGGACTTAATTTCGAAATAATGACATCTGTTTTACTTGATTTGTTTGTGGTGATGGCTTCAGCATCTTGTGACGTCACCAGAATTGCTATGCTTCTTACGTGTCTTTCATTTATACAATTATTCAGATTAGACAAAGTAGCTCTTCATTAAACAGTACCGGTTAGGGCTCCACATAGCATGGTATGGGAGAGGGTGAATACTCGGATGAGTTCTGTACAGATTGCAGCGCCCACCAAGGCCAGACCGTATACCAGATCGTCTGTATCCGACTCCAGATAGGCCACCACATAATTCACCAGAAGTGCCTGGAATGAGTTAAAAAAATGGGAATGGTATGGTGTTTGTACGGGCTCGACATATACCTGTAACCGGCAACATGTATATGTCGAGCCCGTACAAACACCATACCATTCCCATTTTCTTCTTTCTTTTTCTTTTTGTATGTATGTAAAATTTATGAGAACGCATCAGCTATTTCAATGGCGTAAACATTACAGGTTCTTGTCATATAATCATCAAATAATTGAATATCGGTATAGCTTTCGTAGGAGAAGCCATCATATATATTTTTTAAAACGTGAATATGGTTGACTATGATTATACAACGAATGAATGTTGTGCTGTGGGATTTGAAAAAAAAGGAGTAAAAAACAAACAACAATAAATGAGCGACCAACTGGGTATGTTTATAGAGATAAACGATTGAGACAAAAAAAATCGTATACGTACTTTAGATAGATAGATAGATAGATAGATAGATAGATATAGATACCGATGACATGAAGGATGACAGTGCAGTGACTGACATCAGAAGAATCATTACAATCGATCTCGCCCGAATAAACTTGACCCAGACTCTGAAGAATGAAACTTTGTCTGGTCTCTTACTTTGCAGCTCTTCAGCCCAGATCTGTTCTAACCTTTAAAGAAACAGTATGACATTGATGTACAACCAACACCAACCTGACTTAGTGCTTAAAAATAATTTTAAAAAAAATATGATAATACATGTACATGAAATAAAATGCTTGGTTCCGTAAAAACAGATTATTTTATTTTCACCCTTAATTATGTATAGATATATATAAAAGATGAAACAATTATCTATTTTAGGTATTACTATATTACTTAAAGTTTGCTTAGCACCACATATTCTGAAATGCTTGTCCATACGGGGGGGGGGGGGGGGGGGGGGGGGGGGGGCGTGGCCGAGCGGTTACAGTCATGGACTACAAATCTCTCAGCCCCTCACCGCTGTGGGTTCGAATCCCGGTAGGGACTTCGGATTTTTCATGTGAGGAAGCCTTCCAGCTGGCTTGCGGTAGGTCGGTGGTTCTACCCGGGTACCTCTGTGTACTCGGGTCTTCCTCCACCTGTAAATAGCTGGACGTCGCTATATGATTGAAATACTATCGCAGCGACTGTAAACATCAATACAACTTCGACTCAACCATACGGCAATACTTCTGCATACATATACCCAAGTAATTGATTTTATAAAAATAAATCTCATGATCTAAAAAATCACTTTGGAGATATCAAAAAGAAATTTATAAATCTTATTTAAAATAAAAAATAAAAATAACATTATCTATATCACTTTCAAAGCATTTACATTCACAGATAGAAACTTCAATACATATATTGTCCTGTTAAGTACAGAGTTCCATTTCCAATTAAAATATCAGTGTGAATTTACACTTGGATTTGTGAAATTTGATTTTGACCTTCTTGGTCTTATGAATTAAATGACCTAATTATCAAAACGTTTTATAGGATCATTGCTTTGTAATAATACAAGTGTCCATTTTATTAAAAAAGACAATCATTCAAAAGGAATGGAGTGTTTCATTTTGGTTGGGTATATAATTGGCACTTAGCAAACTTATATATTACTTAGGGATAAATGCGGTGGCATAGGAAAATAGACTTGTAAAATAAAGTTTCCCTATCTATCAAAACTGTCAGATGAGCATATAATGATTCCTTTATAAATCTTGAACTGAAGCAAAATTAACTAAAAAGAATGCCTAATGGCACACATCACTTATTGTTGTTTTTTTTTCAATTTACAATAATTTAAGTTGCACATGAAGCATCGTTAACTACAAATTAGTCATATACAGTGAAACCTCTTTACAACGGCATTCATTATAAAAGCATCCTCTTTATAACATCAGTAGTAGAAAAACTAAGGTGCATAATCCTTCTATGCCTTTATTCTATACAACGGCAATTTCTTTATAACAGCAATATTCACTGAAACAAACACCGCCTTTGTTGTTGTTGTTGTATTGGGGTTTACAGTCGCTGCGATAGTATTTCAATCATATAGCGACGTCCAGCTGATTACAGGTGGAGGAAGACCCCGAGTACACAGAGGTACCCGGGTATAACCACCGACCTACCGCAAGCCAGCCGCCTTTGTAAAGGGGGTTGATTGTTCCATGGTTGTATGAAAAATGTAATTCTAATCTAAACTTTTTTTTAAAGTTTGCAGTGTATACTAAACCCTCTCGAATCCCTGATTTGAATAAAAAAAATGCGCTTAAGGTCTTGAAAAAAAAACACTAGGACTTTGATTGAATCATTTATCTCGAAACCTCGGCTACATTCTTGTTCACTCAAATGCTTGAAATTTGTATCTATAGCGATAAGTCTGATATAACAGGGCTCAGACGAAGTGTTCACCTGCTAGTGTTGACGCTGAGTTTCTCGGTGTCTGCCGTCTGCCACACGTCACCCTCCGTCACAGGCCGGGACTGGTTCTTAAACATTTTCCAGACGAGAGGAGAGAACCAAGTTAGTAACAGGTAGGAGAAGAACCCCGCCTTGTTCATGGGCATTTTGCCGTCTCTGTAAGTTTCAATAGCATCAATGATATTGACATGTTTGTTAAATCAGAAAACTATCAAAACTCATATTTCTCATATTGATATCGTCTCCAACTCATTATGTCAGATTGTGTATCATCACAAACATGTTGTTTAAAGATGATACTGATTCTGATAATGATAACGTATTTTTCTCAGGTCCAATATATTAGTATTAGATATTCATATTCTAGTTTCAATTTGAAACATTTTCGGAAACAAAGACACGTGAATTCTGTGTGCACATATTTAAAATGTGCACTTATAAGATTTTTTTCAATAATTAACGTTATATTTCAATTTTCAAAATTATGAAAATAATACTGAAGATATATTTTGATTAATATAATTGTACTGTATTAACCTATGAAATGATTACCCAGATGTGGGATGTTTTCCAACATGAAACCTTTTACGTTTATGTTTATATCCGATTTTCATGCCGTATTTACAGTATACAATTCATCAAGTTCAAAACTGAAACATTTAGGTTTCACATGGAAACCATGGAAAACTGAGTCAAGTTTCGCATTGCGGGTTTCGTTGCTGAATAATTGAGTTCGCATGGGTAAAACTGTGGTGATGTTGCATAAAATGTATACGCTTGCAATAGGTGCAAAATATTCAAAGATACCTTCATAAATGGCTGAGCTATTGGCATTTTCTCGATGAAGGTACGGGTTTAGATCAAGCGGAAGTAGTTATATATAGTGATTTTATCCCCCCCCCCCCCCCCACCCACCCCTTCCGTGCCAAACCCCTTTGTTTCAAGGATGCATTCAGTCTTGCCATCATGCAATATCTAGTTAAGTGTTGCGCTTATATTCGTATAAAGCCAGTACATGCTTTGGAAAATGCTTCGCCACTCGTGAAAATATCACTTTTTATGTTCACTCAGTGAAATTATTAGATCTTATCGATCTTACACCAAACAAACATTTATTTTCTTTTTATTTAATGCCTTAAAGGGCAGAAATTAGCTGTGTTATTCACAACATTTGTCAAAAGTGACGGGATTACCTCGCGTGCGTAACGTTTTTATGACGTCATTTCTTGCGTAAAACCCAGTTAAAATGACGCTCCGATCATTTTATAACGTACGGTCGGGTTCAAGTTCCAGATCGAAGATTATGAAAATGGTAATATTCACTGTTATAAGCAATGAAATTACCATTTTTTATTCACTGATATTTCCCTAGAATTGCATAATATACTATTATACTATCTATCTTCTTTAGTATTTTATTTTAATGACATCATAAATTTACAATGTCAACATTGTTACTAAATTTATTCAGTTGTATATTAAGAGTTATGACCTAGAATCCAAGACGATTACCAGTAAACCATGCACATATCCAATTTTAATTTTGAAATTAAACAAAACTTAAGACTCATAGAAGAAAATAAATATAATCATAATTTACCAAAATTATTTTTAAAGTTTAATTCAACTTTACATTTAGTGATAATCAATTAATCCTAAAATTGCCATAATTTACGTTTTGCAAATGTGGGGTGTATACAAGTATATACATTTCCTAAACATATATTTCACTCCGCACTTCGGTGTGATTTCTGGCTTTATATCTAATTAATAACATGTTTATTCTCTTTCATCGCAGAAACACTAAAATGCATGCTGCCCAAGAACATATGAGAGTAATTTGATATGGCTTATCGGGACTGATTCGCAGTTTGTGGGGATAATATTTAGATCTTGCTGTGAGAAGCGTTATTATATTGTAATGTTCAATTAATAGTTGCATGGTTGGTGCTTGTAACTGTATAAGAAAAACTGGGATGATTTTGCAGAAAGCCGTCGTATTCTTCTGAGAAATTTTCATAAAATGCTCATATTAAACAAGATTGATCAATTGCTGTAATTCAAACCTTGAAACATGCCAAACTATCGTAAACCTGTTCTATTTCACATTCTTTGCATTCTATTATTTCGAAACATTCAAGAGACATACATGAAACGTTCAATCCACGATTATTTTATCAGTCTGAGAAACAATAATATTTACATGTATATGTATTAAATAACTAAATATTTTTGTTTGATATCTACGTCTTGGACGAAATAATACTGACATTTCATATCAAAGTGCTGATAATTTTGGCGATATTTAAGTGTGTTACCACACTGCAGTATCACGCAGTAGACATGTAGCATGATGTCACATCAAGTAAAATTATCCTGACACTGGGCCAACCAGACCTGGAAAGGCAATTATATGCTTAGCGCCAAGCAAGGGAACTACACTGGTATCATATTTTGCGACTTCAGAATGTCGGACCATGGATCGAAACCACGACCGCCTAAGTGTATCAATCTGTATGCATTACTTATACCAAATGACGTCAAATGGTGTCATGACGCGTTAACAAACTTTTAATTAAAAACATCATGGTTTTTCAGCACTGCGCGCCTAACTTTTTGACCGATTTGCATAAATTTTCACTGAAGGTGAAACAAAGCATTTTATTGTACAAATAACTTCCGTTTCCGGAAAATCAGAAAGGTCAATGTCACATGTCAATTATCGGTTTTTTCTCTTCGGACTTAAATATCTCAAAAACGATAAATATTCCACTGAGACATTATGGGCATAATTTATAGTGCTTTGAACGACCTTTCGGATGATATTCGGTTTTTAAAGATCGGGGTTGAATCAGTTGAGTTATTTCAGGAAAACAAATAACGGTACCGCAAGTGTATTTAACTGCTTATATCTTAACAAATATGGAATTTAGTAAATTAGTGTATGAACATAATTTGTAGAAGAATGCCTGACCGTTGATTGTTGTTTAAAATTTAAGAATGGGCTAAGATTCATAGAATTATACGTAGAAACGAAATATCATGAACATATTTTTGCAGATTTTTTGGTGTTTTCTCGAGGTTTAACCATCCATATCTAAAATGTGTGAAATGATGGGAATTCGAAGACTTTTCTAACTGTAAATTGGACATCATATAATGAAGTTACATAAAAAAAAAAAATAAGAACCAGTTTAAGCCGTTCTTACTTGCACTTATGCAGGGTGTTCCAGTTAAATTTCTTTTTTTCTATGAAAGTACTAGTTTTTGAAAAATTCAAAGCTTGATGTAATGCTGCTTAAATGGTATGTAGACTTTAATAATCGGAACATGAACTAAAAGTTATGGTCGGGTTGTATTTTTTTTTAATATTTTTTACCAATTTTTTCAGGTTTTTTTAGGATTAACTGTCTATATCTCAAAAGCCGTTGCAGATAGGTTGATATATGAAGCAAGCGAAATGTTGAAGACCTTTCTAACGGTACCTAGCTTTTTGAAATCGGACAAGGAAGTTACAAGAAAAATGAGCAATAATTAAAACTGTTTAATGTTTAAGAACATTATTTATAGCTTGATGTTATACTGTTTAAATGGGATTCAGATTTTAATGATATGATCATTAATTACAAAGATAGCAGTCGAGAAGTAGTAATTGATATGAACCTCATTTTGACGATTTTTTGCCGTTTTCTTTAGGTTTAACTTTCTTTATCTCAAAATCCGTAATAGATAGGTAGAAACATATATCGAGTAAAATGTTGGAAATTCCAAGACCTTACTAACGGAATCTGTGTTCATGAAATAGGAAATTACATAAGAATGTTACAAGGAAAATAAAAACTTCTGAAAAATCATTTTTCCTCGTGCCTCTGTAGTTGGTCCCACAAAATGTCCCATCTTTTATTTCTTAACATTATAGGTATCATGTGCTGTTTATATTTTTAGATGCTCTAAACTTCCTTAAGAAAGATATATAAATAAAAAAATGAAATATTTTTTAGATTGGAAAGGAACCTTGTATACCTATTTTACATGTAAAAAGGACTAATGGTAGATCAATTCCTTGTGGGACACCAATTCTGAAAATCACTCTTTATTTTAAGGTGGTTCTTGAAGAGCCAACATCATGAAATTATAATATGAAGCAAAACTATTGAGACTTCTTTGAATATAATAACTTTTTTTTAGAATAACGTCAGTTGACGTCATAGATTTCATCTTTTATCAATATTAGTTTGCGCTCTGCAGATATCAATTTTGGACGGATTTTTTTTTATTTTTTTATTTTTTTTTTTTTTTTAACAGATGATGTACTTCGGGATAAGTAATTTAATCTGATCTGATATGGTTTGCAGAGCAGAAAGCCATATCGTTTGTTCAGAACAAACGACATCTAGTTATCATTATTATCATACTTATTCTTCCAGCCTAGTTCAAGAGTTAATTTAAATATATTGACAATGTCCAAGCAACATGAAAATTAAATTGTCTCGACAAAAAAGTTTAAATTTTTAAATTCAATTATTTTTAATTTTCAATGACGTCAAATGATGTCAGATTTAGCGTCAGCTTTAAACGTTTGTTTGCGCTCTAGAGCCTTCAATTCCGGCCGGATTATTTTGATATTATCACAGAAGATGTATATTAGGATGTAGATGTGCACTTCGGCATTTAAACTTCCAAATTCGAAAAGATTAAGATTTCATGGCAATACCTAGTTTCGAACGGTGGTCCTAAAAATACATTTAAATGTCACAATGCCCCCTGATGCGTTAGAAACATGAAAATTAAACAGCGTATCGGCATAAAGGTTTACATTCTATTTTCTGAATTATTTTCACTTAAGTCACGTGGTTATGATGTCATTAAAAGACCATAAAGGTATTTTTAAAAGATATCTCCCGCTCTAGCATCATATATTTTGTGTCAATTTTAATTAAATCTTCTGAATTGATAGAGTTAAAATTAAAGTGTTGCATACTGCAAGAAATATTTGTTTTGTCGTGTGGTTATGACGTCATGCATACTAAACAAGAATTATTGGGAAAAAAATCATATAAAATCGTCGGCTTCACCAATGAATTTTAAAATTTCAAAAATGTCGAAATTTAAGACCTTAAGGTCTTAAAAATTTCATGTGATTACGTCATCAAACATGGAAGATATTTATGTTATTCGGATAAGGTATTATACATGAAAATTTAGCAAATTGAGGAAAAAAACGAATGCGGTGATTTGGTTAGTTGACCACGATCCGGATAGTCTTACGCAGGAAAGAGTTCCCGTGTTGACTGGAGAATTCCAATGCGTATTCGAGTGAATGAACTGCATTTAAGGACGAATTTGTTTATACTAGGGCTATAAAGTTAATACGGATACTTTGAAATCATTAATTTTCGTGGGACAGTAATTTTCTTCGATTTCGTAGTGGTTTTTATCCACGAATATTAATCCCCATGAATACTTGTCTCTTATAATTATAGAGCTAACGTTTCTAGAACATAGATCCACGAATATATTTAGCCACGGAATTCTCTTAGATACATAACGAACGAAATTTAAAGTCGCTGACTTTAATACTCACTCAGCCCCTCACCGCGTGGGTTCGAATCCCGGCAGGGTCATTTGGATTTTCATGTGAGGAAGCCTTCTAGCTGGCTTGCGGTAGGTCGATGGTTCTACCCGGATGTCTCCGTGCATTCGGGGTCTTCTTCCACCTGTAATTAGCTGGACGTTGCTATATGACTGAAATATTTTCGAAGCGATGGTAAACTCAGATAGTCAAGTCTAGTCATTTCTAGTCAGAAAGACCGATTGGTTTTATTATTATTATTATTATTATTATTATTATTATTATTATTATTATTATTGTTGTTGTTGTTGTTGTTGTTGTTGTTATTATTATTATTATTTCTCCTTTTGGGGTTCAAATTAAAACAGGTTGCCGATAAGCCAGCAGCATGAACTTTTAACAGTAGTCAGAGTGACTTTGGCCGTTTTTAATGCAATAATTTTCATCTTCATATGACGTCATGTGACGTCACGGTTGAAATATGCTACCAAATTTGGTTCGCGCTCTGTAGTGGTCAGTTCTGGTCGGATATACATACAAATATATATATTGTGATTTTATGCCCCTACCCCTTTCGTGCCAAACCCCTTTGGGATTGACTTGGTATGTTCACGTTTCAAGTTCAAGTTAGGATGTAGATGTGAAACTATGCCTTCAATTTTCAGAATAATTTAATTTGAAAAGTTCGAGATCTTATGTCGAAACAGAGATTCGAACTTTGGTCCTAAAAATATAATTAGATGTTACAAAAGCTCGTGATAAGTTAAAAGCATGAAAATTGGACAGCATATGAGTCCAAACGTCTTCTTTGTATTCTGTGAAGTCTGACCGTAATAAGCAATTTTAAAAAAGGCGGTATTTAGACCCTGCAGGTTTTATGTTTTGACCGATTTGCATATTTTTTTTACTGAAAGTGCAACATAGCATCTTATTGTACAAAGTAACTTCCGTTTCCTGAACCTCGCAACGGTCAAGGTCATATGTCAGTTATCGGTCTTTCCCTTCGGCCATAGGTATCTCAAAAACGATAAATATTCTATCGAGACACTATGAGGAAAAGTTGTAGTGCTTTGAAAGACCTTTCAGATGATATTTAGATGATAAACTTATTTATTTTACGTCGATTAGGAAACAAATGACATACAATATGATCCCGATCTATCGATTTAATTTGGTTCTGAATGTTGTAAAAATCATCATTTTTTTTATCAGAATTTTAACTTTGTCTAAAGTTAAACCTTTTTCATGTACATGTAAATATTCATAATTTTATTATACGAATTGCCCGAAATAGAATGCATGAGGCTGTATTTTCCCAAGGTTACGATTTATACCTCTGGATTCGAAAATATCGAGGCATGACAAACTGCAACAGCCACCTGCCAGATAGGTAGGCAGTATGTTGTTGTCTATATCGATTTAAGATCTGTGGATTTTGATCAGCAAAACCCGATTTAATTCATACTTGTAGTTCAAATAAGGGACGTTTATGTCCTGTTATATACGGAGCGAGACCATTTTTATTTTGGTAAACAAAATTGATCGACAGCTGGATAATATACCTAGATTAAACACCCTTTACCCAAAAGGTGGCACTTGGACCCCCGGCCAGAAAGTGTGTGTAACATCCTAACGTCCTACCTACGACCTTGCATCGCAATTAAACAAATTCCATTTCAGATTGACATACAATACTTGTATGATGTTCAGAACTTATATTAATCTTTTATTGCATTTTCTTTAAAAAAAAAAATTATTTCCCCCCTTTTATTTCGATCTCATTTATCTTCCTCTACCTTATACTTATCCCTCTTAATTAGAAAACGACAGATGCTGATGTGTTTACAAAATTGTACATTGTACAACTAGAGGACTAAATTAATCAAACCGAGGACACTTCCTGTGCATATACAGGTATGGAGTATATAAGCTGAATACAACATCGATGTCAGTTTAACATTTCCACAAATATTATCTTTACTATATTTATGAACCAATCTCTCGGTTATATTGACAATTAACCTTGGATGTCTAAAAATAACCAATTTTGAGGAAGAGGCTACCGAATTTAACATAAACATTATTTCTCCGTAAAGTAGATCACTGAAGCGTGCAAAATATTCGTCATATAAATATTTGCGAAACATGTTACACATGAAATTTGGTTAGGCTACGTTGACATGGTATACCTGAGGTTTATATATGACATACCTGAGGTTTAAGATATTTAAGGAACCTCTTTTCGACACCAGTGTGATATATTCATAAATATGTTAATATTAAACAAACGAAAATACTTTTATGTGTGGTAATGTTGTAAGGCCAGCAAATATTATCTAGTATTTCTAAAAGTCATTATTGAATCTCCCAAACATGTTAAACAAATATATTTAGAATAGTAAAAATCTCAGAGGAACGCGCTAGACCCATTCTTAAATGGGTAAGAGACGTCGGTTAAATAAAATATAAATATAATTATATAGCATTTATAAAGTAGATCGTTCGCAGATGATTGGTAAAATTAAAAAAAAGTTGTTGCTTTTTCTGCTCTCCCTCCTTACTGTTGGTGAAGTCTTTCGTCCAGTGTATGTCACATCACACGAGAAAACATTATTTTCGTAAACGACACTTCGGAAAAAATCGACTAAATATAGAATACGGCATCCCCAAAGCAGATGCATGCGGTACCACGTGACACGTTCCACAACTTGGCATTTTCATTAGCTCAGGGTAACGATTTCATAAGTTCAGCCGAAGTATTGGCAAATACTATCATTTTTATTAATTAAACTATTTCCTTCCTGAAGAAAATTCCAGTCCTCAATTACAAGCGCACCGGCATTCCCTCGCAATATCGCAGTGGCGCCAAGAATATACGAGATTTCCTTCACACGCTTATTTGAGTTGATTATCTTTGGGTTTAGGTCTTTGACTGAATGCATGGTAATTGGTTGTTTTATCCTTCCCACAAATCATTTTAACCTTGGAAACCCGCATATGACAATTACACAAACGGATAATCTCGGCATTCTGCCAAAGGTAACGTTCGAATTGTTACGGGAACAATGATAAGGGAATCACAAAATGAAGTAATATAATGGCTTGCGGCAAATGGTATAGATTTGGTAGAAAATCGAAAACAGCCTTACCCGTAGTGCAGTACCGCTTGTATCTTGAAAAGTATTGATTTTTGTAGGTATGTTTTTGATCCGCGACCACGGCATCTGCGGCCCTTAAGAAAGCATATTTTTTTCCAATGACTTCATAAAACGTCAAATTAAAACAATAGTGTATTTTTTTGTATCTACTCTGCAGTCGCCATCAACGGATGTCATCGAAATGTTCACAGATTGTGTAAATCAAAACATAAATGTGCACCACCATATACTTTTTTCCAGATTCGAAAAGACAAAGATACAAGTTTCGAAACAAGAACCACAAAATATGTTTATAAGTGTTTTGAAGTTTCCAGGCGTGCTGAAATTTTGCAAATTTGGACAGCTTATACGAACTGAAGTTTATTTCATATTTTGCGAAAGTTGACGTAATGTAAAGTCATTTGACGTCATAATGTTAAAAGCTTTTTTAAAAACAAAAATCACACGCTCTACTGGCCTTACGCTTTGACTTATTTGATTTACATTTTAACTGAAGGTGCAAATTAGCTCTATAATGTGACTTCCGTTTTCGGAAAATCGCAAAGCTCAAGGTGTTATGTCAATTATTATTATTACTATTATTATTATTATTATTCGGCCTTAAATATTTCAAAAACTATAACTATTCTTTCGAGACAATACCAGTTTAATTTATATTCCTTTCAAAGAGCTTTACGTTTTGAAGATCGGGGTTGAATCAGATGAGTTACGGCTGGAAAAAAAAAGGCATTATCCATAGTGCAGTAAGCTGCTTACATCTCGAAAACTATTGATCTTTGTAAATAACATTTCGAACATGATGTATATCCCAATCCAGCTTTCAAACGACATGAACACATTTTTTTTTCGATTTTTGCTGTTTTCTGCCTATATAGCACTAATGCCGTTAATAGAGGGATAGTCCGATACATAAAGCATGTGAAATGTTGGAATTCGAATACCGTTTTGAAATTTAACATCGCATCATAAATAAAAATTAATTAAAACCGATTTTTTTCATGCACCTCTAATCGTTGAATGACCTTTATATAGATAAGAATTAGTTCTTGCATTATCTATATCTTTTATAGCTCGGTGCATTGATTTCCTAATGGTATGCATATTTTGATGATCGCCCCATTAATTATAAAGTTGTCGGTCGAAAAGAACTGCAATGAACACCTTTTCGCCGAATTTTGCCGTTTTGTTGAGGTTGGGCCTTCTATACCTCAAAAGTCGTATTCGAAATACATGCCATAAAATGTTCATGGTCCAGGGACATTTGCAACATATAGAAATCAAAGCGTACATATAAAACATTCTTTTTGACCTTATCACGTTCGTCCTCACAGACTGAAAAGAACTATTGAAGACTAATATTCAATCCAAATATCAGCTTTCTAACTCATCTGGAAGCGATGTTGTACTCGTACGTATTTGAAATTTGATGTCAATTGTTCGAATCTTGGATTCGCCATATAACCGTTGCCTTTTCGAATTTGCGGACTTATTTATGTGGTGTATATATATTACATATATACCACCACAAAATAACCGTGTCCCTTATTTAGGTTTTGTGCGATCTTGCAAGACAGAATTACATTGCTCTTTATATGATCCTAAAAACTAATCAAATTGTACACATTTTAATTCTAAGTGTGTGTTGTTAATGTTTGTGTTAAAGTTGAATGAAATTTGGATTAATGCACGTGAGTTCATACTTTTTGAATGGCATTGTCAACTGCTGTTTTATAAGTTTCTCGATTTTTTGGACATTTACTTTGTCAGCTATGATTGTTTCTGGTAAAGTGTGGTCATCTGCTAAACCTTGCATCTGTCTCCTGGATATTCATTTAATTGAGTATCAGTTTGCGTCGTCTAGGAAGGAACAATAGGTCGGCGTGTACCAAATTAAAGCGTTCATAGCCACAATATGAGAGAACATGAAATAAATACTATTGCATAAATGTCATTTGTTAAAATTCTATGGAGTATACTTAAGGTATACTTGGATTTTACCTATATTTCTAATCATAATCAAACATAACCTATAAATAAAGCTAGAAATCATACACTGCATTTATTCGAACAAAAAATGAATATGTGCCCAACATTTTCAAATAAACATTTGTTAGTAATATTTATGACAACTAATGATTGAGTGCAATATTGAGCTTTCATCATCATTCATTTAAGCAATATTGAAGAAAATCGTGCATATTGTATTGTCTTATGTTTTTGCATAAATTTAGGATGTAAACTAGATATTTGCATATTTTTAAATAATTAATTTTTTTTATATTATTCTAAGAAAACGTTTAAAATTTAATACTTTATAAAATCTATTTATGTGGCGTATATGTGTGTGTGTGTGTGTGTGTGTGTGTCGTAAAATGTCCTCAACCCTCAAAATATAGTTTATCTTAAAAAAAATAGTTGTACTTTGAAGATGGCCGGAACGGTTTGAAGGCCTGCAGTGTCTGGGAATATTTCCTCCTCGCTGGATACACGGCCCCTGTGCCATCTAGTACTGGGGTTGCGTCAAGGCTGCCGAACCTTACTCTGAAATTCATTAACAGAGATAATAGTCTACATGGGAAACTGGATTCGAATCTTTCTGAAATATATTTATAGTATATAAATATATAGTAACCTGAATCATGAAGTGTTCATGGTATTACTGATATAAACAAAAACTGAAACTAAAATGTCAAAAGTTGAAGTTATAGTTCCACTCGCGCAAATTCGTGATATTTTGTGAACTTTACCTTAAGTTTTGTTTTTTGGCATCCTGTTTAACATCTTCACCGGAAGTGTTGAAGGCCACGTTAGTGAAGCCGGTAAGAGATACGCGACGCGAGTCTTCTGTCGTCGGTAAGACGCTGTCAGTCGAAGGGATGGACTTCGGCATCATGGAGGATTGGTTTCAATTTTAGTTTGAACCTGTAACCAATCCGTTGCATTATTTTTACAGTAACACACAAGAAAACTTTTGACGCAAGCGTCAAAGAATCGGACCGAAGGACTGTTGTGTTGTTAAACCTCCAATCTCAAGTCCAATCTCAATCTGACTAAAGTCATCTCCTATATATACGCCACGCTACATTAGGATCTGAGGACGACCCGTTGACGTTCGTGTTCTGGATATTTCTGTCTCAGCCAATCAGATCGTAGCTTGCAGAATTTTGTAAATATTCAATATCTATATTTAGCACAGTCATTTCAGCAGGAATATTAACGTCACCTTAGCGACGTCTATAGAATCCGTCAACGTCGACATTGAAAAGAAAAGATAGGCGGCCATTTTGTTTTGATATGAAAGATATTTTCCTGACTTGACGTCAGAATAAACAATACTCAAATTATAAAATAAATTTACTAGTTCAACCAGGGCGCTTGACACACTCTTGTCTATTTTTAGCCAATGTCATCGCGTCCTTGTGAAATTAACACGGTTACAAAATTCGAATCGGTAGAAAGTGTATTCAGTGAGGGGCGTAATAAAATTTTAAGAAAGAGAAATTGTATGTTGCAATTTGATAAGAGCTACCAGCCTACCAGGGATTCTATATACAAATACCTGGAGCTAAATTACACTTTAATGAAGACAAATATGGGATACAATTTCGAATTATTAATTAGAAGTGTTATGGTAACGAATCTTAAATCAGGGTCTCTTAATACTGAATGTATTTATGTAGAGACTTTTAAAAGCACTGCAATCAGTAAATAACATGTAAACATTCAAATACACATTTCCTTATTCAAGGAGAGAGAGATGATGATGATGATGATGATGATGATGATGAACCGATGATGATGTCATTTTGAGATGATGAGAATGTCATTTTAAGATGATGATAATGATGATGATGATGATTATTGTCATTGTAAGTTTAAAAGACCAATAGCAGTGAATAGCAGCAAAGATAATTGTAAATACATATGAATGAAAAATATACAGGGAGTGCAATCAGTTGTGAGTTTTAAAATTACAGGGCATTAAAGAAAATTTACATTGTCATTTCAATGATTTATTTTCAGTAATCTTTATCTACACACACACACACTCACATGTTTTTATTGATGTTGTTTTTTTTTAATTAGGTCATCAATGCATTTGTTTATCAAAGACATGAAAAAATTCTCTCTCTGTACTACAACAAACAGCAGTGATGTCCTTGATAATCATTTTCATAAGAGGCATATACTAAAACTATGCAACTTCCCGGCCACAAAGTACTGGTCCATGAACCGTAGATAATTAATATGATTAATCGAAAAAAGATGTGAAAAACTTGCCTGAGCCATCACTCCAATTGCATCCGCAAAATAAACTGGGTTACTGACCCGGATATGAATGATAATAAGAACGATAATTAGTTCACGAAAACTTTTGAAATTTGACTTCGAAATAAAAATTGAAAAATGTACATTAATTGCGACCTCAGGACCGGAATTTTACTTCGAAATAGCGAAAAAATCGAAATAGCGAAATTCGGATTAAACATTTTATTTTTAGTTAAAATAAGAAGGGAAGAAATCGGTACCGAAAATAAATTTCGAAATTGCGAGGAATTCGGTTTAACGATGTTCGGTTTTGCGAGGTTCTACTGTATATACTTTTTCATCTCTTGACAGATTAAGATTTTTATCGAGATACCTTTCAAACGATTTAAACATATCGTCTTTATAGTGCAAATGCAGACGACTTTGTAGGAATCAACATTGACAACAAGTTATAGGATTATACAATAGATTCTGAACACTTTTTTTATGAATTTAGATAGAAACAGTGGTAAAATTTTGATTTTTTTTAGTTAACCCAATACACAATCAAGTTCGTTAATCTGCTAGTTGTGTCAAAATTGATTTCATCATGAATTTCTTACTTAAA
>CM037787.1:3641751-3691751 GCA_021229015.1 Solen grandis
ACCGCGACATACGTTAAAAAGAGTTCAATTATATCAACCCTTGCTTGGCGGTCAGTATATAAATGGTACTTCCGGGAACAGTTGGTCCAGTGTCTGGATAATGTGACTTAACGTGATGTCACGCTACTTGTCAACGGCGTGATATCGCAGTAAGGCAGCAGAATATCTGTCTTAATTAAGACAAAAAAATACTGTCGGTTGGACATTAAGCTCCATCACACAAAACAATTCTGGATCAAAATAGATTTTCTAAAATTATCCTAAACTGGAAGGTAAAGATAAAAAAAAAAAAAAAAAAAAAATAAGCATAAGATCGGAGTTGTGACAAAGGTCTACGCTAAGGTTAAAGTTTTTCGCCACCATCGGAGAACAACGGAATCCGTCGTCCGCAATCATGTATCTTCCGCCACCGATCAACGTCCTTGGTCATATTAAATATTTACGGCGTCATTATGTTCGAGTCACTGCTCGTCGCCTATAAAAGAGTCAATCATTAAAGGCATGAGATCACAGGGGTCAGGGTAAAGTTGCCATCTAGGTATCATAAAAATAATAATGATACTTAAACGAAATGCGCTGTGTAATTTGTGGACCAATTAGAGGTATTTTGAACTTTGATGGTGTCTTAAGGCACCTGTGTCTCGCGGATGAAGAGGTAGATAATTAGAGATATATTTTGAACGTTATTTATAAATAAGGTATCAAATATGGTGTGTCTATAAAGTGACTTGCGATTTCGTACACTGGCCGAGGATAGAACTATTGTCAGAGTAAAAATATATACCGCTACAAAAGTGTAAAAATGAGCGTAAAGAAGGAAGAGTACACATCCGTCCATCCATCCATCCATCCATCCATCCATCAGTCTGTTTGTAAAGTAGTAGTTGTAGTAGTAGTAGTAGTTTAACTATCATCATCATCATCATCATTATCAACATTTCTTTTTAATAATTTATGCATAAATTGAACCAGAGCAATATTTCACGTTACATATTTTATTGATTAAAATTTCAAAAGAAATGTTCAAGGTGTCATTGAAATTGACAATAAATCTTCAAAATATAACATAGTGGATTTCTTTTCAACTCGACATTACTCCTCTTTAGATTGACATTTTGCTGAATGTTTAAGATTTCTTAAAGATTCAGGACATAAAGTCGTTGATTTTCAACATATTGTCATCGCTTTAACAGCATCCTGTGAGTCTGCGGTAAGCCCGGGTACACTGGCATGACGTAAACGTGGTATCAGAACCTACCCGTGGCCACCTCAAAGCCTTTGTTAAATCAAGCGGTAAAGGGCTACAATAGAAATGAATTTCACCAAGTTTAATTGTCAAGAAAATAGCGGATTTATGTTACAGCTTCAAATTGAATTTCACAAACATCCAAACATTAATGTTGATTTTATTGCCTTAAAATACTGCCTATGTTATGGTATGGAGTCGGAAACTCTTCAACAAAGCGTCTCAGTCACCCGGATGGACAGGAAGCTACACCTGAGAACGCGTCTAGGGCACCCAGATGGGACCTCCTCGTAAAATGGCGGAGTTTATGTCCTGTATTTGTATAAAAGGACGAAAATTTTACAAAGAGCATGGGCTTCGAGAGGAAATGCATATCTGTTTGTCTTTTGCGTTTTATTTTTATGGTTTATTTTTACTACTTTGAACGACATTCGTTCGACGGTGAGATTTCTTGCCCTTACACCGTTCCAAATGGCTGAGCGATTAAATTTCGTCCAGGGCCAAACAAATAAACACCCCAGAACAAAATACTGACCTTCGGTCATCTTAATTTTCAAATAAACCCATTGATTACTCACCTCATTTGAGCGTTTAGTGCTTTTATTGCTTATTAGACCTCGACGCTCCTTCATTGTACGAATTTTCGTTCGACCTAATGCTTTCTCCAAACATTTTTACATATAATAAAAACGAAGTTTTGACACACTAAGGAAAACTAAGCTATATACATGTGAAAAAGAAAAACTGTCTTCAAAGTTAGATAAAAGCAGATCCTTATCAAAATTGGTGTGTCGCTTTCGAAAATTGTACTAAGCCGCATGCCAGGCTTTGGCATTTATATATTTACATTTGACCCAAAACAAAATAAAGTGGACGGGAATAATTTATTTTTATGATTTATCTCCCACTTGTTTGGGAAAAACACTAATTTTAATATGCATCATAATTCTGGGAATATAGAAAGAAAAACAATACCACCGTTTCTCTTTTAATGTGCAATTATCTCTCTTATAATCTCTCCCTGTCCTCCCCCCACCCCCTCTCTCTCTCTCTCTCTCTCTCGCGTGTGTGTGTGTGTGTGTGTGTGTGTGTGTGTGTGTGTTTTATCACTTTTAATTAATATAATTGTATAAGAAATAAATGAAAAACTAGAAAATAAGTTGTTGTTAAATTTTAATAACACATTTCGGATAAACTTAACAATGAACAATGTTGAAAATGATTAACAAACTATTTACACTTACAATAACAGCATCTCATAATATCATATTAAAATATAATAGTATCATATTGTAGGTATGACACAATTTGGAATAATGTCTTCGACAATACTTGAAACATTAAACAATTGTTTCTGTCATATATCCTTCAGTAAAACAGCAATTCCTCGGATTACGTAAATTGAATGTCTAAATCCAAAACATACAAAAGACCTGTATTTTTTTTCACAGGCAAATGGCATGATTTATAGACGTATAATGTTGACAGCTCTGAAATTTATTTGGTACCTATGGTCAACAAAATTGCAATAGCACTAACACGTCGAGTCTTATATAGAGTTAAATTACTGTTTTAATTAATCAAGTTTAATATAGTACATCAAGAACAGAAAATATAAAGAATGATATTCCTTTGATATGCTGCCACAAATGACGTAATATTTTACATTATAAATATTGCACTAGCGTAAGTTACGTAATGAGTTCTCAGAATGTGCAATTAACATTAATGTCACAATGTCAGACACACCATGATTAAAATCACTGTACACGAATATTGCACCAAATTTCCCTGAGATTGTACACAGAGTGTAGCATTTTGTACTCCGTTTTTGTACATTTTTGTACTCAGTTCTTGTACACCTTTGTACTTAGTTCTTATATACGTTTGTACTCATTTTCTTATTCACTTTGTATAAAGTTATAATGTATAAACCTAATTTGGATTTCCATGACAACCAGTGCAGAACCTTATCAAGCACTTCTGTTCTCTGCACGAACTCCCACGAGAATTCTGTACATCACGAGACTCTTTCCATCGTCAGTGAATATTTGTTCAACTTCAATAGTTGCCCCCTGAAAATGAAAATGTAAACATGAATATTAGCATTAACAATATGTGTGTGTGTGTGTGTGTGTGTGTTATAATACGACTTGAAGCATATCTTTTTAAAACTATGATAAGAATTTAGTTATATTAATTGATATTTTACATGACATAAAATACTGGTGAATTATAGCTCTATCATATAGAAATCTGATTTTATATATACATGTATATAATTATATTCTTCCTTTTCCCCTAGTATTTACAGTATAATTGAATACACAAAATTAACAACTTACCAAAAGACAAAATGATCCAAGCCTGGACGATGGAGGAGTCATGTTGCCATGGTCACCAAATCAAGCCATAATCATCTGAAGAGCACTTAAGTTGACCCCCTTACGTAGTTGTAGGGCTGGAAAAGAGAAGAAAATTATGACATAAGTTTATAACTCGTATAAGGTCCTAATAAATGGTGATAATTTAAAAACTACATTTTGTTGTGTTCTGTGAAATAAAACACGGTAAGAAACTTCTGAACGAATTGAATGACTGGATTTTATTGTCTAACATTGTCCATTATCATTATTATCAGTATACTACAAGTCGCTTATTGCGTTTTATATAAAAAGGGTTATTACTTACTGGAGTGTCATTTCCGGTCGGCTGATAAGCAAGTTGGGTACTATCAAACCAGGCAGCTCCGCAACCCCGGCGTTTTCATACCGGAAGAGCGCATTTCTAACGTCAGATCCTCCTGGTCGATGGTGTAGCTACCGGAAGTTGTGGTTGAAAGATCGTCATCCTCCTCATCATACGTCATAAAACTCCTGTCAGTTTCACTTGGCGGTGGTGGAAACACGGGTGACGTATCTTTGAAGGTCACAAACTTTGACCTATCGAAATTTGAATGACTTTGTGTACAAGGTGTACGCTCGATTGGGAATCTGTCTCAAGTCAACACGAGCTTTGGTCTTGTCGCCATGGTTACGAAGCTGCAGACGATGACGCTGATCGCTTCGTAGCTGTTGTGCTACCGGATTTTCTGACAATTGTGATATCGGAGATCGGCTAGGTTCATCCAGGGCTTGACGTTGTCAACAAACGTGCTGTTCATTGGCTGGCGGAAGGTCTTGAGATCAGTTGAGCGAATATCTGAAGTAAAAATGCTTTGTTATTTAATATATTTGATAAATTTATGAATTTAAAAAAAAAATACTCAATGAGTGATAAAGCTAATGAAAGAAAGAATACGCTAAGATATAAGATAAGCTTTAATTAATAAAGAAGATTTTCATATATGCCGTTTTAAAATTGTATAACAATTTTGGGATCAATGGCACAGTAACTTACTGCTTCAGATTTGTGAGACATTTTATGAAATGAAGTGGTCCTATAAAAGAACTGAAAATATCGAAATATCAATAACTCACCAGAATCGTGCGATTGTGAGAGGCTGGCACTTTGAATATCGGACTCACTCCCGCCCCTCCCACTGTCGCTCGTGATTGTCTCGCCGGAAGTTTGTGAATGGTTGTCCTCGTGACCGGAAGCCGAAAATGATGTCGCGGGCTGTAGGAGAAATGAAATAATAAGTATATGCTGAGTACTGAAAATGAAAATGCATTAAAGTACTACTTGTAGAGAGGAGAAAATGATTGTGATAATGGTTATTTGTTGATTATTTGTTCTATTCAAAACTACAAAATAGCCACTGTACATTTAAGATCGTTTAATTTTAGCACTTTTTTTTCTTTCAGTTTACTTTTAGCTGGTTATTGACGTGTTTTATATTATTGTTTTTCGTTGTTTTTGTTGTCGTTTATGGGTGCTTTTGTTGTTGTTGTTGTTGTTGTTGTTTTGTTTGAATACAAATCCAAACACACAGATAGATAGTTACCTTTACAGTTGAGTTCAAGAGGGCGCTGTGGGTATGTAAAGCGGACAACTGGAAATCAGAACGAGGCGTAGAGTGACGCGCCTCCATGGGCCCTGATGTAGAGCTGTTGTCATGGCGACTTGCAGGAGGAGAATTCTGAAACACATTAAAATTATAATAATAATAATAATAATGATTAAAAACATATCGTTTATACCGTAATAATGATATATACTGATCATATTTCATTTTATAACTATTCAATCATTTTATTATATCTTATGATAACAACAAGCAAGCTGTATCACAACAATCCAAGCAAATCATATCGTGTTTCATCATACCCCTGGTAAGTGTTGATTATTTAATTGACACAATTAAATAAATATGTTCAATACGCAGGAATAGGGACTTTCAGGTTATTTTCTCAATTATTTCATATACATTATTCTAACACCAGTAAAGAGCTTTGATTGTATATTATTCTTTGAAAGTTAATGATCGGAAAATGAAGTATAAAGTGCCCAATTACATTACCATTAGTGCTCCGGTTACAAAATCGATAGCCAGTCGGTATATGACAGGTTGGTCAACATATGTCTGGTATCATTTTTCTTTTAACCCCATATCTAATTTACTAAGAAAAGTATGTTTGGGAATATATAATCATATTCCTAATTTAGGTGAAATACGAAACGATCCATAAGTTTTTTAATTGTATAGGGTATTTGTTGTTATAGCAACACTACAAATGACAGGTCACTGTTAGGGAGGTCATTTATGTAAAATGATGATCGGTTACAGTTTTCATGTTTAACTTATTTCTGTTCTGTTATACAGAAGTCCTTACCAGCACAGTAAAACACCTAATTTATATTATTTTAGAAAAACACCACAGTGATAACTATGCAAATGGATTATATATATAAATCAATAAGTTGATATGATTGTCATTGAGAGAGAATTTGGGAACTGTGCGATCGTTTCAAGTTTATGTCCTCTTGTCACCCGTTTCTTCTTTTAAATGATAAACACAAAACAAATACTGTAGTAATTTAGATTAATAATAGGTGCAGATTGAATAGAATGTTTGAAATTAGCAAGGCTATCAATAATTTGAAAAGAAATCGAAAGAAGTCCTTAATGGCATGATGGTCAAATTGTCAAACTAATACTGCAAATTCAAACTGCGTTAAAACATCATATATTTATGTATGCAGTATCTCAAAGGTAAAAAGTATGTGTCAAGCGAGTAATATTGATATTTTTCCTTGATAATCTGTAATTACATTCGTTATAAATTAAAATGAATTAATTAGAAACTTCTCAAATATTTCTAAACATGTCTGCTACGATGTATTAAAGATAATAACATTCTCTTGCATCGACCACCATTATAAATAACACTTTGGTGGTATTTATACGCAGTGCACTAAGTATAGAAATTAAGAAAGCAGTATCAATTTGAATGGCAACAAAACCTTTGAGTTAACCTTATTAGAGTAAGTGTATGATTGAATATGCTATAATTCTGTTAAGTGTAGTCAAGTTGAAGTTAATTAAATTATCACCATCTATTGCGATACTCTATACTCGTCCCCACCCAGAACACTGACTGGATGACCCTTGAATTAAATTTCAATAAGCATCGGAAAGCGATGGCGTCCGTTTTATAATTATTAATATAAAAAATCCAGGCTTATTACTGCTATTGACATAACCCTTCCGCCATTGTTAAAACACAAAACGGCTTCATTGCTTTTTCATCTACCTTTATGTCTAAATGAAACTTACAATAGGGGTTTACAACTCTTTTTCCTTTGAATAGGGACCATGCGCCAGGAATTAACATGGCTCTATAATTATACCAACCTTTAACATTTCCCGTTTACGATGCGGCGGTTATATTGAAAAAATGCTAAATACGAAAGGCGTGAAAATCAAACAGATTGGCACGGTGCTTAATTGATTCTATTTTCTCTTCTAATTGTAATCTCTTTGCTCAAGCTAAAATGATAAATAATCCAAAGGCTTCGACAATCAATAAAAATTAGTGATATTTACTTTTAATATTTTTTTATAATCATGTTGGGTGGATGTTTTCTCTCTAGACAGATGCGCGGGAAATGACACATGGGATCGACCCTTTATGCGAATCGTCCTTTAAAATGATAGTGTAGTCTTTTTCACCTGTCTTTCTCATTTTCTTTGATGCCTCGATGACTCTAAAAGAATCTTAAATATGTACTATCTAAACCATATTTCACATAATGAGATTTAAACTAAATGTTAACTATCGTGGCGACAAAAAAAAAAAAAATTCAACCAAAATTATGGTAAATCATGTTTTTTGTCGAATCGCTTGTATTTAAAAATTAATATGAAAGATAGTCAATCAAGAAAAAAAAGACATTTACTTCTTTCTATGGTTTAGTATTTAGATCTAGGTTCGAAAATATTAAACACTTAAATGCAGTAAAACCTGGCAAATGTACTCACAAATTAATGTGTCTTGCAAAAACGTTTTAAAATGTGTACTTAATTTAGGTTTCAAACAGATTTGCAGCGCAGAGTGGAAAAATACATCGCTGTGTTTTCTTTTTTATTGCCTCTGAATCAAAATGTCAGTAAGTGCGGCTACAAATATCAAAGGACAGATGAAGACATTTCCGTTAATGTCATAATTTGTTAACGTTTAGAATACCATTAGACACGTAACTTACTCGTAAGGACACTCGTTACATAAAAGTTTATTTAAGAAAAATAGTGACGTTTATATCAGGACCAGTGGTATATTTAGCACTTTTGACATGAGATGTATCAACTTTATCAGATTGATCCTGTGTAGACATTTGTTTTTAAACTGATATTGTAACAGATGGTGAAAAAAGGTGTTATATATGTCACTATATTTACATTTTGTGACTGTTGAATGCATAGGACAGATATATTAGTTACCAGGGGTATGTCTCCTGCTAAGTTATGTACGCATAATAAAAATGAAAAAGAAAGAAAGAAAATGAGTGACCGATTTTGCACTAGTTTTCATTCCATCAGGTCGTATGTATATAGTTTGTATAATTTCTTGTTTTGCACGACAAGGAACACCACTGCCCTTTCGACCGTTTTCATAGTCTAAGTTAGATTCGATCTTTTCCGTTCTCGATGAAGTGTATCGAATAGACCCGACTTACAAACATGAGATCAATGGCCAAAGAGATATTCTATTTAGATAAATCTAGAGTGATTATCACAAAAATGTGATAAAATGAGTAATCGCCAAGTTCCCCAGGAACAATTTAAAATCAAATATAATCTATTTGAATGAGAAAAGTTAAATGCCTTTGATCAAAGTGTTCAAACAAGCAATAGTAGTGTTTATGTTCAGAAACCCATTGGACTTGAAAATAAGACATTTACATACTCAAACATCTATATCAGCAGTTAATTATTACTCATAGCTAGAAAGGAAAAGGGTTGCTTGGAAGGGTGGGTGGATGGACAGACAGACATGAAGACAAACAGACAGACAACTAGATATATTACTTACCATGTTTATTTTCGATTTTTCTAAAATTGGAGTTTCCATGTCCACTGTTGATGACGTCATGTCAGAATCTCTGCTCTCGTTTCCATCACAACCGAATGTGGACATAGACTCGAACACGGGTGCCTTGCTAACAGAACCGCCGGAACTGTGTGACCCAGGTACAATGTCTGCGAACTGGACCCTCTTTTCCCTGTTTGCTCGATCTCTGTCGTAGAAATTTTCCTCCCTGTTGGGTCTGTTTTTGTCGCCGTTAGACTTTCTTTTCAGGACACATATCACCAAAACAATCGTGAAAACTAACACAAAAGTAACAGTACCCAGTGTTATGGCAATGAGCAAGTTTTCACCCCTGGTGCTAGGGACTGGAGCCGGTGTTGACCGCCTTACGATAAACAGATTAAGGGATGTTGAAGCAGACTTTCTTGGGTTTCCGTTGTCGTCCACACGCAGCACGATGTTATAGATCTCACGATCTGTTGTTGAAAGAGCTCGTAGAAGCGTAATGTCCCCGTTGTAACCATCGATTGTGAACAAATCTGACACGTTACTGTTTACAATAGAGAAAAACAACTGGCTGTTTTTATCTGAATCGAGATCAAATGCCTTGATTTTAGCGATGACAGTTTTAGGCAAGGCGTCCGCGTCCACTTCAACCGTGTAGTTGGCGGCGTCGGGGTAGACAAACGTCGGTGCATTGTCGTTGATATCCAGCACGTGCACAACGACACTGGCCGAGGTATTCCGAGAGGGGACTCCATGGTCGTACACTTGAACCATGAAGCTGTAGATACTCTTGTTTTCGCGGTCTAATTCAAAACGTGTGGCCAATTCACCGGAATCACTGATTGTGAAAGGAAGACTTTCATCAATGTACAGACCTAATCTTGCATTGTCACCACTGTCCATGTCGCTTGCCTTTATTTCACCCATGCTCGATGCCCCGGGTACATTCTCCAACACTGTGAACTCATAGATAGGTTTGTCAAATGCCGGATCATTATCATTTTCATCGAGTACAGAAATCACAACTGTGGCCGTGCTAATTCTTGAAGGGTTACCGCTATCTTTGGCATGAGCGTAGATGGTTATTTTACTCTCTTCTTCCCTGTCAAAGACAGACGTTGTCTTAATGATTCCAGATAATGGATCCATCGAAAATTGATATTTTCCTATGACCCAAACGGAATATGATATTTCACCGTTTTTGCCTATGTCGCCATCAATAGCAGAAACCTGCACCACGTCAATATCTAAATCATTGTTTTCATTTATGTCCACAAAATATATCTCTTGTAGAAATTTGGGTGAGTTGTCATTTTCGTCAAGGACCTGTACCGTGAATTCGGCGAATGAGTTCAGAGGAGGAGATCCCTTGTCGTAGCAATTAATGATGATATAGATGTTGTCCATTGTTTCTCTGTCTAGACCTTTGGCAACCGTGACCTTGTACTCGTTAACGTCAAGAGACTGCAGTCTGAAGACATCGTTGTCACTAGCGATGTTGCACGTGATAAGTCCATTTATCCCTGTGTCTTTATCAATAAGAGCAATATGAGCCACGACGGTGCCGATATCTGCATACTCGGACACTGATGCAAAACCTGTGTCGGAGAAGAGGTTAATGTTGATCTCCGGCGGGTTATTGTTCGAGTCCAGGACTGTCACCACCACCACGGCTTGAGACATGAGCGGTTGGGCCCCTTTGTCGCTGGCTTCTACAATGATTCTATACTGTCCACCACTGCTGAAAACCCCTTTCACGCTAAGTACTCCACTTGTTTCATTTACGGCAAACAGGTCGTGTATCCGCCCAACTTGGTTCCTGCTTAGCCTGTACTCTATTTCACTATTCACTCCAAGATCAGCGTCACTTGCAGACAAAGTAAGAAACTCAGTCCCGACTTCTGAAGTTTCAGTAATGTTGACAGTATACAAGTCTTCGGTGAATTTTGGCGAGTTGTCATTCGTGTCGTCGATGCTGATGACTACAGACATGGTTCCAGTGAGCTTCGGATCACCGCCATCCTCAGCAACAATCACAAGGCTATACTCGTCTCTAGTTTCCCGGTCCAGGTCGCCGGTGATGACAAGTTTCACGACGGAACTACCGTCAACATATCTTTCATAAGACGTCTCAAAAGGAGTTTCATCCGATTGTGGGTCAGCAAGAATGTAATACCGCTGCAAGGTGTTATTTCCGCTGTCCGAATCTTCAGCGCCTACAAGAGCCACCGACGAACCGATTGTAGCAACTTCCGATATATCCAAGTATGTCACGTCTTTAGAAAATTTAGGCGGGTGGTCGTTGATGTCCATTACTGTTACATTGACTTTCACACTTCGGAAGAAAGCGCTGATCTTCGACTTAGCAACAACACTTAAAGACAGGACACATTTACTTTCATACGCACAATCGGACACGGATTCTCGGTCTATCACTTCTGATGTATACATAGATCCATTGTGAACATCGATATCAAAAAAGTTCTCATAGTTTTTTCCCTGTGTGAGAAAACTATAACTTATCTGAGAAAAATCTTCCGCTGACGATGTTTTCCTGAGGTTGGAATCTTCCCCAATGTTTCCTATATGTGTTCCTACCGGTGATTCTTCTTTGATGGAATACTGAAGAACTTCTTGTCCTGCACTTGGGACACAGACAGCTGTCGAAAGAAGAAACACCAGAAACACCTTCTCCATCTTGAACATATAGATGAAAGCGAAAGTTCACAAAACCCTTTCCACTCCGCCCCTGTTTTCCACTTCTGTGTATCACTTTGTCAACTCATCGGCCCTCTGTCACAACACAACTGTTCACTGTTCAGCTTTTGTCAACTCAAGTACCAAAATACCATGTACAAATATTATTTTCTCATCAAACTTTTCACATATAATTCTGTTTTTGTCCACGGGTATATTCCTTACAAATAGTCGCCGTTGGCCAAACGAAAGACCTTTGAATAGGTACGAAAATAATAAACGTAGGTTTATCCTATTACCAACATAAGTCTCCCTGGATGTAAGTGTCTGTGTTAAGATTAGAACTTAGCCTCTTTCGGATGAATCACTCATACCCAACAAGAACTAATGTCAAGTAAGTACGACTTAATCCAATAACAATGTTATTATAAAATAGAATTCCAATACACTGTGTCAAGGCAAGAAGTGAAATTGTAATGTGACTGAACCCTGTACACTGCTGATATTTACATTATTGAATCTCGCAGGTAAGCCCAGCCCCTAGTTAGCATAGAGCCAATCAGATCGCAGTATTATAATTGCGGGGCTATTAGCAGCCAATGAGGGTAATTTGAGACGCGAGTGAGATTCGATTTTCGTCGCAAGCTCGAGTAATTTTCTACTTTCTCTTAACGTTATCTCTATGATAATCAATGTGATAATTAAGAAGATAAGAAATGACTCGTGGTTGACACTTCCTTCTTTAAGGATATTTTTGTTGTTGTTTATGAAATTATATGAATACACCAGAAAATTTCCATGCTCTTCAAATTTAATATAGAAATAGATAGATTATGACATTTTAGTTCATGATTTTCTTAAATACAGTTTAATAAAAATAATATTAACAAAATATTATTTATACATGTACATTGAAAAGGGGTAGAGACATATCTTTTATTTAATGAGTTAATATCATTTTCAAGGTCAATAGGTTTTTCCTTACTAAATTGATTGAGAATTGTTAAATAAAACCATTTATATCATCATATCTTCAACAGAGGACACAAATAAAACTACTACTACTGCTACTACTATTATAACTACAACTACCGCAACTGCTAAAAATGTCAACAGCTCTTTCTTCAACAACAACTATTAATGACCATCGCTGATTCCGCTTCTATTACTACTACTACTACAAGTGCTGATACTACCATGTATGTGATATGGTTTTATTTGCTGCTGCTGCTGCTGCTGCAGCACTTCTCCTAATCATTTCGTAGACTGTTCACGCTGCTACTTCAAAACTATACCATCAACTCTACGGTGTATTATGTACTTGCATTTTTTTTTTCTCACTTTCTCGTTTTATTCAAATTTGCTCACATACAGAAAGAATTTTTAGAAGCAGATTATTTATAATAAGATATCAACTGCATATTATCTAAGAGAAATATGAAGTTTTTCTCTCTCTCACTGCTCGAGATACAGACACACGAACTCAAACACCAAACATCGCCCATTTTAAAATTCCTAATCCACACACTGTTAGCTTATCTCGATGTTAAAGCCCCTCTGAAAGGGATGGCATTAGTACAACTCAGAGCTCCATTAAAGTGTTATTGAAAACCAATCAAATCGTGATTTATCACTTTCCCCTTTACCAGGACCGGATAATGTGATGTCGGGACAAGTGAAACACGCCATTTCATGCAACGGAAAGTACAGAGATTTGATATTGAGTCGTGGTTTTAAATTGTTTGATCCAGGCTTCCGAAGAGATGACAAAGAAACGGCCTAGTTTGTTCCAAATGTTTTGATAAGTGTATTATATTTCTTTATAGATGCATGTTAGAGAGAGAGAGAGAGAGGGGGGGGGGGGGGGGGGGGGGTAGAATGGCAAGATATAAACACATAAAATGTGCGTGTGCGTTTTTATTGTATAAGTTTTCAAGGTTTTTTTTTTTTACCGGTAAGTTATTTTCTTTTCAAATGAGATAGCGTAAACATACACATTATAAACTGTTTTGTCTATGTACCAACCTTGAGTGATTAAGCAAGTTATGCAAACTAAACGTATAATGCATTTATTATACATTAATATACAGAAAGTGAGTATTCTTGACTGGGCAAATAACAATAATTCTATTCTTTTTTTACCGACCATGAGAAAAGTAACATGACAGACATTTTGTTTTTCATCAGTGGGGGTCCCAGACCTGATATTTTTTCTTGATGATAATGATGACACGCTTATCGATGATGACAATTTTTGTCACCTGTACAAACTATTTACTTTGTGTATGCAACCCTATGATGTTTATCAGAACACCTAGCCATAATTACTTCCCCACCCCTTAACTTGTCAAGTCCTATACCTGCTCTCTGATGACATAGCTTCCAAAGTTTTTTCTGCTATCTGATCGGATATGTTCGGATTTTTAGGCGACTTCAGGGTCGGTCAGGGGAATAATTCTGCCCTGATTTCGATCGATAATATTTCCTAATAACAGCAAATTACTGCAGTAACAGATCGGGTATAGAATAATCACATGTCTCCTTTATTTCACATGTCATACACAGAACAGGATGGGTCTTAGGGCCAATAGATAATTGGCAAAATTGGTTTCGCTGAAAAAGAAATATGGTAAATCTATATCCCTGTGTGTATTTTGAAGAAGGAGACCTGGGATAATAATTATTTAAATTATTACAATGATTATTACAAGGCTCTTTACAAAATTTATGATTAACTTAAGCAAAAATCGTTGGAAAATTAATACTATAGTGCAAAGTAATAGTGAAATTTGTGAAAAGAAAATTGTATCTCTATATAAAATAATGTCGAGCGTCTTTATTGAACGATAACTTATTAATAATCAGTCATTACTAATATAAAGAGTAGTCAGGGAGTATTCAACAAAACAGATACATGAATACAAAATGTCAAGATCGGGTCAACGATTAAAGGAAATTTAAGAAACTAAACTATTCAAATTTGACTAAGTTCCATGCGCGCGGATTTTATAGATCAATTAAAATACCCTTTGCTGGAATGCTTATTTTTTATCGAAGAGAGAGAGAGAAAATGAAAATTAATAATCAACTTGGTATGCACTGAATGCAGCCTGTTGAGTTGTACAAATAATAAACTAGCGTGACATATAGATTTCGGTTTTGGGGTGAGGTGTAAAGGTATATGCAAAAGAAAGAATGAACGAAAGAAGAAGAAATATAAGTTGATTTCTTTTAACTTTGAGTATGAATTTGAGATCCTTCTGGCAGTTCTATTTCATTATTTTATCCTCGTTTTTCTCGATTATTTTCGGTAGAGCAGCAATAATAGCAGCTCGAATCGGAATTTAAAAATTATATGTATTTTTACTTTATCTCAAGATTTCAAATACTTTTGACTGGGCGGGAAGGAAATGCCACAGCCGGGACAATTTTATGGCAATTTGACCTGATGATATTGCTGAGATATTTCTCTGATAAGGATTTATACGAAAATAAGTGACACGCAAGGGTCACCTTAGACCGAGCGTTTCTCACGTGACCAATGTTTCCCTTATCCAGTAGGATATGAAATATTTATTTCCTGGCCAAGCTTCTCGAACTGCTTATCGTTATTATTATTATTATTTTATTTCAGCAGTATGAAAATCTAATCTCTGCATTTATATATTACTTTTAATATATCTATTTCAGAGGGGAAAGAAACTATTAAAAAAAAAAAAAGAAAAAAAAAAATGCCAGATAAAACAAAGACGTATGGGCAAAATGAATCTCTCTCTCTCTCTCTCTCTCTCTCTCTCTCTCACACACACACACACACCTGGTGATGATTACATCGGATTGGCTAATAATGACACGTGATAACCAGACCTAGACTTTACTCTCGGGACTCGTAGATAGATCAAAAGCTTGATGACATGTATTCACAATTAAACGGAGGACGAAATTACAAGTAATGTGTTTTTGACACCTTCGGTAAATTAACCAAACTATGTGGTAGAGATCAAAAATACACTTTCCCGAAAATAGAGTTCTACTCAAGCATGCTGAAGAACAGCTTGCTTTAACGATGATTGCTAATAAATGAAAATGATATATATGTCACCTGGGATCCCCTTATACTACGGGTCCATTTTCAAACTTTAATCTTCTATAAAAAAAAAAATAGTGCTCACTGAAAGCCAAATTAAACACCGTCACTATGCCACTTTTCTTTCTTGTTTTCTTTTATGCATGAGACCCGAAATGGGCTCATCTTCTCGATATTTATTTGTTACTTCTTACATTTTTGTCTTTAAAGCATTTTTTTAAGTGAAATACTGTGCATATACATTTATTAATATATATATATTTATTTTAGTCTTATTTTTTGCACCGGTTTAAAATTACACGAATATATCTATATAATAAAAGACCATATCTGCTAATATTAAAACTGAGATATGAGTATCAATAATGAATTATTAAAGTGTATATGAGAATATAATATACGGAGTGATTATAGTGACCGTGCCTATATCAGGAGTGAATATGTAGCAAGTGATATATGGTAAACTATGTAATCATGTTTCTCTTGCTACGAAATGTAAATTTCCATGCAAATAAAATTATTGTATACATGTAGTATTGTGTGTGTTCTTCTTGTAAATACTGTATCAGTTTTTTATAATTCGTAATTGATTAGCATGGTTCATTGATACTTGTGCTGTTACAAAACCTTGTGTTTATGTTGTAACCACGATGAGACTTTCATTAAGATTTAATATCATGTCACGCAGTTTTGATAAATAAAAGGGAAACACACACAAAGTTAGGCTGCTGACAACAAATACTTTCATCAGAGTCGGTGTCGGAAACATTTTAAATAAAACATATTGGGTATAATTGTTAGTTGTATAAAACGGAGATAAATTAAGTCATAACTTGTTACGTTGGTGAATTCGAACGAAGTTTTGACATCATATTCAAATATAATTTCTCATGTCAACATTTTTTCTCCATAAGTCTCATCTGCAGACATTTTAGATTTTAATCGTGTTTCTAATTGCTCATTAATCCAATGTGCATACTCACGAACGTGTAGATAAAATACTGACACCGCTGGACGTGACGGGCCGGTCAAGGAAGGTCAGAGTTCAAGTGTCACGCTGTGGTATCTCGTTATCATAGAAATTTAATTGGAACCGACAGCGTATTTTGGCTTGAAATGACAAGACCTCTCTGAATGTGCACCCCTTGATTTCGCCTTCCAGAAAGCAATATGGATTTGAATAAGTTCTTCTGATAGTAATACCAAGGTTTATAAATTGTACTATGAAAACACATTCAAATTTATCAACTTAAACATTCATTGTTTAAATAAATAGAAACTTACATAGTTAATTCATGCGTGAATTTTAATATTCATGTTGAAAATGAATATTTCCAAGTGTATATTATGGAATTCCATAATGACACACAGTGTGCAGTCTCTTCTCCTTCTTCCACAGTCTTACCGCTGACCACACGTATCTATCTAAACTGACGGACTATCACTCAAACAGGCATGTTCCTTATCACACATGGGCAGAGATTGACGGAACCAGCCTCCATGACTCTCGTGCTGTTTTTCAGATATCATCTGCACCGAAATATCTGCGGAGACTGACCCGCTACTTTGAACAATTTTAAAATATTTTGTTTTCATTCTATTCCGAGATCAGTATGTATGAACTCCAACACCAATTCCATTAGTGCAAAAGACCTATCCAAAATAGGTTTAATAGATCTTTGTTAGCACTAAGTGATACCAAAATACTTAAAGAATGTATCTCAGCATGTTTGTTTTCCTCACAGAAAACACTAGACATATTTGTCCGTTAGATAATCTGTTTCGTCTATTTGTATTCATTTTTTGACTTTTATATTATTTTATTAATTTTATGTAGCACGTGTATGTGAACAAATGTGGCATTTTCTTAAACAAGAATGGTAGACGGTTTTCCCGCCTTACATGAAATACTTAATAAGTATCACTAAGCGCTAAGTATTGCTGGAATTCACTCTGGTAGTTTACAGAACAGGCACTTGGTTTATTTTGCTTAGCATTCTATCTACCTGTCTCCATTGTCTTAGATCAACATTCCACATGTCATTTTATGGATGTTGTTTCTGGTGGTATATTTTGTTTAAATCTCTTCATAATTGAACCAAAACACAAAAATGGTCTCCTAGGAAACGATCCTTTCCTAAATCTCTGTCAAATATTCTTTCCTTCTTGTCATGGTGCTACCTTATTTTTATTTATTTTTTTTATTTTACTTTCATTTTAAAGTATGGACTGACAAGCGTCGTGACCTAGTAGCTACAGGTTCTCAAACCCTGCGTTGACTGACCAAATCCTGGATACATGTTTGCAATTTCAAGATATCATCGAGAGAGATGGAAATGAAATACTGGTACCGTAGTTTTAAAAGAGTGCAATATGTTTAAATATGATTGATATACTTACAAACAGCAAACAAGTAAAGGTCATCGCACGATTTGTTTACTTTGTTATGAACTTAAACATAATATTCAAGAGTTTGAACTTTAAACAAAATGTATGTGTTCCCAAATTTGTTGATATTTAATTTCACTTGTGCGACATGTTTACAGATTGAAAATAAACATTCCTCGAGGTGCCAACAATTGTAATCCGGTGATATTATAAGATTAATTTTCCCGTGACAATTACCCCCAAATAGTATTAATTCTTTATTGGATTTCTGGATTACAAATAAAGATTATTCCTGACGAGGGTCATAGAAGAGATTATGAATACAACCGCATTCTCACACCAATATTCCTTAAGATTTGCTTTGATGTCAAACATTATAAAGAAAACAATAGTTGACAGGAAAGCAAGGGCACTTGAGGAGTAGCATTATTCGATTTACTATGAAATGTTACCGTATAAGTGTGTGTGAAGTTGATATAATACTAAGTTACTTGTGAGAAAACGAATCTTTAACAAAAGAAATCCGATCAATTTTGTATAAAGATGGTTGAGTAGAAGAGCCTCAAAGGAGCCGACCTGGGATCGCCAGTCTGTCTATGATGGCGACATAGGTCAGAGGTTAGAGCCCCACCACAGTGAAGTGTGCCCGCCACTGGGCGGCCACATCACCATAATATACACATTGTTAGTGTCATACCCAATCCCTTCCAATCCCCTTCCTTCGATTCCATTTTTCTTAGTCATCGCGACAATATCGCTTATATCTCTTCCCTGTTTTACATTTTCCTTCAACAAAGTGTATAATTTGGTCGTTGAATAGTGCATATCACTAAATACACTGAAACATGAATCAGAATGGTAACTTGTTGTTACACCCCTGAATATTAGGGACTTGAAAAAAGTGGGAGAAAACATACAAAAACTGCTGCTCCTATTCTAGTGTTTATCTATTTTTAAACAGAAATTAATCACATTTATTTTATCTTTCTTTTTCTGTATCTGTCAGAGCGAGATATTTTATATAAAATCAAATTTTGTCTTTAAAGATTCATAGCGTAAACATTAACACATATTTATGTATTATTTTTATACATGATTCAATGCATATTTAAATAAAAAAAAAATGAATAGAAAGCAATCCTATTTGTTGGTGTAGATGGCGATGCTCATGTGGTGTTTAAAGTGGAGATAAGCGGGTTATCCGGAGAAATTACAACTGATGGAAAGTCAGTTCAATCGCAACAAACGATTTTGTTAATTTAATCCCGAAGAAAGGGGAAATAATAAATTTCAAATTTACCTAACAGTTTACATTGAATACTCATTCAAAACTGAAATTGTACATAACTCTTTATCGTGTAACGTTGTGTTTTTCAAATTTTAAGACCAGAATAAGTAAACTTATACATGTACCGCTATTACAGAGCTAGGTTTAACTATGTGCTTTCTCAACAGGCCTACGTATATCCATGGATTTTTATTAACCCTTATATTTTATGGCTCCAGAAAGATACTAAAACTTTTTTATTGACATTATTACCAAAGTTTATTATAAACAACAAATAAAGTGTAAATATATCGAGTTACAAAGCGGTCAAATATAAGGTTAAGAGTGCATTGACTTTAGTGCCTTCCGTTTTCCCATGGATTTTGCGGTATTCAAGTTAGCATAATCTTCTGGGCTAAACAAACTTTGTATTATTCAATATGATATTACATGGCGAATTAACGCATTAGTCAGACCAAAATCCTACCCCTTTTGATTTTATTGTTATCGCACGTGATCTAATTATTCGCGGTATTTGAATGCGTGTCAAAGTTGCGGCTCATTTATGGATTAGAAGACCATTATATAGCATACTGCACACGGTGATATTCTACATTTCCTACAGATTGCTGGAATTTTCCATTTTAATTGTAAATCACACATAGGATAATAGAATACGGGTTTCAACAAATCTCTCTCTCTCTCTATCTCTTCCCAAATGCGTGTGTGAGTGCGCGCGCACATGTGTGCGTGTTTCATTAGCTGCCTTTTGAGCTAAAATTACTTCCACATCGTTTGTTACGATACCTTCCCTTCACAGTAACTAGCAAAATTAATCAACTTGATTCTTTTTTATTCATGAATCGTACAAAAGTCAAAGGTCTTCTAGAGCGGCCGTGGTAAGTCAACAAGGAACAAATGTCGGCAAACAATCTCCTCAAAGAAAGGCAACGTTTTCTGACAAGTTGTCCGAGACTCAAGTGGACGTTCGTCTGCTGGGCTCAAGTAGCAGACGACACATTCGTCCTTATTACCCCATTCTAATTTAAGATGCCCTGTCAGTTGAGTAGTTAAAAACATTCAAAGAGAGCCTATTGAACAGTTTTCATGCTATGTCCAGATATCACGCAGACTTCAAGAGGGCATATTGCAATATGACAAATATAAAAGATATCTCAAAGGTCATGGGGTCAACGGTCATTTTTTATCATTTAAACTAAGAATGTGGAAGTGGACGGTCATCGTTTAATGAGTTGCATAACTGGATTGTATTCAATAAAATTGACGAAAAGGAAACATTTCCCTAAATAAACATATTGTATAATCAAAACCTATCTTAATCAGCAAGTCAGCGACTGCGTGTCCAAAATTGAAGCAAACTATAGAATCAAGTTCATCTCCATTCATTTTAGTATGACTGGTCAGTGCATTATGCACAAACACCAGTCTGTTCTTTTATTGAAATATCGTTTTATATCGGTGTGAAATATGCCACCGCGATTTTAAAGGCTATATCAAATATCCCAATAATATTGATATCGTCTTTCTGGTTTTCGCGGCATTTCGTGTTAAAAGGGATTGACTAAGTTTCAAACACAATCATATGTTCACCGACTAAGTGAATATCCGTCATTCCAAACTACGTCATACAACCATATGTCATACAACTATGTGTCATGCCACCATATGTCATACCACTATGTGTCATACAACCATATGTCATACAACTATGTGTCATACCACCATATGTCATACCACTATGTGTAATATCACCATATGTCATACAACTATGTGTCATGCCACCATGTCATACCACTATGTGTAATATCACCATATGTCATACCACTATGTGTCATATCACCATATGTCATACAACTATGTGTCATACCACCATATGTCATACCACTATGTGTCATACCACTATGTGTCATACCACCATTTGTTAAACCACCATGTGTCACATCATCATGTCATAATGTATCACACTAAACTGCCATACAGTAATTTCCATATGTCATACCATTGTAGGCCCAGATCAGACGGTCAGAAATTCTCAGTCTCTCCAGGTGAACTGTGATACTGTATATATTATGAAATATACCGAAATAAAATCTTGTGATGTGATGTGATGTCCAAATGCAATCAGGTTGTGTACTGGTCGATAGATCATGATCCTGATATCTTTAATGTGGTTAAAGTATTAAACACGCCATAAAACAGGCGTTTGTCCGTAATACGTATCATTGGAAACATTTAACGTCTAGAGACAATCTCAGGGTAGAAATAAAATCTCCCCACAAACCGTTTATGGTGTCTGCCCAGTCATTTAAAGTTTGCGGTCATGAAGGTCGCGGTCCCAGAATGATTATTTACTGTTGTAAATTTTAACGTTAGACCCGCCTCAGTTTGAAATAAAATCTATATGTAGTGCATGGTAAATAGATACGTGAATACCTAATTGCAGATTTGATTTTGCATAAAATGACAATGTATAAATTAATGTCAGGTGACCCATGGTTCGGTGCTTTTGTTTTCGATTTTTATTGTGTTTTGTTTACATTAGAGGTATAAGCACATGTCACTATAATAAATTAGCTTCTTACATACTTTTTCATCTGAAAACTTGAGCTTTGATTGATAATGCACTAGGTGTAATTTCATATAAACCAGTCGTCCAAAGAAAAGACATTTATAGATCAAAGAGCCACTTAATTTATGTGAATTAAATACATTTGAGAGAAATGATATAAAAAATGATAAAAAAATAAATAAATAAATATAAAAAAAAACTGTCTCTCACGCCTTTTACTCATGTGTATATAGAGTCCCTGGTCAAAGCTGTAAAAGGGGTCTACAAAGTTGTACAAATGATGGATACTGTTCAGCTGAAATAAAGGGTAGCAAAACTATTCAAACTGTAGTTGAACTATGAAGAAAAAATATGTATGAAAGTTTGTTAAAGGGTAAAAATAAAGTTCCTTTTGCCAATTCACAACAGATACTGAGGCATTGTGTTTCATTTTATTTCACGAGCGGTAATAAAAATACATAAAGTAACAACAAAATGCATAAAAAGATTTAGGAATAAACTTGCACGCACTTGTTAAAATAAAGAAACAGAGATCATATTTCTATTCAATATGGACGTGCAAGTGTTAGTATGGATTTTCACATGGAGCATCTGCTAGTTTATTGCCAGTATATGAAATGACCACACAAGACTAGTTTAGTTATAGCAAGATGCACTATAGTAAAGCATTGAATTTTGACGAAAGCATAAAATATCAACAGTTTTCATCTCATATAGAGTATATGTAAATGTCTGATTCACTTATACAATCTACATACATGTACTTAACCCTTTCCTCATATAGACTCATTTTGACGCACTCAATAGGTACCACATAAAGCCTGATCTGCAGAAAACCACAGTTAAACCTTACCAAATTTAATTACAAAGTCCTCATTTCCAGACCACTGAGGAGCAGCGAACAGCATAAAACTTGATCAGCCTGCGAGTTACTCGCAGGCTGATCTGGTTTTATGCTGTTCACATAGGTCTTTTCATGGCATCCTCTATGAGGGAAAGGGTTAAGAAATAACAATTTTGTTTGTTTGTTTGTTGGGTTTAACGTCCCATCGACAGTATTTAAGTCATTTGGAGACGATGTCTACTTGAGAAAGATATTGTGCTGCCACACTGCAGTATCACGTCGTAGACATGTGGCATGATACCACACCCAGTCACATTATCCTTACACCGGGTCAGCCAGTTCTGCAACTACCCTTATATTCTGAGCACCAAGCAAGGGAACTATAACAGTACAAACAATTTTGTTTATTGGTAATATTAAGAGATAATCAGCCAGTGTAAAATAAGTAACATACAGAATGATCAGCAATACATTTCGAGTAAAAACATCACAGTGAAACCGACTCAGGCAATTGTTTATGTTCAGTTTGATCTAGATTTGCAATGGTCCAGCACAGTGTAAAATGGCGTATCCGGATGATGAAGCATGAACTGACCACCCAGGGGGTCACTTTTACCCACAATTCTCTCCGTTCACCTGACGCTAATTGTACACCGATATCTACCCTGTGTATACCTGACAAACCTCTCACCTCTAGGTGACAGATGAGTCTCAATAGATAAGTTGATAAACCATTTTCTGAGTTGTCGTAAAATGAGTGACACCATTTTTATCAGTCATAAAACGGATAGAGATCCATTAAACATGATTAAAATTTCTCACTAACGTTAAGTCTGAGATGAGGGTAACAGATTAGTTTGATCTTCCCCTATCCGGACTGCATTAAGTAAATGGGTTTAAAATGTTTCACTCTGAAAAACGTGTTTAAAGGTTTCTTTTGACAGACCGTAAAAGCGACATCTTGTAAGAAAGTGACAAATCTTTTTTTTCTCGGTTTGCTGATTTTCTGTAAATAAGTAATAGATACCCTCCTTTTCCGTCTTGACATTCCTAGTTCCTCACATGTCATTTATGCTTTACTTTTTAAACTCTACTTTAACTTCTCTTTAAAATAACATTGAGATCGTAATTCGTTTACCTGTACACAAGATTGAGATTGAAACAATCACTGAAAGTTTAACCCTTTCCCTCATAGAGGAAACCATGAAAAGACCTATGCGAACAGCATAAAACCAGATCAGCCTGCGAGTAACTCGCAGGCTGATCAGGTTTTATGCTGTTCGCTGCTCCTCAGTGGTCTGGAAATGAGGATTTTGTAATTAAATTGGGTAAGGTTTAACTGTGGTTTTGTGCAGATCAGGCTTTATGTGGTACCTATTGAGTGCGTCAAAATGAGTCTATATGAGGGAATGGGTTAACTGCAAACAGTCTTATTATTTTTTTCCGCATCTAATTCTGCTACAGTGTTCTTTTAAAAGTTTCGGTACAACGTCTACACTTTATAAACCAGTTGAAAAAATATATAAGAGGTTTTAAACATACAAACATACAAGCCTTTGATTTTTTTTGATTTTTTTTTTATGAAAAGATCTACAATTCCCAAAACCAGCATTCTTTTTTGAAACTATAAGAAATTCTATTTAAATAAATGAAACTGACAACGATGATGATATGCCAGTCCAAAGCCCAGCTAAAATGTCATCTGTGTCATAAGCCGACATTTTTGTTTTCTAAAAAAAAAAAAATAATAAATACAATTTTTTGGATTCGGTCAATTTGAATATCAAATATTGTAAGGATGCATAATACATTTGATTGCATACTACGATGTGTGTGTGGCTCTGATTTGTCAAGCTTTCTGGACAATCGTATCTATTTTATTTCAATCAGTTTCCATCTCTCCAGTTATACATCACAAACTACTCGCTTCAACATGCATAATCCCAATCAGAAACAAAGCACTTTTCCTTTAAGATCGCATTTGTAGGTTCAAAAGCTTGCTCAAATCTCTCACAGGTGCTTAAGCTGAATGTTTGACACAAAACAGAGAGATGCAACTATTTAGTGAGCTAATCCTATACGCAGTGTATCCATTATCTTGCAATTAGTTTTGTTTTTATTAATTATTAATTACGTCATATACAGTGATATATACGAAAAGTGGTTAACAATATGGGTTAGATCACACAAAAAGGACCGAACCTGCGGGAAAATTGCTGAAAGTTATGTGATGTCACTATGTAAACACTGTTAAACCGTTAATGTATTATTGCATCACAAGGTTTTGAAAATCATAGAGGTGATTGGACGGCTGAATGGGCTCAAAACCTCCACCGATTGTCTACTCTCTGATAACACTCCGGTTTGACTACTGTTTATTTACACAAATTCTTTTGTAATCTTACAAACGATATTTTCATAGCCTGCTCTGTAGGAAATTGTTGTTAAACGTTGACGAGAAGATATGACAAATCAAATCTTGAAATGAATCACAGATATTGGTAATGTATACTAAGAAAGGTGGGATAAAACGAGCTTAGGAATGCATATCAAATAGGGATGAAATGCTCTTATCGTCGGTGACAAAGATTGGCGTCAAATATTCGTTTATCCTTTAATAAGTTTTGTCGAATAGATGACAAAACAAAACTTTGGGGGATATATGTTGCTCAACTAGATGCATACATTTGTCCGTTTCTGTGAAAGTTGTTATAGGATAGTAAGACTTTCACAGTGACACTTATATGTAGAATAAGCAACAATATCTAACAATATATATGTGATAAATCAAATAGAAAATGAAACACGTATTTTCTGTATCTGGTATTTTGATATATAATGGTGTATGTAATTAAACACTTCGTCTTCACGACATGAAGACCATAATAGAATAGCCAATGCGACCTGTATAAACCTGATCAGCCTGCAAGTAATTCACGGGCGGATATAGACCATAAGTCATCATTCAACTGAGTCTATATGTCTGACACGGACTCCAGATTCTAAAATATGATTTGTCAGTTTTATGAAAATTTAAAATATAAAAATAATATTTTTAAAAAATTTACAGACTGGAAATCGTAAATTGAGATTTTTACTCATGTATTTATTATAAACCAGAAGTTATTATATAAATATTAAATAATGATCATGTATAAAACACACACCAAAATGCCTATATGTCGCCCATGTCAATGTAAGTAATTATCAAGTGATATCAATCCAAACCAGTTAAGTCAGTACTGAACGATTTATTACATCATGCATGTATGTACCGCACGAAACAAATCTGTTCTGTTGCACGGTGACAGATGACAGCCCTTTACCTCATGAATATTCATATACAAATGTATGAATTCATGAATATCAATATACAATACTTTAAATGGGATACGAAACAATGGATTTTTTTCTATTCCGTGCAATAAAGCTACACTACTACTGTGAAAAAGCTGGGCTACAAGTAATGTATGAGCAAACAGAAGAGACCTTGAACAGAAGCTGTCTGTCCAGAGTTTCCTTTGTTTGTCATGGCGTCAAAAGACGACTATACGAGGTGAAGGGATAATGATACAAGTTAACTACACCATGGCACTCATACGTAGTGAGGCAACAGAATATATAGATTACCACTGTCATATTCAATATCACAACCTTCGCCAAGCAGACAAAACATGATGATGAAGAAAGAACATAATTATCATATAAAATACAGTAAGTCGACATTCCCATTTATTCTCTGTTTTACACACAACAAAATTATAGGGACTCTTTTATGTGCTTGTGACAGATTTAGTCACAACACAATGTATATATGAAGAATATCTACAGTGCTTTGCATGTTATGAGAGGATATAGTGTATAGACAGTGTCCCTTTTGTTTGTGCCTAGTGTAAACAATTTATATTAGCAAGTCAGTCGTCTATGCCATATCGTTCCACAATGGTAGACACACGTTTTCTATCTCAGAAAAATCGACTGATTGCAATAATGGTATGTCTGACGTCCGTGTCACTTCACACGGCTGCCATGTTCCCTTCACACAGCATTCAGCTGCCAGCCAGGTTTTGAGATTCATTCGTGAAATTCACACACTGTTCTTTTTTCCACGTCACTTCCGCTTCACGCCCCCTGGCGGTGAAACTGCACCACTAATACAGTGGTTGTTACAGTCGTCCATATGTGGGTGATATGATAACCATCAGAGCGTGGCTTATCAGTAATTGAATTTAATTGATCAAGTGAGATATCAATTATGCACTGCAGCAGGACAACTTGTAAAATAACTGTACGCACTGTGACATCACAATGTTTACGTCACACCTAGCCTGTCGGGTGAATAAGGAGGACAGAACATGGCCATCAGTGACAACCCTCCAGGCTGTTTATTTTTTACCTGACACAATGTTTTTACTTTCATTCTTTTTTAATAATGGCAAAAAATCTGTCAGTAAAGGAGAACTCTATCCGGCATTTTTGGTTAAAAGAAAAGTGATAATAGAAAAAAAGCGTTTTTTTTTTTAATGTAACAGTACCAAAAAATGCATATCAGCCTAGTCTGTTTTTTATTCTCCCCCTGAATACTTATTTAGTGTGGCATTGTGTGTCAATTTTTGTGTCTTAATTGGACAACATAATTAATATTCAATTTTTTTTATATTAACTCAAATTAAGAATCGACACGGTAGTCATACATTTTCGAAAATATTTTTGTATTATGAATTACTTGTTATAATTCTAAAGTACATGCTATGTTCTAAAATACATGAATATGATAATATGCCACGTTTTATGTAGCTATTGCCGGTAGTCACTTTGGAGAAAAATATTTTATTGGAGATGGACACTTGCTGTAATATTGTTTTGCCTCTTGTTTAAAAAAAAAACAAAAAAAAAAAAAAAACAAAAAAAAACAGGTATACTCGAAACTATGGTTCTTAGTATACTTCCTATGGGACAAAAATCATCAGGACAACCCACATCGAATGATAGAATGGAATGAATGGAAGTACAACAAATTATTATCAAGGGTAAGGCCAAGGTTACCCGGTTTATGCAAACATAGTATCGAATTCAATAACACATAGATGAAGCGCCTCACTTTTCAATTCATATATTGTACATGATATAAGGAAACTTTCTTCTAAATTGAATACATTTTAATAGAAATAAATGTTTGAGGTTTTCATATATTATGTATCAATATCGAGAAAACTGGCAGTGTCCAGGGACACGGTTCAGTGAGGGAGAATGGAAGTAGTTTCAGGTGGGAGGTGCTACCTACACTGACCTCGTCATTAATTTGCTCGTTTATAATGTATCAACCCGCATGAGGTCCTGTAATGAACTGGCTCACGATGTGTTTGAACGTGTTTGGATTTAGAAAAAAAAAGTAAAATTATGTATGACCATTCACTTCATGTTGATAAAGGCTAGCATTTGTTATCTTGTAGTAGTACTCATCGACTACGATAAACTGTATTAGGAATTAAAAGAAAGAAATTAAATTTTGAAATAAGTTAAATGTAAAATTAAGAAGAAAAAAAAACATTTTAAGAAAAATCGGGTGTTTTTGAATTAGGTATACAGGTAATGACATTATTTTGATTTAGTTATGTTGGTTTTGTGGGTGTTTACAGTCGCTGCAATAGTATTTATATAATTTCAAATACATTTTGTTAAAGATACTGGTCCTTTTGGGTGGTTTTTAAGTTGATCCAGTGCTACAATCCATGAAGGCCACGATGGGCCTGAACCTACTTCCGTTACGTGCTGTCACAATGGACCTTGATGTCTTCTGCAAGTATTAAAAGAGTTAAATTCAATCCTTCATCGATCAATAATGTCATTTCACAACACAGTCAATGTATGACATGATTCTATTTCAAAGACAACTCCATGGTATCCTGTTGTATACATTTCGTCTCTATAGAGATCATGATAAGTCCGATCAACAACGTCATAGAACCACAGCTGGCTCCTCAACTCAGCCCCAGTGGCGGATCCAGGAATATAGTGAGGTGGTGGTAAGCATAGGTTGAGCAACGCGTATTCTGCCCCCCCCCCCCCCCCCCCCAAAAAAAACAAAATAAATAAAATAAATACCACAATCAATAATACTCCCGGCATAGGTGACAGCAGGTAACCTCTTATCAATTGTTTCAAGTCACTCACCATGATGAATGTGTGAAGTTAAATTTACTAAAATGTTCGAGGATTCAATAAAAAAAAAATGTGCACAATAATTCTAATGCCCCGGTACATTCGCGGAAGACACTTCCGTAAAATAGACATTTGAAGTCTCGGCCAGCATTATATTATGTATACGGGATTAGAAACAAGATATACCGGATAAGTCTATTTCCATTTTAAATAGGTTTAACAGTTGTCTTATAGATTCTCGAACAATATAAAACCAAAAAAGTAATTATGCGAGTTACTCGCAGACAATATCTGAATTGGGATTTTACAAGTACTGGTTGTATATAAATAAGTATTTATAACTGATTTACTGTGGCCTAGGAAAACACGGAGATAAAGGATAGATAATATTTCACCTTATCTGCTTGAATAGATTAAACTATTTTAACATGTAAGGATTAAAAAAAAAAAGACAGGTGTTATTAATGAGTTAATTGGCTTGTTCACATGAATTGAAAATTTAAACCTTTATCTGATAAAAACGAGTTATGACAATTACACAAACTGTTGGGGCTATACGAAATATCAGGTCCCGCACAAACATAACCTTTATCATGTCGACAGTCTACTAATATTTTCATTACCTTGCAAAAACCATTTCTTATGAATTGAAAACATTGACGGTAAAAGCATGACTGATAATAAATCGATTGTTTGTTCTGTTTGATTAAAATTATAATTTATTTTGATAATATGTCCAGTGTAGGTAGGATAAACAGAATAATAAGTTGAGAATCAAATGAAAATACGCAATAAATTTTAATTAGATTTGTGTGAACATATAATATTTCCAATTACATTCACTGTGAAATAATGACGTTATTATCAATAAGGTAATTGCTTTCCTTACTGTTTTCAAGTTTGTTTATTTATTCCTTAATTTAATGAACACATTTTGGTCAATAACGGATATACAGGGCCATGTGGCATTTTCCAAAATCTTTGGAAATATTTTCAGAGAGGGAACAAAATATTCCAACGAATATCACATGTATATAAAAGTAATACACTAATTGATAATATTATGCAATGTACGATACAAATAACGTTCAGACAAAAACATTAATCTTAATATCGGTCACCGGTAGCTGTAACCGTGCAAACATTGTTGAAAGATAATATGGCTTTGAATTACGCTTCACATTTCGAAACTATATCTTAAAATATATTCTAGATGAATCGCTTGCCAAATTTCACATTAAAAATTGTTTTGCATGGAGCGAGGTAATTGATTCGGACCCTGGTCTCTACGTACAAATGACTTCACATGGCGCTAAGTATATAAGGTTAATTCTAGAAAGGATCTGCTTAATATCAGTAAAAATAAAGACAAGCAGCATATGTTTAACCTGGACAGCCACCTGTTCATGATACAGTGATACAGAATGTTTGCGATATAGATTTGAAATATCCCCTATGAAGAATTAAGAGATTATGAAGAAAGTTAATAATTATTATGAAGCATTAACACAATTAGAATTCGAAGGTACAGTGTTTTAGCTAAAATTGGTGTATAAATAAGTAAATACGGTTCCAAAAGAATAGTGTGCACGTAAGTATTCATAATTGGTACGTTTCTTTGCTTTCATTTCATTATTATGACAACTATGAGGTGCATTCTTATTTTGAAGGCAATGGTATCCTGATTTATTACATGTAGTCCAAAGAAGACTGGATCAAAAGCGGGCGTTGCAACTGTGGAGTGATTTGCATCTGAGTGCACAGTTATTTTTGCAACCTAAATATATTTGAATAATGACTCGCATAAATATTGATGGCAATGACAAAAAAATGACAATAAAATAAACATACATGTGATGATATATTAAACACACGTTTTCTCAACTTTCTGGTGGAAGATAAAAAAACTGTATAAGCAGAGAACTCCAAAGCAGAACGAACAGGTCTGTCATTCATATGGTGTTTTAATATATATATGAATATATTTAAAGTATTGAAGAAGAAGGTTTTGCTTTCAGTTTTATGCAGAGTCCCGTCTTAAAAGAAGAAGTTAGACCTCAAACAGAGATGTAAATCAGCGAGGAAACGGAGTCACAATACATGCAGGTGAAAGTTGAAATTTAAATTGATTCTTTTGTACAGGTACTGAGAGTCAAATGTTGATCTTCGATTCAATTTGTCCTTTTCACCAGTTACTCCATTCTGGTGTACAATTTCACAGACGCCACGATGTTCATTTTGCATTTCGGCAAAAACACGGATACAAAGAACTTGTCGGATTAGATTTTCAACTCCTTTTGCCATAGCTAATGAAGTCTTTGCTCTTTATTTTGTTATCCGATAATCTTTGGTATCCTCTTTTTGAATTTCGCCCCCAAAAAAGAACGGATCTTCATTTAATTCAGTGGCTACTTTTTGGTTGTCCTAATTAACTCTATCAAAGACACGCCTTGACATTTCAAGAAGCTGCCAATCAAGAAAAATCTCACGCTTTCTCTTCATCGCGAGATTTCATTCTCGTCTGGCATCGAGGCGTATAATCGGAAATCCTCTGGTCGCTTCACTGAAATATTTTTAATTTTAACCCCGGTTCTCTAAGAATAGAAAACAATTGGTCCTGTCCATGATTCTCTAATTTGTCTTTCAGCGGCGTGTTACATCCGGGTCAATGGCTGAGGACTTACTCCGCAGACGATGGATTCGTGGGTATGGGAAACAGGCAGGATGACGAAGACAACCAAGGGTTCCGAACCTAATTACTGTTTAGAATCAATTTGTGCTCGGTCAGGACCCTAAACACATTGATTGTCTGGCCCAATACGACTAATTGTATCAATTTCATATAATTCCTGAGAGTATTAGACCAAGAGCATTATTTGGAAACAAGATGATTGTATTCTTCTGTATAGCAGACGCTTGCAAACAAGATGATCAGTGTCATATCGATGTTTTCATGCCTGGATTAAGCGCCATCTTGAATGTTTAAAACGCAGCATCCTTGCCGACAGGTATTCAGAAAACAACAAAAATGATTTTTAATACGATACTTTAATATCCTGACTAAGATGGAAGGTCTTTGATGTCATCTTCAGTTCTTTCAAAACTTTTGAGCGAATAATTTGATTTTTTGCTCCGAGAGGCAAGATTAAATATAAACATGGCGGTTTAATGGAACGCCACTGTTACATAGGGTGATCATTTCCCAGCACACCGGGTCCCCTCGTCTGCATTATTACTAACGATTAGATACATACAGATGCATCCTGTTTTAGATTCAAGAATCTGCTTTATGATATCGCCGTCTTTTCATGGATCATTTGCAAACAGAGTGTTGTTATCGCAGTTAACATTGCATTACGATAAAATGAAATAACCCATATAATATCTTGAAATATCCCGCGAATTTAGTAATGAATCCTTTTCCTGCAGCTTAAAAAGCCATTAGCTTTTTCAGAAAAAAATACCTTAGTTATAAACTTAACAGTCCGATTGAACACATTTACAAGGCTAGGAGCGAATAGGTTCATCTTTTCACAATTTCCGAATACACCTTTGGTAAAAAAAATATTATACATAATCTTTTTTATTATTTTTCACACTGGCATACCTTACTGGTAATCATTTATTTAATATACTTATTCACGTATATACATTTCTCGTTCGTATTTAATTTCACGATTCCTCATAATTATAACTATACAAAAGTAGGAAACGTAAAAAGAAATCAGGTGCTATCTACACTAAAATTTACCTTTCTTAGTAGAAAATAAGTCATCACAGAAGAAAATTATTATGAAGATTTTATTTTATGTTCTTCTAGATACATATCAAAATAATGAAATAGGTCAAATTGATCCATGGCCATTACTAGTACTATTAATACAAAAATCTTTATTAAGAGTACTTCTAGTATACAAAGCAAGTTAACTATTGTTCTATCAATCGACGACTTGCTGAAAGGGGTTTAGTAACATACGTAATGCTCTCGAATCTTATGCAGGAAAAAAAAATCCAGTCAACAGTATTTATCTCATGAAAATGATCATATATTTATTAACTTAATATGCGTTGATAGAGATTGTACATTCATAATATACTCAATATTTAAATAGCTATGTTTAACTTTTTCAATATGTGTAGAGATAGCATATTTAAGTTGAGAAAATCTTGGAAGGCAAAGATTCGGCATGGCGTCACTTTTGCTCTTGCATATTCATAAATACACGGAAATCCTTAGTGAAAATATTCATGTTCATAATGATGAATCTAGAATTATGGGGGATATATCACACAATAACCGATAAATCACTTTCATGTATTTTGTAGGTTTGGGAATCTCTTCAGATTTCCTCTTCTCACCATCTTTCGTGATTACTGCGTCTCAGATTTGTGTCATAGACAAATGGTAACTGACTAAAACTCCGGGGCATGTAAATCATCTTATACCTCGCATTAATTCATGTTCATGCAAATAATTATTCCAGAGCTTTCGGAGAAAATGAAATCCATGAAAAAACATCAATCAAAAATGACAATATGCATACAATATTAGGCAGACTTTATCAGAGATTAACCCTCTCTGACCGAATAGTGAAACTCATTCTTCTGACGAGAACTTTCATTTCCCCTGCAGACAGCGGCCAAGTCTGACTGTAAGCCGGTCCTGACGGCCCTTAATCACTCCATTAGGGTACCGGCAGTGGGGCTTAATCAAGGTGAAACGGGCCGTGGAGCAATCCAGTCCGGCCTGATGCATTTCCCATTACGGAACATGCAGGAATGTCAATCAACGGATCGAGCAGATATTTTCGTCGTCACTAAAGATTTGAGGGATGTTTAAAATACACTGGCGTATGGCGAAATACTGGCTTGTGGCCTAAACCTTTGTGAACGAATTATTATTATTATTATTATTATTTCCTTACGTTTCTAAAACAATATGTTATATTTGCACTGATGCTGTTACTTTGTAAACTTTTTATGCATACTACTTATACTGCTGCTATTAATAGCAGGTTAGTGTTTCTGCTGCTTTTGATGACGAGAGGGGATACGTTGTTAGACATTCTGCAAACAAGTTTTTGAGACATAGTGTCTTCAAATCAGAGGCGAGAGTTGTGACAGAATTGCGTAAGACTTGATCTACCCTTCATTCTTTTGTTCTACTTACAACGGTTCCAGATAGCCTAGTATACGGAAGGGGCCTCCGTGGCCGATAGAGTAAAGTCGCTGATTTTAACACTCACTCAGCCCCTCACCGCGTGGGTTCGAATCCCGGCAGGGTCATTTGGATTTTCATGTGAGGAAGCCTTCCAGCTGGCTTGCGGTAGGTCAGTAGTTCTACCCGGATGCCTCCGTGCATTCGGGGTCTTCCTCCACCTGGAATTAGCTGGACGTCGCTATATGACTGAAATACTGTCGAAGCGACGGTAATCTCAAATAGTAAAGTCAAGTCTAGTATACGGATAATTTATTGTCGGCTATGCAATATTTATACGAACAAGAGTTAAGAATATATCGCCATCTTTTATTTATATTCGATAGCTTAAGCTAAATATTATTATGGGAATGTTGGGTTAATAAATTAAGTAACATAATGATTGATATATCGGATAAACTTATATATATGAGAAAGTTTTAATTCTACTTCATGCAATGCCTACATAGCAACATTTAAGCGTCAGTTTATTCAGGAATGAATACATTTATTAAATCTATGTCTTATTGTAATACAGTTGTAAATTTACTAAATCTTCGTTTGGTCTTGAAAAACATATTGAATAAATTAAAATTGATAAAACTCGTATTCCACTTACTTGTTTTAAAGTAAGTTCAAATTCACTTGAAATATACATAGGTCTGAAAACGTGATAGAATCTGAATACCATCCTGGCTTTGTTGAAAAAATATATTAAGAGAAACACCATTTAACTCGGAAACTTAGCATGGCCTACAATAACGAAGTTCGTGTTCTCATTATCTTCTGATACATGTAATATATAAACATTGTTAAATCTATATATGTGAAGCAATCCTCATTTTAACTGATCCGTGATAATTTACAGTCGAACTTCGGTGACTCGAACACTGAAAACTGGGACACCATACTTTACTCGAACACATTTCAAGGTCCCGGTAAAACTGTTCTTTACTCTTTATTGTTCGACCTGGGATGAGTTGAACACTGATGACTGGAACTCTCGAATTTAATTTCCGGCCTGAAGTGTTATTTCATACGTACATGTGATGTTCGCTGGCGATTTAATTGCAAACTGCTGTACAACGTGTTTTCACATATTGTGAGATTGGCACTGGCATTTATTAATTGGCATTTAATAATTATTCTTATTAAAGCAATTTGCTATATGTTACTTGTGTCATTTGAGCTGATATTTATTTTGTCTGATTTTGCTTTATTTGTGGATAATTCACAAAGTTTTTTTTCTGCAAAATAAAAAAAATAAACGGAGTATGTAGAAAATGTTATGACTTGCACGTTGGCCGACGTATGTGTATATATACGTGAACGAAATGAATATCATCGTTAAGGTTTGTGTTTTCATAATTGATTTTGTCAGCTGCTGATTTATGGATTTATATTTTATTTAAAGAATAAAACAATGACAAAGATAAGTTTATTTTATTTAATGATACCTTTAATATTACTTTGCCGATTTATGAATAAGAAAAATAACAAATACGAGAGTTTACTTTAATCGATCAGTGCTAAAAGAGGCCTTATAATAAATAATAATCTTTTTATTTAGTCAATGACAAAATGCTGCCGATTTACCATGATAAAAACATGAAACTTAAAAGTCATGACCTGACAATAAAAAAGGGGGGGGGGAATTTTTGAAAAGTTTGAAATTGGTGTGACAGGTCACAAGTAGGAATAATATCTGAACGGGAAGTACATCATTTGAACTTTTTGAACACCCACATTAGGGGCACTCTATTCAGGAGAATTTTAATAAGTCGAACCGGATGACTATACTCTGTTTGATTGTAAATTCATTAATCATGTGATGACAATATCTTTTAGTGATGTTGTCATTCCTCAATCAGGCCAGGGGCTAGGGTCAGAGGTCCCTTAATCCCCTGATTAATTTGTCCGTGCAGTAACCCGTCTCTCTGTCTGACCGTTGTCCGGCCGGCTTGACCAGTTGACCATCCCGCCCTCGACAGCATGACAGCTTCAAATTGTGGTTGACTTTAGAAGTGTACATTCATCTCGGATCAAGAACTGTCCTTCAGTGGCTGTCATGTACATAGAATGTCCTTGAATGTTAAACTGTCTAATCATAAAATAATGGAAACCGCCATGTCATAACGCGGTAAGGGTAATCAATTGCAAACTAATTAAAGGCAAAAAAAGTAATACGGAGAAGAAACATATTTAAAAAAAAATTTTTTGTTTAAATTGGCTACTTCTTTAACTACTACTGCGGCGGCTACTACTACTACTACTACTAAATTTAAAGATATAAAAACACTCCAAATGGCGATGATAAGGAGGACAATGACGATGTTGTTGTTGATGATGATGATGATGATGATGATGGTGGTGGTGGTGGTGGTGGTGGTGATATAATCAATATACGTATCTGTTTTAGCAATCAGCTACACACGTGTTTTCACATAAAATATTTTCTAAGATTTCAAAAATATTTCAATAATTACTTTTTCAAATTTCGCAAAGAACAATTTTATTATTATTATGTGAATCTTAACGTAAAATCGTACCAAGTAACAAACGTTTCAAAATAGCAAATATCGACGTAATAATGTGAAGGAAAAAGCCTTAAACGTTTGTTGTTTTCGTGAAAGCGTCTCTTTATATCTTTCACCATTTATACGTTAGTTAAAACTCCGACTATCAATAGCTTTAGACACAAGTTCAAAAACTGAAAGTGCCAATATTTTTACAGCGGTACGTCGCTTTGAACGGTACATATAATACATAATAAAAATCTACATCCAAGACTAACACTGGAATTCGGGCCGCTGGGCTGAAGTCCTTTTGGTGACAGAGTCAATATTTTAACATCGGATATAACTGTAGATATTTTCATTGTCCGCTAAATAATCCTTCATCACCGGCTAATCCGCAAATTGGATATAAATTTGTGTACGTTATTCGTAAACAAGAAGGCCGATAAGTCGGCACTTACTTATATGCATTATATTTCATTCGTGTATCAGTTTCTGTAGAATAAATAATTTAGGGATGATGAAAAAATGAAGAAAAGTCGAGGGTGTAACAAAATAATATTAATAAGACTGCTGTACTGATGATGATGATGATGATGATGATGATGATAATGAAAGGGTGTTTAAAGGGCTAGTTGTCGTCTAATTTAAAATATTTCGATGCGCGTCGAATTACAGATGATCCTAAGTTTAATTCAATCCTAAACACCTCTCAGCAGTTAACGATATTTGGAAAATTACCATAGTGTATCGTATAAACACATATATTAAAGAGTATAAAATTGGCAAAGTAGTTAAAGCATCAATCAGAAAAGGGATGAGAGAGCGGAGAAAGTATGTTAATTTCATCATGATGAAAGCATAAATTTCGCCGTCAATTTCACAGTCTGGGTGATAAAAAAGCGTCGTCTTTATGCCTCAAAAATAGCAGACAGCGAACCAGTCCACGGTATGCAAGGGTAGTTCATCGCATGCTTAACGCGATGATTTGTACAGATGGATCGCGATAACACACGATAATTACACCTTTTAGTAAAGTTTTAGTTGTAAATACGGTGACCTGTTGATATACGAAAGCAATAACTCATTTTCCGCAGTTTTTGTCCATTTTAAGGTATGTTGAGTATTGACTGATCTCGAATTATTTTAATTTCAGTTTTCACGAATCATTATAAATTCAAATATTTGTCTTATTTGAAAATGACTATTTCTAATCAGTATATCTGTTCTTTTTTTAATGTTCTGGAAATAAGTATTTTGTAGTGAAAAGCAATTACAATAAATCATAAAATTTTAAACAGGGTCGTTTGACATTTTTTCTCAAAATGTTTGTACTTGTAGGAACCATTTTCATTTCATATATGGTCGCATTATGAACATGCACATATGTACAGATATTCGCATGTATATATTTCATTCACTCTTGTGTACATGTTGGTTTGTTTTGCATGGATAAATGGATGAACGGGCGGACAAATAGATGTTTTAAAGGCGCGCCCAGTTAAGTCATACCTGACATATGAATTAAACAACCAACCTACAGAATTATAGCCATTCTACGAATATGAGGCAGATCAAACCCTATTCTACTGTTAAAGTAAAACTTCAGCCGACCACCCAATTTCCGTTGTATTTCATGACACTTTTTTCTTTCGTATACAAAAGAAAGTATAACCCCGCATTTTGTACTTCCCTTTAACGTAACCACTTTTGTAAACTTACAATGTGGGGCAATTAAAGACATGGAAAGATTACGTTTTCGACTGCACATTATTTCAATTTTTAATTATAACGTAGACTGTGGCATGTCGCTTATTAAATGAATTAAACCATTTACATATGCAGAAGTTAATTGCCTACATTAGATGCAGTAAATGCGTCAGTGGATTCTATTCATACTCTCACTGTGGTTAAAAATGTCTGCCATGTCGTTTGTTATCAATAATTATAATTAACCAATGAAAAGAAATTTGAAGAATTCAATACGGTAGTTCGAAAAGAGGTAGACTGACTTTCTGACTTCGTTTTCACTAATGATCAATCCTATAAAAATACCTCTGTATTTGTTAAAAATTGCACTTAGGCTGTAAGGTCAATTGGTCTTTTCTACGCTCTTTTGCTATACAAAACAAAAGTGCCCAAATGTTAGATGAAAACGCATGTCTTAAAACGCATGACAAAATCATAAACTACTACTAGTCAACTTGTGTTAGCTTTCTTTATTTTCACGCTTCAGTCATTTGAGAACTTAGTCAACATAATGCAAATAAAGAGTTGCTTCAGTGCAGTATCACTTCGCATAGGTTAGGTGAGTGGCCCGATACCATACCCAGTCACGTAAACCTGACCTCGAGTCAGTAGGAACTTAGAAGAACGACAAGCAGGGGAATTTATCATGGCTTTGATATGTCTCAGTTCTGACAGGCAGCGCAATCAGTGATATGCATTCAAAGTAGCAATAATGACATGGTGTTTGTTTCCTAGTTTGTATAAAACAAACAAACAAACAATAAATAGATAAATAAAAAATAAAAGTGTTGATATTCTCTCAATATGCATCATATTCAAAGAAAGATTTACAATTCTTCTTGGTGATGCGAATTCATTCGCGTTCAGAGGCTTGTCGTTTTAAGTTTATTGTCAGAAAAGAGGAACCAGATAATGTCCCATTTACTTTGAAACTATACCATGCCACAGTTCACTAGAGTAAATTAAGTCCAAAATAGAGCATGAATAGAATGCCCATTTAGGTTTACATCAATGCCTTTTCCGATAAAATGAAAACAAATCAGACCCGTACCGCCCTCTTTTATTCCTTTCAAATAAACGCCTTTGTTCCATCTACCATCTGCAAACAAAACGAGAATGTTTATCGCAAATTGTAATAAACAGAATATCAACCATTTGTCAAATGCTGCATAGTAACAATTACTTCTTAAACGTTTCGTTTCAATGACTTTTCACCTAGATTACCATCGTATCGGGTCTTTAAATCAACATGGAAAGTGACGACATGAAAATCTAAATACTGTTGAGAGATAGTATCTCGAAATAAGGGGAGAGAATTTTAAAAAATAAATGTCGACACTCGGTGAGTCAATGCAAACCAAAGGAATGTGTCAAAAAGGGGTCAAAAGACTTGTATAGATAAAACAATGGCTATCACACAATATGAGCCATTAGGGACACGCGATTGTATTCTTTAAGAAATTGTTATAAAGCGTGCGCAGTATGAATATGGCGGGAATCATCGGTGTTTGTGATGACGATGATGATTGTTATACTGGGGGATGAGTAATTTTACTGTGCCCATGTTGTCGTCTGCGGACATATTAGGGTGTATTTAGTTCCGGAGTTTTGTTCTCTTTTGTTTTGTTTTGTATTGATAAGAATGGAGTCTACATCGATGAAATTATGGCAAACTCTAATGAAGACATGTAAATGTGTTCATGACAGTCAAACTTACGTTAAAATATAGATTTAGGCATGGGAGAAAACGTACAATTCAAAAACATAGTCAGGGATTGATATACATGCACTATTATATATTATTTCTTTTCACAAATTACTGCTATTATATTGGATTAATTACTTTAAATGTCAAATAGATATATTAAAAATATTGGAATGTCAGCTAACACGCTTGTTTCCGCATCACCATGTAACATGTTATTCAATTTTAATAACATGATTTTGACTTCCAAAAAAAAAAAAAATAAATAAATAAATAAAAAAAAAAAAAAAAAAAACTTATAGGCCAACTTCTTTTAGGAGGATTTTAACAACATGAAATTTCATGTTGCGAAATTGATCCATAGGCCCTACTGCCCCATCTACAAACACAATAGCTTGATGTCTGGATTTCTACATATCTATTAAAATTTATTCATCTATTCTTTTTATTTTCTTTCTTCGAGAACTCGATTTCTCCCGAAACAACGCTTAAAATTTGTTTACGACATGTATATGACACGGCTTCTCTGTTACTTGTAAACAAACATGTAGCTGAGTATCGTGTCGAGGAAGAAAAATGATAGATTTTAGATTTAGAGAATACATCGACATCCTATTTTTGCACACTTGAAGTTAGATGTCTTGCTAAATGTTATTTTTGCTGAGATTAAAATTAGTACAGTGGCTCAGTGTCCAAAGTTAACTCTTTTGAGTGTTTATATCGAGACAGAGGTCGGGAGATTTCTCTACATAGCGCCGTTAACACTTATCATATTAACTTCAAAAAAATATATATACATATCTTGTTATGGATGATTAAGGTAAATGACTCACACTTCCATGTCAAATTGTCTATCAGACAGGCATACAGACACAGACAATAGTGCACGGGGCAGAAAGAGCGGGAAGCGCCGATGGGCCAGCCACAATTATCCGCGGGATTATCACGGCCCCGGTAACGTACGCGTGGCCAGATATTCGCATTCAACAACCGGATAAAAAGATTAAAGATTATCATTTCATCTTTCGCTCCCTTAAAGGGGATCTTGTGCCATCTTTTGTTATATCGATTTGTTTGAACTTATTCAAAATTGCATCGGATTGCAAGAATATCTCTAAGCCCATTATAAAATATTTATCGTCCCCCTTTCAGTATAGGCCTTTATATCTGTAAGTGTGCAGGATCGACCGAGTATCAGACCTGTGATGAGATGACTGGCCAGTTCCTACGGGCCAAAACACGTAGCAACGGTGTTAATCCAAGGTTCGTCCAGATCCTTGCATGAATGAAGTGGTTTTAAAAAAGCGAAACGCATATTTGTTTTATTTAACGGCCTCTAAATAACAAATAATGATAAGAGTGTTAGCAGTCTGCTTGCATAGTTTGCAGAGCTCTCGCCTTGTAAGCGAGGGGCCACGGGTTCGAAACCTGGTCTGACTGCACATTATCTTATCTTTTTTTTTCTTTTTTTTTTTTTTGCTCTCAACATAGGGCACGAATTCATGACACAGATATTACGAGCTTGTGGTCGTTGATTCGTTTTCTATGTTTGGTATCAACAGCCTCTCATTGAACTACCGTTTGAACTGCCGGAGCACATACGATATAGGTATTTATGATAATTATGTGACGGACGTTTCTATGTTTTGAAGACAAGTTTAGAGATAAAAATGAGATATAGTTTTGATGTATACCAAATCTGAGTTTAACGACTTGAGAATACAGCGACCGGAGATCAAACCTGGAATATTTCCTGGTTACGAGAGGACGTTTTGACCACTCTCCCACCGTGGCTTGTCTGTTAGGTTGTGTTGTTCGATGTATAGAAGCGTGATTCTATACAAGTTCAGGAAAAAAATACCATAAAAATATCATAATCTCTTTCTCTACATTTAACCTCGACTTTTTTTCATCAGGAATGATTTTTAGACACGGACCGGAAATTTCAACAGGGCTTCATGAGATCAAAACAGGTGAAAGTTATAAGTATGTATCTTTTAAAGATTAGCATATGATTCTCACAGATAAAAAGAAAATTCGAAACATTTTTTTAAAGATATGAGCAGTTTACACCTTTCGGGAAAATAAAATTTGAGTTAACCTCATGATAAATAGGCGTTTTAAAGAAGTAAAACTGGTTATGAAATCAGTCATTAATTTAAATAAATTTATCTTCCACCTATCACAATTTTTAATCCCTTAATCTGGAGATGTTAACGATTGAGGAAAAGATATAACACACATTAAAGCGAATTAAGTGTGGTTAATGGTTATTGCCTAGATAGTTAAATTTATAGCTTTTTAAGTGTTGTCACATTATATTTTTATGGATTGCTTTTACACTGTTTAAAATTACTCTTGTTACATCCGATGAATCAGCGTCAGCCATTAATTATAAATACATCACTTAGCAATTGGAGCAGTATTATTATTCCTGAAATCGCGTATTTCAGTAAATAAGAGATAATAGAAAACGAAAGAGAACAGCAGTGAACGAAAAGGAGAAATATAAATGCATTTGCCATTTAATCTTTAAAGCAATTAGGCACTAGATCTGTATCTAGCACATTGAGGAGCTTTTATTTACAGAGAAAGGACAGGTCATATGTACTGGGGTTAGTTGCAGGCTCCATGTCCTCGAAAATACACAAGTACGATCTCAGGCTCAATTTGAGAATCATATTCAAATTCATGTTGATTGTAATGGACATAGCTCGAGACGGAGAATGAAGATCATACTTAACCCTTTCCCTCATAGAGTTCCATGAAAAGACCATGCGAACAGCATAAAACCAGATCAGCCTGCGAGTAACTCGCAGGCTGATCAGGTTTTATGCTGTTCGCTGCTCCTCGGTGGTCTGGAAATGAGGATTTTATAATTAAATTTGGTAAGGTTTAACTGTGGTTTTCTGCAGATCAGGCTTTATGTGGTACCTATTGAGTGCGTCAAAATGAGTCTATATGAGGGAAAGGGTTAAGTATGATTAAGTACGATTTCTATTTTCGAGAACACGAAGCCAGGCCCGTACAGTATAGACTGCGAATGCAAAGTAACGAAGCCAGGCCCGTACAGTATAGACTGCGAATGCAAAGTAAAGTACGTATGCACTCAATCATTTTTGTTATTTATTTTTGCTGGTGTTTTTTTTTTTTTCGGACAAGTCTTGAAAGGTCATTTTCAACTGAAATATATATCTAAGCTGATTTCTTTTAGGTCGCCCGGAAAAGAGATTTCACCAGCTCATACTAATCCCCATCAACGGTCTTTGGATTGTACCAGTACTTTGCGCCTGTTGGGAGCTTTTGTCGAGATCGAATTCGCAACCTAGTTACCACTATCACTAAGTGACGTCACACGTCACCCCCTCCCATCATTCCATTTTAATTAAACCATGCAGATTCACGATTTATACATTCTTAATGACCCACAGAAAGGTAAATTCAGACTGAGCCATTCTCAATAGTTTTACCTTTTTTATTCTAAACCGCAAGTTGCTTATAAATATCAAACAATTTGAAGCACGATTTGGATTTATACCGACCGATTAAATCGTTCCCCCGGGTAACTGGTTAATATACCATTACTACTACTAATCATAAAGACAGGGGCTTCTGACAGAGTGGTAATTAACCCCTAACCGCTGAGTTCGGGTCCCAGAAGGATCTTCTAGTAGAATTGCGGACTTCGGTGGTTTTACATGAGTGCTCATGTGCATTTGGGTTGTTCCTCCGCATGTAGTAAAGTGGACGTCGCCATATAACTGAAATACTGTCCTCGCACCGGCGGTAATATATAAGCATTAGGTAAATATAGCTGACAACGGACATACACAGTTAGCTTCTGCGATTTAGATATTAATGTATAATTATATATCATTGATATATCATGTATGAAAAATAATTCGCTGACCATCCTCGAAGTGATGCATGCTTAGTACAAATATGTAAGTCACAGGTCGGTTACCAGTCTAAATGTAGTTATCATTTTACGTAGATTTAACATCAATACGGTTTTTACTTTTATCCAACTCTCTTGTAAGTATATGGAAATTTATTACCTATGTTCGTTTATGTTAAAACAAATCATGAAGACATGAATATTTTGAAGATGACACTGAAATGGACTATGTGTCAAAGACACCTAACATTTGGCCAGCTGACTTCTATCGATGACTTGTGTGGGGTTATACGTGCCAGCAGAAGGGCTTTGTTTACAAGTTTTATGAACAACAAGTGGACTCTAAAGATAACTTGCGGTCAATCTCGGGTGGGTGTCGGCGGGCACCTGCTGGCATTCGTACAGAGCAGGTATGTAAATTAGGCTGTGAATCTCCAATTTATCTTAGAGTTAAACATGTTTCTCTTCAGAGTAACTCAAAACAAATGAATGTAAAATAAATAAATAAATACTGCATCTACTAAAACTAATTTGATATGGAAAGAAAATTAATATGTAGAAGATAAAATAAATATATCGTATATAGCACTGTGTAGATACAGGAATACTTGGTTCTTGATAAAACAAATGGTTTGCTAACATGCTGCAACTGGTTGAAATAACCTATAAAGTGATTGAATGAACTGGTGAATGAAATGAATAAGTAAATATAAAGAGGAAAAAGTCCCTGTTTTTAACACTCACTCAGCCCCTCACCACCTGGGTTCGAATCCCGGCAGGGTCATTCGGATTTTCATGTGAGGAAGCTGGATGCCTCCGTGCATTCGGGGTCTTCCCCCACCTATAATAAGCTGGACGTCGCTATATGACTGAAATACTGTTGAAGCGACGGTAAACTCAAATAGTCAAGTCCAGTTATTCCGCTATTATGACTTACGGGCAGAACTATCGACTTATCGCAAGCCAACAGTGGGGGCAAATCCGAGAGTCGAAAGTAATTAAGTTTGCGAATTTAATTATCAGATCATGACGTGTTTTACTTTTACAAAGATGCTGACTCTAGGAATACGTTTTCCCGAGTTACGTGTGATTTAAACGAATGAATAAATCCTAGCAACAAGTAAAGGGAGTGTACTCTTTTAGTTTTGTTCAACAATCATCAAGCAGTTATATATATATATATACATATTTTCAGAACAAATACAAAAGTCTTTGCTACTCTTTCTTACATCCCATTTGCTGTTAATCATATGCGATTACTTGGTCAGACACGGGTTTGACCCAAGGACGAACGGTACAATGTATTTGGAAAAGGTATATGACATATCTCGCTCTCCAAGGTTTCCTCACATATCAAGGGCCGCGCAAATGCATTCACCAGATCCAGTTGGAATTTTTTTTTAAGGCATCTCACTATTTTCAAATCTTTGTAAAAGAATTTTATTTTATGACTCAGGTTTGACAAAATATTAATGAGTGAAATACCAACACTGATACAGGTACATGTATGTCATAAATATGGCTGGGTATTGCAGACAATGATGATATTTCAATATATTGCGATACTTGAATCTTAATATCGAGATATATTGCAATATATTTTCTAAAATCAAAACATACATATAAGTTGTTGACGCTTCTTTCATTTTAAGTTATTTTAAGGTATTTTCATATTTTGAGCTTTTTGTGAAAGTACCAACTCAAAAGTCTTTGCCTTAACGTTTCAACTGATGTTTAATTTCAAGTTTCCGTTCATTCTTTCAGTAACCATTACCACTTAATCATAATAGCATTGTGCAGTTGTTCCCCTGAAGTTGTGAAATTTACTTTAGAATAAAATATTCATAAATTTAATTTTGTATAAAGATATTATTTGTTTCTATTTATTAGATCTACTTATACTTGAAAATTATTCAGCTACTAAAACACAATATATTGCGATATTTGAAATCATATTGCGATATATTGCAATATACAGACAAGGAAAGGCTAGCCTAGTGTTCCCAGGGCTCACCCTGGCTGTAAAAATGTTTGCGCCAACATATTCGCCAAATGAGAAAAAATAGAGCCAAATTTAAGAAGTTGAAGCCAAATTTAATGCAAGTGGCTCCACTATGTTTTTGGAAATTTTTATTGTCTTTATATACTGGTTTGATATATGCATTTGCTATACTTGAACTGTCAAAGATATATTCAATTGGAGCATATTTAAATATAAAACAAAAAGAAATAAAAAAAATATATGGAAATAAAAACAATACAAATACTGTCATATAATTCTAAATGAAAATTAAATGGAAATATTAAGTGAAATTAAAAAAAAAAAAAAAAAAATGGGTAAAAGATGTAGTGCAACGTAAAAGACAGTCGTGGATGATCAACAATGTCTCCTGTCAGTTATAAAAGGAATTCTGAAAATGTCTTCATATTAGTATACCTCTACTTTTCTCCAACTAAGTTTGGAGAAATAAATGACAAAGCCATATCTCACATTGCAAATCTTTATTTGCACAAAAAATGCAGTCATATATTGGCAGATGAGCAGGCTAACCACTATTACAATTTACAATCATAAATAACAAACATATCTTTCAGCACTTTGAATGAATTTTGTATGTGAAAAAACTAAAACCAGCTTTGAATTCAAAACCTATGGACAAAATAATGGCATAATAATAAATTTGACAAAGACAAGAAAGTGTACACTTTATATATGTATGGTAGATTCCAAACAATACAGTTTAAGTTTTGTCAATATTATATTTATCACTCACATTTAATCATCACTCACTGGAAACTCTTTCAAACTAAAATATTCGGTAACTTTTTTGTCATCTGTATAGAAATTTCTAGCAACATTTACCACTTCCTGTATATGACATTGTTTAAATATCATTCTACATTGGCACTATTTGAGTGAACTCATTATCTTCAGTACATTCTTTCCTTCTTTAGTAGCTTAATCCTAAATAACTTTTACAAATATAAACCAATATACTTTGCTAGTAACTTGCAGGTTGATCAGGTATTTTACTTGTTCACTACTTCTCAGTAACTTTTAGGTTAAGAAGTAACATTGAAAAACCCAATATGGCTGATGTGACTTTTATCTGATACATCATTGTGTAATATGGTGCAGATGAATGGAGAGAGGTAGATGGACCTTTTCCGGTGTTTACAGATGTATTCAAACAAACTTACAGGCTATCCATTAGCTACACTGAAATAACAGTTAGTCAGCACTGACCTGATTGAAACAAATAAGTACACAGTTTTGTGTTGTGATAATGTATATAAGCCGTTGACTTAGCCAGTTGGGGCTAATAAATTTTTATTGCCAATGACTGGACAGGTGTATGCTGACTGAGACAAATGAAAACAAATCTAGAAGTAGCTCTCAGTCTTCTTCATCTGAAGACTCTTCCTCTGCTTCTTCCAACCACTGTATGAGAGGTGCCACCTGTAAGTGGGAAACAAATATCAAACACTTGTCTTTAACAGTTGAAAGTTGTTTTCTTGTACTCCTTTACCTCATATAGGTAAGATTTAATGCCTTGGTAAACAGAGAAAGCCTCAGGACCCTTCCAAAAGCTGTCTGATCAAGGTCTCTTCTGTTTGCTCATACCATTTTGTAGCTAAAGAATCTACATAGTCTGCATAACAAAGAAAATCCATTGTTTCATATACCATTAACCCTTTCCCTCATATAGACTCATTTTGACGCACTCAATAGGTACCACATGAAACCTGATCTGCAGAGAACCACAGTTAAACCTTACCAAATTTAATTATAAAGTCCTCATTTCCAGACCACTGAGGAGCAGCAAACAGCATAAAACCTGATCAGCCTGCGAGTTACTCGCAGGCTGGTCTGGTTTTCTGCTGTTCGCATAGGTCTTTTCATGGTTTTCTCTATGAGGGAAAGGGTTAAAGTTCAGTAATTAATATTCATCATGGCATAGTTTGTACAGTAAAACATGTCTTATCCAACACCCACTGGGACCAACTGACAATGTCGGATAAGACAGGTTTTCAGACAAGGCAGATCATTATAGAATGTACCTTTAAAATTGATAGTCCATGTATTTGCTATATATGACATTAAGCATTAAATTATTTCGAAAATAATGTTGACATACATGTACATGTGTAAACAAAAACACATGAGCGAAGTTTATCATCAAAGTTAATTAACAATAACATAATTGATTCATCATTGATTCTGCTTCAACACCGAAAAGTAACTGCTTGCAGATGTATCGGATAGAGCAGTGTAATTATAGTGCAATTATCACTAACAGGACCAAAATCGTATGTCGGATTACAGGTACGACAGGTGTTGTTATGGCCAGGTTATTTTAACAGACTTTAAATAGGAAAAAGATGAGATGGACAAAAAGTGTCAGATGATACAGAATGGCGTTATTTGGACAGTTTGCACTGTGTATGTATATTTAATCTTTTAGACTTACGGTTTTCCTGACAGCTAAATGTTTCTCCCTGTCTCCGCCTTCTTCGTCGTCGCTATCCATATCCTGGTTACGTTCTGGTGGGGGCTGTTTGTGCCATCGGAATATCGCTGTTTCTGACAGTACCTCTTCATCGTACAGGAAATGGATCAAACTAACCAGCAGGCTCATGTGGGATGAAGAAGAGCATGCAAAGTCCTGAAATAATGAGCATAACTCCTTGTGGGTATAAGACGGTGCCTGTTTGTTTGTATGTACACCTTTAACATACCAACAACTGTATTTAAGTTTTTAGGGCTTTTTGTTTGTTTGGTTTAACGTCCAACCAACAGTATTTCAGTCATTTGGAGACGATGTCTACTTGAGACAGATATAATGCTGTCACACTGCAGTATCACACCACAGACATATGGCAATATACCACACCTAGTCACATCCTGACACTGGGCCAACCAGACCTGGAACTACCCTTATATGCTGAGCGCCAAACAATTTGTTATGTTGCAGCCGGGGATCGATCCTACGACCTCCCGCTCCCAAGAGAGAAACTCTAACCACTTGGCCATCATACATTACATGAGATAGTACATTGCTGATTAAAAACAAGAACATATACTATATATATATACAGATCAATCACAACCTATCGGATAAGATTAAAATTTGTATTTAAAGTTAGTAAATTAAAAACTGTTAATGAAATATCTATTTCTATACATTTGTATCCAGCTTTAATAGCATAATATATAGCATAATATAATCGCATAATAAACTTACCTGCATGGCTTTCAAACAATGCATTTGAGATTCCACATTTTTTATGTAGTTCTGTAGTATTGGTAAATGCTTCTTCAAAGTCTGAAAAATGAAACAGAAATAATTCTAACATAATCCATTCATCCACATTTTAAATCCTAGTGGCCCAAATCTACGTCAAGACATAACAGAAGAGAAACATGTATGCTAATGACTGTTTTTTTTAACCCTTTCCCTCATATAGACTCATTTTGACGCACTCAATAGGTACCACATAAAGCCTGATCTGCAGAAAACAACACTTAAACCTTACCAAATTTAATTACAAAATCCTCATTTCCAGACCACTGAGGAGCAGCGAACAGCATAAAACCTGATCAGCCTGCGAGTTACTCGCAGGCTGATCTGGTTTTATGCTGTTCGCATAGGTCTTTTCATGGTATCCTCTATGGGGGAAAGGGTTAAAAGACAGTAAAAACCAGCATATGCAAGTAGGGGACAAAAACAACAGTCCTGTAATATGTTCATTTTCCTCCTAGCGAGAACAAAATAAAACTTTTTTTTACATAAATTGTAATTACATCATTCATTTCAATAAGGTAAAGCTCCTTTACTACATGCCACATTATAATACAAATGTCAAAACTGTGGACCGGATACAAATAATTTGTTACTTTTGTCAAATGATTACAATGCAGTTCCAAAAAAACTATACATTTTGGCCACTAAACCATGGCTTTAACCATAAATGCATCATTATGAAACATAATTCTGAACACAACATTGAAGTCATTAAATATCATGACTAATTACCTACAGTATTCTCACCATTCCTCGTGGTCAGTGGGGTCCAGATTACCTGATCTGATCTAATCTAATTTGACATGACTGTTGATATTTTGATGCCATCTTTTTTTATCTATGCGTACGCCTATATTTTAAAACATCAAA
>CM037787.1:3691851-3707747 GCA_021229015.1 Solen grandis
ATCTCTCAAAGGTTTATTAAGATATTTAGCTTTTTGTAAAACAAGATGTGACACAATGGGATGGAATATGTACAGGTTAAGTAAAGTGAGGGTATAATAATGTACACGCTTGGTTTAAGGCAAGTGTAAAATGGCTGTGGAAACAAATGTAATGTGCATAATTTCAATCACTGGGATTGGATGGTCCTGTATTTAGGTTCAGATCCCAGGATTAACAAAATATGTGCTCAAAAAGAATATATGTAGTCTGGAGACATTGAATGGATAAAAAAATAAGTTTATAGAAAATATATTTGTTTAAGTTTTCATTTTAAGTAAAGTATTATCATTATATTTCTTTTTGACAACATGCTATAAAATGTCTACGCCAGTGTTTTTTTAAATGCATATTTATTTTTGTTGTAGGACTACAGTAACTTTTCATAGATTACTGTTTGTACATAGTAACAAATAATTGCACAGACACATCAAAGCCTAAGGTGATTAATTCCCAATCCTCTGCATCTTTCCTAGATGAATGAAGCAAAGCATCAAGATAAATCAGTTACTTTATCACATTATAAATATATCACAGCCATATACAGGTTAAGGAAGGGCATTTTGGTCCTGACTCCAGGATTCTTTCATTTAATTTGTAAGCTAAAAGTAAACTGTCCATACTCAGAGGTCATTGAGAGCAACTTTGTTAAATTTGCAAAAACCTGCTTCCAAAATAATATAAGAAATAAAACAAGTTTAAAATACAGTCAAGGTCACAGGTGCAATAATGATTATGTTCAAGGATAAGGCATTATGACAGACTAGAAAAAGAGATTCATATACGATGTAAAGACCCAACACAGCATTACATCAAGTAAAAACATGTATATGGAAAGAGAAAATATTGTTACATCAGCATCTGCATCTAAATATAGATGCAAAATAAGTATATAGATAAGAAAATAAATCTATTTACCTGTAATCACCAGGGTGGGTTGGGAATGTTTTCCCTGACTGTGTAGTGATAATTGTCCCGTCTATATCAAATGCTGCTATCTGTTAACAAAAAAGATGATGTTGAATAATAAAATATAAGATAAAAAGCTCAAGAAATTACAACAATGATATCAATTGACAGGCGAGATATTTTTCTTTGAAATCATATTCATCATGTTATGGTAAGGCCTTGTTCTATTAGCATGTTCATGTTCAGTCCCCCCACCCCCACCCAAGTCTTCATCTCCAGGAGAGATATGCCCAGACTGAATAAAGAACATATAGGTATATGCAAGCAAATGCATACTAAACTTAAATAAAAATTTTCACTTTTTTTTCTTATTCATGAATCACATTTACCTTTGAACAGTTTTTCACTCCTTCACTGTTATAAACATACAGAGAATCATACTGTGACCACCCAGACTTCTGCATAACACTTCCACTTGCTTCTCCATTTTTCACCACATCCTTAGGGCTCGCAGGAACTTTTATTTTTTTTGCATTTGCCTTTAGCATTTCCAGTCTTGATGCAACAGATGTCATGTGATCTTCATCATCACCGACCGTCTTGATTGGTTTCCCATTCGAAGACAGTCTCTGTTTCTTTGCTGGTGGACTTATATCATTACTGTTAGAGGATGACCTTTTAGCACCTGGCATATGACTTTTCATAGGTGAGACTTCAATGTTATTCTTTGCACTTTTCCCTAATTCTGATGAAATTTTGTTTGTTGACCCTGCTGGCGAGGTTGAAGAAGTTTGCCTTTTCTTTTGTCCACTTGCTGCATTATCGTGCGATGAGGATGAGTGTTTTCTCTTTTGTCCACTTGCTGTATTATCAATTGATGTTTTATTCGAGGAAGTTGGACTTGTCATTTTCTTATCATCTTTGTGTGATGTAGATGAGGTTAATTTTCTTTTCTCTCCATCTTTTTCTTTAGTCTTGAGACTTTTCATGTTTAAATTTTTAGGATACAATCCAGTGAGGACACACAGTGTAGAGTCAGGCTTCATTGTGTAGACCCGGTCTTTGATCATCTCAATCCCATCCAGGGAAGAACTGTTCCCTCCTATCTGTACCACCTGGACTGACCCCACCATCAGGTCTGCTGTCAACTGCACTGAAATTAGTAACATTCACTCAAATTGTTTTTTTTTTTAATTTTAAAAGGCTATCCAATAACTACAGGTATTATGGAGGTAATAATAACCCCCACTAAAGTCTGAGAAGGAAACTAACAGGGAGGGACAAAAGATTTGTATACAGTCTGTGAACCACATTCATAAATACATCTATAGGATTCAGTATTATGAAATGAAGCAGTAATTCAAGATCCACTTCAACTCACCTTGTTTCCTGGAACATCTCGGGTCGACAATCCGTGTTTCTGGTGTTCTACCAATGTATACTATCTCCCGATGTGGAAGTTTTATCGGGTCATGATTGCTATTAGGGCATATTAGCTGAACTGCCCATTTAAATTTGCCAGTTGTGCCGCTCATTTTTGAAGTAGGTCCCAACAGCCGAAGAATTCTACTTGATAGAATTTTACACAAAATCTGTTCGTATTTCAGTACCATCAAATTTAATGGACATGAGAAAAAGACATTAAGCAATACAGTTCAACAAGTAACTCCTGAAAATCGTTGGAACATACAGAAACTGAAAGTTCAACACGTCTTTGGAACTCACTACCTTCAACTTGAAGAGTACAAAAATGCATACGGAATTAACCGAATATTCACGTTTAGTCACGGAAGAAACAAAAATGTTATCGTTAGCACGAAGCTGCATCCTAGGGATTTAAGAAAATCGGAGCCGTTTCCGTTTATAGTGATCTATCCAGACAATAATAATCATCAAAAACCTTTTAAAGAGTTGAAATACATAGAAAATGAACATAATTATGTGAACTAGACTTGTCAGTATGGATACATGAAAGCCAAATCTACATAAACACAAATATTTGAAGATCTGGATAGATCTTCAAATGAATTAATGATATCAAAAAGTCAATTGTTGATCTCAATGTATAATTATTGATATGCCCAAATCATTTGTTGATATCAACAGTTGAATTATTTGATTTGGAGATATCAACAAATGATTTGAAGAGATCTAAAATTTCAATGATATCTATCTATCTATATATACTGCACAAACTCCCCTTTCGGGTATTACTGGCAGGTGCGCGTCTGTGCAAGGATAAAACTGTTAAAATAAAAATTTTGTTAGGGTGAGAAAATTTTCTGAAAAAAAGGTGAATATGTTAGGTTTAAGATCTGGTAAAAACATCTTTTTGTTGATTCAGGGACGGTCTACTATCTGAAACGAGAGGAGCTTTTGTTTAAATGCTAAAAGATCATTTTGTGAGACTATATTTTCTGGTAAGCTGTTCCAAAAAAAAAGTAGCTAGCTGGAGTATGAATTTGCCTGTAAGATAAAGAGTGTAAGTGGCGGGATATCCTCGCTGGTCTTTCAAGATATGCAGGTAATGGGACAGCAACAAGGTTATTTACTATTTTGTAAAACATAAGAAGTCTGGTGACATCACGTCTGTACTGAAGGGTTTGCCAGTCAAGTTCCTTCTGCATGCTGGTGACACTGTCGTAATAAGAATAGTTATTATTAACCCATCGGACTGCTCTGCGTTGTACTTTTTCTATTTTATCTATATATGTCTGTGTATGAGGACTCCAGACTGTAGAGGCATATTCTACTTGAGGTCTAACCAATGTTTTGTAAGCTGCTTCTCTAACTTCCTTATTCTTTGTCTGGATGTTTCTGTGGAGGAAACCAAGAGTTTTATTACCAGAAGAAGTAATGTTGTCAATATGTTTATTCCAAGAGAGATCTTTTGATATTGTAACTCCTAAGTATTTGGCATTATCCACTGTTTCTAAAGCTTGTCCATGTAATCTGTAATCAAAGGAAAGTGCTTTCTTCTTTTTAGTAATATTTAAAACAATGCATTTACTGGGATTAAATTCCATTTCCCATTTCTTTTCCCACTGCACCAGCTTGTCGAGGCCTTTCTGAAGTGTAATACAGTCCTGCTTGTTGTTTATAGCTAGGTAAACGGCAGTGTCATCTGCAAATAAACGAACTTGAGAAGTTATGGTATCTGGAAGATCATTTATATATAACAGAAAGAGAAGTGGGCCAAGTACAGATCCCTGAGGTACTCCTGATGTTACTGGGACTTCTGATGAGCATCCTCCCTCCAAAACGACTTTTTGTGTTCTGCCTATGAGAAAAGATTTTATCCACAACAGGGTTGAATTATTGACTCCATGTTCCTGTAATTTGTACAATAACTTTAAGTGGCTGACCTTGTCAAAAGCTTTACTAAAATCTAAAAGAACTAAATCAGTCTGTTGTCCATAAACATGAATATGAATACCTATCCGTAATTGATTTGAAGATATCAACAAATGAATTATTGAATTTAATTGTCCCCCCCCCCAGCTGCCCTGGTCATACATTTTTCTAGTCTATAAAATCCCTTGATTAAATCATAGTAGTGTTGTCTAGAGGAAATCCCCATCGTGTGCCCCTCGTTCTGAACCATCCGCATAACCACCTGACCAGCCAGACTCCTATTGTCTTATGGCCCCCTGCTGTTAATGTGTAGGTAATCCGAATCGACAGTCGTCCATGACTATGTGATAACCATGTGTTTAGGGTACTGCGGACACGTTCACTGACTGAGAGAAATTTACATGTCGTCTGCCGAGCGATCTAACAGTTGGGAAAAATAGGCAATTACCAAAAGTTTGTATCAGTTACAACTATAAGCTATTCTAGGCAAATGCAGTTTAAGAAATAGCATAAAATAGTTAAGCTAAAAACAACAACTAAGCTTGACATTAAAATGTAATTAGCATCGAAAGAATTACACTAGAGCCCAACAGAATTAATAATAATGATAATAATAATAAACAAACTACTTTGACGAAATCTACTCAACGATTTTTTTAATTCACTTCTCTACATGTATAAAGTTTTAAATCTTGCATTAAAAGCGGACTAATTAGCTGCCGGCAGGTCGATGAACTTGCAGGTTTGAAAAATTGCCGATTTCGTTTTTGAAAAAGTTAAAAAGGTAATGATTTTTTTTTCCTGTAGAAAACTGCAGAGTAGATGCATACCTAGCCATGCAAATTAAACTTAATCAGAAATGGGTTGTGTTTCTAAATGTCATCAGCTTTACTATTTTTACATAACCTTTTAAGTATTATTTTTATGAAACTAACTCCTATATATTTTTTCTGAAAGGAATAAATACAAACAATAGGCCGATACATCATCATGTTCACTTTTTTTAATATATACGAATATAATAATCTACATATATGTGTATTCATGGTCTCTTTATATAGAGACCCTGGTGTATTTTAAATTTATAAAAAACATGAATATGAAATGAAAGAATTTGAAAATTTCAATCTGCCATATTTTGGGAAAATCCATATTTTGGGACAATGTATATGTAGATTATACATGATCGCTAATTAATATCAAATCCAGGTAATCAGTCATTGAGCAATGTTACTGATAAGTCGATGAATACGAAATATTAATGCACAGAAAACACAATTTATGCGCGAAATAAAACAGATATTAAGATTTTATATTAAATATCAACATCTTTCATTACTGAATATTGTTTGTTTTGTCACTGATTTAAAATTCAGGAAAAAATGTACCAAAAATCGACACGCAGAAGGAGCCCAAACCTTCTGCAACCGCCCGACCCTAAAACGTGCGCCTGATTTTTTTTTATCTGGGAAGTCTGTGTGTGAAGGCTGCTTCCAGGTCGACGATTAGACAGTTAAGATTACCAAGTTCGAACCTAATACAGCATATACCCGGTATTCCCTTCAGCTTATTTAAAGTGTTCTTTTCTCAGATTTAAACAAAACTGTCTTTTACAATGTTGAGTCTAAAACTGGTGACTATTCAAAGCATTCACTAACTGATAGTGTACACAAGTCACTTTTTATTTAATTATTTATTTATTTTTTTATTTATTTATTTTTTTTTTTTTTTTTTTGGGGGGGGGGGGGGTTCCAAAAAAGCACCTATTAATTTTTTTATGCCAGTCTGCCCCCCACCCCCCCTTACTACCGTCATTTTTTTAATACAAATGTAGTCAAATACTATAACATGGCTTTGCGATGGTAAAATATAAAATTATATCGCTCAAGGCTCAGTCCCACTTGACATTTTTGCTTAGGGAATGTACTCCCGATGGAAATTGATGAGCCTCGGGAGGCGACGGGAACAGGTTCCCCTGTGTCCCGCGAAAGTTTCGAAAGCGTCGCGAGCTATGTGGAGTCATCGGGAGGCCTCGGGAGAACTTCATTGCTTGCATTGAAATTTTTCCCTATATGTTCTTGAAGTTTTATCAGGGAAAACAGGCCGGGGAAACATACGCATAGCTTTCCGGAAGCTCCTGGGAAGACTTCACGGAGATTTCGCGAAATATTTTTTCCTCCGAGGAACCCCCTAGGCTTCGGTGATGTCTCGAAGGTTCGGCAACTTTTCTGTGACACATTCCAGATCTTGTAATAGAATCTCAGAATATTCGCAAAAAATTCGGCAAGCGCACTCTAAAATTTGTTGTTTTTTTGGTCAACTTGAGACTGAAACGGTCAAAAAGGCCATGGGACATTGCTGGGGGCATCCTCATAATCCCCCGAAAGACTACCCTTGATTTTGTCCAACAACTAAATTCTCATAATCTTCCCCGAGGCACCTAGGATGGTTCGCTACAACGATACATCCCCTAATCTACGGGGATATTTCCCCGATGATGTTTCAAATTCGGTGAAGCTCTGAGGCGCCTTCCCCGATCATCGGAGAAATGTCCCGAACATCGGGAGCCATCCCCGATAATACAAGGGCACTGTACCATAACCGAAACATCAGTGAACGTTTCATCGGACCAATCCCGAAGCTTCTCATGGGACTACTCCGTCTTTTTGGCTCAAACATCTGATGCCATCAGGAGAAAATTTGTGTATTTCCACATCGCCGATGATTTTCTGCAGTTGGACCTAGGCATTAGATCCATGGTCTTCAAGTTTCTTCAAGAGAAAAGAAACGCATGTAGTCTAATTTGATGGGAGATCTCGTGAAGAGACTTAATTGGCGCCGTGAAAAAAACAAAAACAAAAAAAAAAACTCGCGGGCAATAACATGACACTAGTAGTTTGAATTAAAAAAAAGGTTGCTGTGGGCGTTCAGGCACCCCTTGAGTCTCTGCTGTGTCTAAACAAATCTTTTGGGTCTTTGGTAGGCCTATGCACAAAAAGGGCGTACATTACTGAAATTAATAATCAAAGCGCACAATGCGCTGAGAGACGGCGACGGGATAATTAACATTATAAACCCAGAGTTTCTGAAGTTATTGAAGCAGTCACATGACGACAAAAACTCCATCCGCTGTTGCTACAGAATTTCTGTTTGTTACTTAATAATCCGGAGTAAAGGTCATGAACCTTTCATTCATAAAGAGCTGCATACCTAAGTAGGTCATTCTCTTTCTCTAGTGCTAGCGAATTCTATCTGTTGTTTTGTATATGTAGAAATTGACCAGGTATTTGATTATTTAAGATACTAGAATGTTTGCCTATCTATTTCCAAGTTAAGAAATGCCCTGGGAGGAACCTAACTCGCCATCATGCAAAATATTGTGTGGACTACTTTAGGTCAATTACATACATACGGAGCACTATTTTTTCTTTTTACAGGAGTCGATCTTCATATACGTAAGATGGGTTGCTGTTCTGGTTAAGAAATGTCACGGATATTTTTTTCACACTTAAAATTGATGCTTCCAATGCAAAATAATGGCAAAAGAAAACATGTTAACAAACAATAACACACTAAAAGCGGTTACGGTTATGATTTAAACGCCTGTGTAACATATTCCACTCGTATTCGTTACTGCAGAATCGCATTGCATGGATCCGCACTAAGCGCGGAGAGGTACAGTTAAAAATGTTGTGGAAAATATGCAAATTAGCAAAGCCTGATTTCGTTCTTCAGCATAAGACGGCTAATCGCCGTCTAAAAACTACAAATGTAAATGCAAACACATTAACATGACTTTAAGAACGAAATAATCAGAGGACGGACGGTTCAACCACAGCAAAGTGTTAGGCACTGGCTTACCATAAATAGGTCAAAATCAAGATCACGAGAAGACCTCCATCTACAATACAAAGTATGGGGAATTCTGTGGCACAAACAACTATCTTCTATATACTATTAATTACTGAATTAAAGATTCATAAAAATTCAAAAGTTTGTGATGTCAGATCCAGGTCAGGCAAAGGTACCGAAATATGAAAATTGGTTTTGAATGATATTTTGACGATTTCTGTCTAATAAATATATGTGTTTCTTGACACCGGCTTACAGTTTTATCAAACTATTACTGGCATAGTCCAATCTTTCAACATTTAAGATATTTAAATGTGTATATTCCAACAACAGAGAACGCTAGTTGGTTCCCCGTATAGCCTATATTCGTCATTTTGACCCGGTGCCAGTCTTTCTTTCTTTCTTTCTTTTTTTTTTTTTTTTACCGAATTCTGTCGTACAAATCTTTGTGTTTCTCATTACCTTACAGGTTTATTGAACTATTTTTGGCATAATCTAATCTTTCAACATTTATTACATTACCTTTAAATGTGTATATAACAACAATAGAGAGCGCTAGAGCCTGTGTTCGTTTTCTTAGTCGCCTTTTTATGACTTGACTTGACTATTTGAGTTTACCGTCGCTTCGATAGTATTTCAGTCATAAAGCGACATCCAGCTAATTACAGGTGGAGGAAGACCCCGAATGCACGGAGGCATCCGGGTAGAACCATCATCTTTTTATGAGAAACTCTACCTTGAAAATGATCTCTTTTTAAACCCCCACCCCCCAAAAAACCCTCAAAATTAACGAAAATATGCGAAACATAGTAACGTATTTATTTTCTCGTTTCTTTTTCCTCTTAAAATTGTATATTGATCAAACATTTTGCTTTCTAAATTGCGAATGCGGTCACGTGAATGCCTCGTGTAGACAAAGTGAGGCATACATATCTGATATGATGGCCTCGTTTCATATCCCTGTGATTATAAAATCCCTGATCTGTCAGATTGTGAGGGAAGATATCTTAAATCTGAAATCGGGGATATTTATCATCGGCTCCCTGAAACGAATTCCAGGCGTATAGTGTAGAGATTCAGCAGACGGTTTTCGTTATTTGGAAATTAAAAAAAAAGAAGAAGAAGAAAATGAAAAACTTTCCCTTTTTTTTTGGTTTTAACTTGTGATGTATTCAACAAAATTGAGTATTTGATGTACTAGAAATATAACGACATCAATGATCTCCTTATAAAACTAAATCCGATATATAAATTACAGAAATCCACCAGAACGAAGAACGAAAATGCCATTTTGTTTCATAAAAATACCCATCAACAGATCTGTGATTTGAACTCGGATATGAAGGGGGCGAATAATTGTTTTATTTACAATTCACCAATGTTTGAAGTTGACTTTGCCATATGTAGGGACATAGGAAAACGATAGGTACTGTATGAGTACGTTGCGCAATATAATTCATAAGATGCATGACACGCTAATGAGAGATAGGTGCACAATGAAGCAACTGCAAAAAGAAAGTGGCAAAATCAGAGCATATAAGGATTAATACCCTATACATGTGAAAATGAAATAGGATGTTTACACTGTGGAACAGTTCTGGATAGACTTTGGTGCATTATAGGGAGTTTCTTGTTGTCTTAAAGACTTAGTGTTCACATGAAAATTTGCTTTTGTTATAGAAGTGAGTGAATTAGTATCACTGAAATTAAGCTTTGAAAATATACAAGAGATTGTAAGGAACAGTCCTGACCTGTTCTACACCTATTCTTGTTATTCTCGAGTGTTTCATTTTATTTTATTGAACCATGCAAATTACCAACAGATCGTGAGGAACATACCTTCCCTGTTAGACACAACACTAGAGATGAAATCGAGATATATTAATAAACAATTTCTGGAAATCACATAATCTCTGCAAAAGTATCGTCACGCTACACTTTAACTGATCAGGGGAAGTAACTGCTGCAGGGAGTTTGGGCAAGTGGTAGTTCTCCGCAGACAGGTTGCATGGTATTGTCGACACACAAAATTCAGTGCAACATCGTAAGTTGTAACACGGCCTAGGTAGTTTGTTTTTTTTCTTCTTTTTAGAAAAGTACCTATATTTAAAATGGATACCGCACGCCTTTTAGGGGGCGGATGCATTAACTGATGAAAAACCATGCAGTTATCCAGATAACCGCACAGTAATGGCGGACCATGCAGGTATCCAGATAACCGCACAGTAATGGCGGACACTCGGTTTATCATATATCGACACAGTATTGTGACTATTCAAAATAACTGTGTTCCCGATATGATTCATTAAGGTGGTCCTCAGTATTCATCCTTATACAGATAGTGCAAATTAACTTTTTTCTCCATTGTTTTTTGTTTCTATACCATTACATATTTTCTATATTTAGCCAGAAGATATTAACATGAAGTAGACATTAGCAGTGTGGCCATACTACGCAGTATGTTACGCAATTTTAAGTTTTCACAAGCAACAAATTTTGCCTCGATTCGGAGAAGAAAAATGCTTATGCACATTTTTTCTTCACCTTTTTCTTTTTTAAATAGGATATAGCGCATACGAAGTAGAGATTTGTGCCTTACTCATAAGCCCCTAATGATTCTTTTGTCTGATGTACAGGATATCCAAACATTTGGGAAAACCGTCAAAGCACATCACTAATAATGTTCTCCAAATATTAGAAACTGACCGGTTTGGTTTCACTGAATTTCGAAAAAGAATTGAGTCAACGCGAATCTACACTAAGTCAGTACGTCCTTCTAAATTCAAATTTGCGCAACTGAACGGAAGGCGCCGAAATGTGAGGGTTTGTTTGGAAAAAGTTATTTGATTGGTAGAGATAATTTTTTCCTTTCACTGATTGGTCATTTTAACGGGGTTTCTCTTTTTGATACCCACAACGCTCATCTGCATAAAAAAGTCACGAGCCATCGTAGTACCGCCTCCTTCCGGTATTTGGCCATGTTACAAGACATACATTGCACTGGCTTCACTCGTGATCATGATTAACCCGCCCACATACATTCGTGCGCATGCGCGCACTCATGTATAGTGTGCGGGTTAATCAAGCTCAACTCATGAAAACCATGCAATATATATTGCATAAAAGGAGGTTAATATGCAGTCCGGAAATGATTGAAACAACATGTTCTCAGTGGTTAATGAGTTAGGCATAAAACACATGATATGCAATGGCCGCAAATAGAAATTTTGTCAATGTAGTGATAAATTGTCAGCTGGTGCACATGACTTCATTGGGGAAGGTGCAAATTGTATGCTAATTACCCACAAAGAGACCTCGGAAAACATTGAGGTAATACAAGAAGAAAGACTTACTGTTGATAGAATATAAAATAAAACAAGTAATAAAATGTCAAAGAAGGGCCACAAGAACGGTAAAATCAGTAAAACACTTTGACTTATCCAGACAGAATAAGAAAACTATAAAGACGATATAGAAGAACGTTAGAAACCCGCTTTAACTTTGTCTTTACAAGGAAGGATGAATAAACCATTAAATTCAATGGTTTGCTAACAATGAGTACTCGTACATCACCACCCTAGCCCGCCCCTTTCTCTTGCCTACAAGTTTATAAGATTTATATCAACATGTGTATCTAAATCAAAGGAAGCAAATATAAAAAACAACAACTTTAATTTAAGTATTTTTTTCATCTCATTTTACATACACAGGTACTTGATACAATTTAATTGGGTGATATTCAATATTACAAAAAATATAATTATATACATGTATTTAACATTGCAAATATATTTATAAGAAAATATTTTAGAAAATGTTTCCGGTTTGGTATCGAGCCCGCAGCCCGCTCTTGTTCGATGTAGAAGCAACCCTGTTCAAAAATAGTGTGACCAAACCAAATGGCATATGACGTCAATTTAAGCTAATGAGTAAAGCATATTTTGCATCGATTCAGTAGGAAAAAACTCATGTAAGTATTTTATTTCTTTATCAATTTTAATAGTACATAGCTCAGGCGAAGTAGAAAAGTGTGCCTACACAGAGGTTTCAGTGATTCTTTTGTCAGATGTATAGTTGTTTCTTTTATAACATTCAGGAAAACAATCCGAGTTCGTGAAAATATGTTTGCTAACACGTAAAGCACATCGCTAATAATGTTTTTCCGAATGTTTGGAAATATTAACCATCAGACAAAACAATCATTAGGGCTCTTATGCAGTGCACAATTTTCCAGCAGTTTTCTTTTTCGAATCGATGCAAAGTTATACTTTACGGGTTAACTTAAAATGACACATGGTATGGCCACACTGTAACAAATAGGAAGAACCGCCGCAGGACGTCGTCTGTCGAGCAAAATCGGACGGCGCCCGCCAGACATGGGCGATGGGCGGTCGGCTTGTATGTTCTCGACACTTTTTTCAATAAAATTATATATAGTTTCACATGCACGCTTAAACTGGACGAACTTCTTGCTTTAATATTTCGATCCCAGCTCGGCGACCGTCCACATATTTACACAGCCGTGCACTGGCCGGTCGTCGTCTGGTGCCTAAAACGGACTGTTCTTCGTGCCAGTCAGCGATCGAACTCTGGTGCAGCAGACTGGCTCCACATCAATCACTGCCACACTGAGTTACCACGTGATCATGATGTGTACAAAAAGTCCTGCTATTGGTTACATGTAATTTAGATGAGACGCACTGCGCAATATCTCTTGCGTTGGAGATTGGTCAGCGATAACCGCCCACGTGGTGAAAAAAAACAAAAAAAAACAATAATAATAATCATAAACGCCCCATTAAGGTGATCCGAATGCTGTGATTGTCAATGGTGCGCGATCCGGTTTGCTCGGCGTTAAATTTTCTGCTGCTGAAAATACATAGTGAACATGGCATTCAATATATGGGCAGTTTGAGATGTTTATTCTTTTTTGAATATCAAAATACACGTGGCTAGAGCTATTTAAATTTTGACATTAAAGACATTCATTTCTCCCATGTTCAGCATACGAAGATAGGGATTTCCCTCATGGAAGAAAACTCTATCTTCCATGTCACGTGATCAGCTTTCTTCCATGTCACGTAAATAAACAATGATGACTGTAAGTTATACATTTTATCAAGATACAAAACTAATTTGTTGTGATTCGTGTGAATAGATATACATGTATGTTTGAAAATATTATATATATCTAGTTAGTTATCCATTTATTATCATTTACTACTTCGAATATGAAAGAAGGCTTAATATTTGGGGGGAATATTACGTACCGTCAAGGACTGGTATTTTTAACTAAGTGATTTTAAGCAAATGGTCATTTCCAGTTGAACGAACATCAGAATTTAGGTACATACTTGCGTGTGAACTTTAAAATGCCGATTTCTTTCATATTGTTATTGTGTTAATTTGTTAAGCGGCAAGAAAAAAAGTGCAAAAAAAGAAAAGAAAAATGGAAGCGCGATATGTTTATTAAATCGAGGCTGACGGTCTGTGGCAAGTAATAATCGTTCATGGGAGAAAAAAAATCCATCATTCGTAAATTCATGAAGGATTGGGATATCTCACCCTCGGGATCAGAAATTTCAGGCAGGGACTCGGCAGAGCCTCGTCCCTGCCTGAAATTTCTGACCCTCGTGTGAGATATCCCTTATCCTACATGAATACTCATGGTGGATATTTCTTATTGGGTTATGCATTATATGTAAATATTTATAAATCCATTACAAAATAATGATATAATGTGAAATAATATAACAAGATAAAGAAATATAGCTCTAGATTTAGCTCCGTTTCATAGCCTAATTACAATTTATGAATTTTTTAATATTAGATCTAATGAAAGATTGACATTGCCTTCCGGTAAATTATGTAATTATATATTCGAGATTTAATACATTTATTTCATTGACATTATATTAAAGCCTTCTATCTTTTAGCATAACACGACAGCAAAATTCATGGGTTATTTGTTTATATCATTGCCTCCGCAAATATCTCTCGGTATATACAATGACTGTCAGACCTATAATCAAATTCACTCAAAATCCCACGGCAGATTGTCAATATCTCGCAAAGTCACGATTGCAAATTTCTGCTATTCTATTTGAGAAATTTGAAAGTATTTCATAGCTTGCAATAGAACAATACATTACCTTCAAAATGATACCCAATATATTAAAATTAGTAAAGAATTAAAAAAAAGTTTTATGTAAAATACAGGAGCCCATGCATGAACAAAATATGTAGATTTTGTTGTTTTTCTGCTTCACTGGTTAAATTTAAATCAAAATTTTAATAAATCTTCAAATTTGATTAAACTGAAAATATTTTCTTTACTTTTACTTACTTATTATTTATTTTTATAATTCAAACAAGTCTCGCCATAAATAACAACGCTAACTTCATGGTGATAATGTGACGTCATCATTACCTAAGTAACGTAAGTAGCAAAGCAGTACAAGATAAATCATCACATTGAAACACGACTTTTCTATAGTGACGTTTCTTTATCTTTTTCATTTCAATTATTTTTTTTATCAATCAAGTATTTAATATGCTTGTTTAATGAAAAATGTTCTAACTATAGAATCTTGATTCAGTTACTTAACCATGTTAATTACATGTGTATGAATTTCATTTTTCAGGACGATATTCAGTACGATATATATATTACAGCTATCAAGTCATGTACAAATGTATGTGTATATATTAGTATGTCCAATTAAAATGGGGTTTCACTTCCGTTGCTCTTGCGCATGTGCAAATTGGTATTGCATAAAAAATATTATTATTATTATTTTTAATTCTTATTTTTGGAACTTCTTGAGTTATATATGCATATACATCCATTATTTTGCCTTTAATTTGTATTTGGTTCCTTTTGATTTAAACATAGACCACAAAAAAATATCGATCCATGTATAAATTAATATACAGAGATATCAATTGCTTTTAAAATTTAATTTTTTTTTTAAAAAATCGATCACTTCAGTGATTTTGATTTATCCATGCATTCTCCATCTTAGATGTAATGTTTTCGCTGTGGAAAATGCTATTTAGATTGAAGGAAGATGCAAACTATCAGAATTGGGAATCATATTTCTTTTTAACCATAGTGAGTCCAAGGACTCGTGTAGAGAAAATTATAAAATAATAACTGCACCTCTTTATATAAAACATATAAAGAGAGGTCATTTTTTTAATATGAAGGTTCTGTGCATTGACAGGTTAGATTATAAGGTCAAAGCAGCAGAGAAGAGAAAGAGAGGGGGACAGTATGCTTATTATAAGCCGCCCATTAAAACATTTTGTTTTAATTTTTCTTGTTTTTCATTATTATTTCCTCAAAAATTTCAACCAGAAGTGATTTTTTATTACAGGATATGGCCCGACTCACCGATAAGACGCCAGAAGACCTCGGGAATGTCACGGGAGGACCCGCGGGTTTGCTGAGGAGACAAACAAGTTACCTCAACCTGGCACACGACCAAATCTAAAAACTTCATTATTACAAATTTCAAGAGAGAGAGAGAGCATTTAAATTTTGGACTGCTTATTTTTTTATGTATCTGGTATCAAATATAAGCCTTCATTGGATAACCACCGTAAATTGCAAAACCGCCATTCAAATTGTAATGATCTTACGGTTATTCATTTAGAAAATTCTTACCTGTAATGGGTGCCATGTTAAACCAGACAACTGAACCAATAATATGTATGGACCAAACTTACATTCCTTTTAACC
>CM037787.1:3707847-3750347 GCA_021229015.1 Solen grandis
CGCCTCTACGGGACGTCAGCCGAACGTAGTTACGACGGCAGGCCGGCACGGTTGTGGCATTTGCTCGTGTCTAAGATGAGAGTTCGGGTTCAGGGGTCGCTTCGGGCCTGTCAACTTTGATAGGTAAAGTAGGTATGTAATGCAGGGTGAAGTTTTCCACTGCAGCGTAGATAAAAAGAATAATGGTGGGGTATATGTTTGTTCATGATTAATCTGATTTTAAGTGCGCTCAGCTGCAAATTATCACCGGTAAAGTTTCGATGAAATCGGCTAAAAGTCTATTACCATCTGTTATACAGACTATGGTAGTTCTAAACAAATAATAAGACCCCCCCCCCTCCCACAGACACACACAATCTTTAGGTTATTGCATATTGGTAAATATTAAATTATATCTACAAAAAATATAATGTGAGCCGACACACTGGTAGTATGATAAATATTTCTAATTTTTAGACAATTAAAAAAGACGATTTTATATCATTTTTGGGTTTTTCTTCATAAAATATTGTGAAATTTCTGAAACTAACATTATTTCAGGAGTTAAACAATATATATTTATCCATTAACCTCTGTTCGGGAACATCCAGACAAAATAAATGCAGCGTGGTATACCAGTCACATTTCTTTATAGCATCGGTATATAGGCCTACACAAATTAATATAATCTCGAAAGTTCAACTGGGTCTAAGATGGAACATAAATTTGTAATAAAACGAGGCTAATCTAGACTTTCCCGTCCTATTACTATGTAAAAAATATTCAAAGTCAGAATTTTAATTTTCTCTCATAATGCTACTGGGGGTTGGGTGGGGTGGGCGGAAGTGATTTACATCCTGCGGCAATTTGAAAGGGTCGGTACTGGAGTTTATTAATGGTAAATTTAGCTGCAAACAGTGGGTCGGAGACAAGCTTCTCTCCGTCATATCCCACGGATTGATTAAATGGTAACCGGTAAGCTCGCAGTCCATATACAAACAACGTTATCTCACGTAATTGCATCCCAGGTCCATGGTCTTAAGGGACGGTTTAATCCCCTAGAAATTGATACAGCGTGCTAAATCGTAGACCGGTACACATACTGTTTGATTCCATATCAGTAAAGCGATTTTAAGAGGATAGACCGGGTCCGAAGTAAAGAGCGTTACTCGCCTAATTCGTGATTACAACTCTTTAACCAGTCTGACGAAAGCGAAAAAAAAAGGCGTCCATGTCGGTAAATACATCATTACGGTAAACGGTTTGTCGTGTTTACGGCTTAACCCAGCCTTAAATGGATGTATCAGCTTCACAAGGATGAAGTGTATAGTGAAAATGACAACAACTGCAGAAGCTTTGTTTTTTTCTTAATTTGAGTTCGGTGTGGTATATGTCGGCACGGACAGAAAGACATACAGAAATCATTGACAGATTTTAATGTGGGAACATATCCTTTTGCTGCAACAAATATCAAATATTGGGGGAAACCTAGCAGTCTTCCATCTCAAATTAGCGGTGAAAAATAGCAGAGGGCGAGGTTCATCTCGTACCTGGGACCTCCAGGTTTCTAATCATCTGCTTTACGTTTCGTATCGCCGAGGACAGCATACAAAAAGCGAGACAGATTTATATATTTTGTTAAACAAAACAATGGATGTCCCCCCCCCCAAAAAAAAAAAACTGATAAAGATGAATATAGCACTTTACCTGGTGAGGCCCTTCCCTGTGTAGACTGAATGGTAATACTGGCTTGTTTCACGAATCCCGATCCCATAGTAGTGGTACCTGTCATAAACAGACAAACCATGCTTACGTCATTTTATTTATATTATATCCTGTTGTTTTAAACACATAGGGTTAGTAATAGGGAGTGCCCATACGCACCAAGCTAGAACCCCTGACTCATTGCAAACCAGCATGAAGGTTTGCTGACATTAAAAATTCGAGTGACTAGACTAGTCCCCAAGTTTTTGAATAATCCTTTAGTGCGATCCAAGGCTCAAACTCAAATGCAAGACTCCCTATTGAACCAAAAGTCCATACTTTGAGTTTGAGAATGAAAATCATACTTAAGTACATTTTTTTTCTAGAACAAGGGGCCAGATCTTAACGTCACCGGTGGGAGCTAAGGGCCTATAACCACATTGTCATGGAGGCCCTTAATTCGTTGTCAGTTCTGTATTCACTAATCAGTACAGCAACTGGATGCCAGATACATTAAAATGATGATAATAATAATAATAATAATAAGAAGAAGAATGATATTCGTTCATTGAAACGGTCGAATTTCCATAAACAATGATGTTTGCAAAATTAAAAATAGAATTTAAATAAAGAAGAAATACATTGAATCATTCTTGTTTGAGAAAATATTTAAATAACATAAAATATAAAGTTGATTAATGAAAGAAAATAGATTTTTGCATAATGGAAGCTCATATGATAAAAAATGTATTTCAGTTTTACATAGTAATGAGTAATATTTACGGAATTTGGAACCAGTATTCAGCAACTTCATAAGCTAAGTACAGTAGTCACTTTAATCTAGTCACTTGAGTGGCTTCTTACATAAGCGATGATTTCTCGAAATCTTTATTAGGTACTTTTATTTTCATTGCAGTAGAATATAGAATTAAAAAAATAAAACTCATCAATACGTACTTTGAGTGTCCCCTTGTACCAAGTCTCCTTGTTGTCAAATGTGGAAACTTTTGACGAATTGTCTGAAAATAAAAAGATTGCAATTTTTTTTAGTGAAATTGATTGTAGTGTCACTATAGGGGAAGCATTACTGAGAAAAAATACAATTGGTTCATCCAAAATGCATTCAACATATTTAACAGCCCATAACTAAATTATTTATGGCATTTTTACAGATATCATTTGAATTAATAGTTAAAATAATCGAAATAATTACAGTTGACCACAAATTTAACAAATTAGAATGATCGATGTGTGATAATTACAGAAAAATAGTTGATCATCGATTTAAATTATTGCTATAACCCGTTTTTGGGGGGATGAGTTTGGATCTTTATTAAAAATTAACATTTATATATAGCTTTAGGGTCAGGTCAGTTTCTTTGATAGCTTCTCTTTATTAAAAGAAATGGAAACGGAAGTGACATTTTTGATTGATTTGAAATTGACCATCTGTTTGCATTTTTGAAAACAAGATTTTTATTGCATTCTGAAGGCTACGCAAAATTTGAAAAATGCTAAAGCAACCAATTTAAAATATTTATGGACCAATGGACATTTATGAAGAATTAATTGTTTTCGCTTAATACTAATTGGATTTTTTTTTCTGAGAAAGATTTTCACTGATTCTTGATATTATATGCCCCCCCCCCCCCCCCCCCCCCCCCTCCTCTCTCTCAGTCTTTAATTTTTGATGTGGCATAAATGGATAGTTAAATATTCAAACATATGAAAAATGTTTAACAATACTTATTTCATTTACTATTATAAAATTGAAATGTACTTATGTAATTATATATAAAACTGTCCTTCTTAAATAAAGTCCCTGACAAATTAAGTCCAGTATGAAAATATAAAAATTATGTTGCCCAAATATGCAAAATGGCGTCTGAGTGCTGGGCCCAGCAAGTCTTACCTTTCCGAATGTGGCAGCACACGCTGGTTCCAGTTCCTCTCTGCGGCAGAAGTCCAGATAATGGGCGTACAGGATGCAGCGAGGGAGACAAACCCCTTCACAGATACAGTAGTTCTCATCCAACCTAAAATAACAACGATACATGAAGGCAGTGTAAAATCATGCAGTAAACAGAATGAAAAAGAGTATTGAAGCCTCAAGTCATATAACGTTTAGGGGCACAAGTCTTTTTTGTATCGTTGTTGATATCTAATGTATGAACAGAATGCTGTAATAATTGTAATGATTTTGACCAAGTTTTCTTACCAATGCGTTATTTTGACTAACCGACGTTTTAAGCAGCGAAATACCACATTGATCATTGTATTATTTTTATCTTTTACATACTTGAAGCGGAGTGAAAGTTATCTTTCACCACAGACTGAACATATATAATTAAATAAATGACAATAGAGAGGCAATTATTTGTTGTTGTTGTATTGGGGTTTACCGTCGCTGCAATAGTATTTCAAGCATATAGCGACGTCCAGCTAATTACAAGTGGAGGAAGACCCCGAGTACACAGAGGGACCCGGGTAGAACCACCGACCTACCGCAAGCCAGCTGGAAGGCTTCCTCACGGCAATTATTTGATAATGACCTCTGTAAAATCATGATATAGGTGCGTTGTAAATTTGATTATCTAAAATAATTGTTTCTAAATATGTGTTTTTCTCTTGCTAAATAATTTATATGTTTTCAAATGGTTCGGTATGGAAGTCTTAAAAAGGAAGACCTAAATTTCATCTCTTGGATTTGCTGAGTTGAATTACATTGCTTTTTACGTAAACCATTTTTCACTGAAATTGCGTATGTACGTAAAAAATAATTAACCTCTCCAAATTGGATAAATGCAGCTAAGGAGCATATTTCGGTCTTAAGGAGATGCACTCGATTACAAGGTAAATTAGTTTTCTAGCGAGATTTTCTGTAAGAATTAATATGTTTTGACTTACAAGATCTTAAACTTACAGATTAACTGCACTGATGTTTATCACGCAAGCGAACTTTATAATCAAGTCTTGATGTATCTCTTGGAGGTAGTTAAGAAGATTTACTTAAGGTTTGAAGAAGATATCTATGTTCGGAATAAGTTCATCTAAAAGTTTTATGAGGATAAATGCAAAATCAACCTAAAAGTAAAAAATTTGAGACCAAAATTATTTTTTATTCGAAATTTGTGAAACGGGTCATTTTCTGAGACGAAAGCCTTTACTTGTGGCCTAGCGTAAATTTTCCAGTTTGATATACAGTTAATTAAACCTGCATTAACAGACAGTGAACCTGTTTATAGCGGTCAGCTTTTAATATTCCCAAATTCGTTATCTCTAATTAGCAAACACATGGGTTTGGGAGCCATATTGTCTCGTTCTCTTGAATCAAGAGAGGGAGAGAAAAATTTGTGTTTTATTATGTACTACGAAAATGGTTATCAGGCACATACGCTCATATATAAACTATTTAGGCACACGGAAAGAGCGTCCCTCGTTTTAAATGACTAAGGGGGAGTATATATTATCCATCTATATAAATCTTTTTTCTTCCAATGAATAATCTCCCACGATTAAGTCTAATATAACAGTGAGACACAGCACGGAGTCCTCGGTTCGTATCACATATATTTATACAAAGGGTGATATATGTCCACAAAAATACGATATAAAACTGCCATCAGAGTTTGCCAGCTTTATTAATTGTCATGCAATCGGTGAACTGATAACATTAGCAAATATAAACATTCAATTTCAAAACCAATATCAACAAAGCTTCGAGACTTTCTTTGGGAAGGCCAAGGGCTCCCTAGAACAAGTTTGTACTTCACTTCTGTAATTTAATAATGCCCGAAGATATCTCCATAGATGAGGTGTAGTACGAACGAAAATCAGAAGTTCTTAGTGAATAAGCCAGATAAGAATGTGATAATACAAGATATGTCACTATTAGACTGAAATCCAGTGATCGGAGATTGGTATATACAGTCTATTAGATCTCCGATGAGGTACTCTGAATTGACTGGAAGGTGATCACGCGGAGGAAGTCAGTGTATCAGTTCAGCGGTCAACGCCCGAAAGAAAGTGAATAATTTACAGCTTAGTCAACGTGGGGTAAAAATGGGTGTGATTGAGTTAACAATTACACACGTTTTAGTTGCCATCTTTATTAAACAGTCAATCTGTTCTAAGCAGCCAGTTATGAATTAAAAAGAAAAGAAAACAAGAAAAAACTATACAAAATCACCACCAGCAACAATAGCGAATAGTATCACCACAAACAATAACAAGATACTCTTGAAACATTGAGCGACCAACCTAATTTAGAAGCCATCTTCACTTTTTCCACAAACAGGCCGAAATTGAGGTAGATAGATAGATAGATAGAGAACGCACAGTCATTTGGTTTTAGAACAAACATATTCACAGATACACGGCCTAATCTCCTGTTTATTTATCTATACAGATAATTTAATGCGTTTCAAAAAAAGAAAAATGACCCCTTACAGGTAAATAGGTAGTACTTCAACAGAATCCTTGCAGGGTTTGCCCTGTTGGCATTACTCTTGTTTAGTCTTGTTTGAATTTTCTCGTACAAATTAATTCAAAATTTGGCAGCTGTCAAATTATTAACATGGGGTATAGTTGACCCTCTATGGCCATATACAAGGTAAGTGATCCTGTGAAAAAATATGCATACATTTTCATCTTCTTATCTGATAACGGACACCAAAAACAGTTCGTTGTATAACCTCAATAGCAAAACATCTGCACAAGAGAGCACTTGTGAAATATATGTACCTACGCGTCAGAAAGTAGTCCATTTTAACATACATAAGCATAAAACAAACACAAAATATTATCGCATAAAAAAGACAGTCGGATAACCTGTGCTGACAATCAATCACATTGTTTAATTTATAGATTATCTTGATTTTTCTATGTTAATATTCATGTCTATTGTAAAGAGTATGCGGACTCCTGTCCAGTTATGGTGGTTTAAAATCCTTGCAAGTGTTTATTCAAGATTACCACTAGCATCGCGCCCGGGGAGAGCATCTAACATTTTGACATAAAATTGAGATATCTTGTCGTTACTTGCATATCTTTGGACATACCCGGGTAAACCGCTGTGGTTATTAAACAGTTTTATCAGTTAATATTTTTACACGATTTGATCTCGTGCAAATTGAATTCTTTGGAGTCGATATATCATTTTTAAGCCCAAAAGACTCTAGTTATAAAGACGATGATAGTTTTTTGTCACAAAATGAAAAAAACTAGCAAAATTTAAAGATTAAAAAGATTTGTTTCACGCGCGAAATGCTTTATTGTATCTCGTTTGGTTATTTTCTGTTTAGATAAAGTTAACATATTCGATAATCCCCAATAAATATAAATGATTTCTATTGAGTGTCTATATTCATTCGCGTGACTGTGCAAGTTTTCTTGCAAAATGGCCCAATGTGTTGTAAAATAGATTGATATACACATAGTTTTACATGTAATAAATTGATATTTTGCAATAAATATATTTACAGTTAATCTATCATTTTAATATATGAAAACGCATTAACATGTTTATTTATATTTATCGTGTGCATGTACGACACATTCAAATGTATTTTCAATAATACATATTAATGTTTCAATATATAAATGTAAACGCCATTTTTTGTGTTTTTCCTGTACTAAACATATCATTTTCAGATTTACTTTGTGAAGCAGTGGCGATGTGTTTCTCTTTTTCATTTATTGCACAGCTATGCACTCAGCACTCAACGCGTGGAAATAAATCTATGCAATAGTTGTTAATGTCTATCAACAACAAAAATAACACAACAACAACAACATAAAAAACAACTCGTAAATAACAAGATGTTCAAAACATGAATATTTTTCTCTTCTTTTATTGGTGTTTGAAAGTGTTTTTTTGGATAATACATGGAAATGCGAATTCAAAACAACAAAGAGCAAGTTCGTGTCAAAGCTGCATTACTTAAAAAGTATATGATAAATAATTTAATTAATGGTGATTCTTCATTAGTCAGCGGCTGTCACGTGTCATCAAGTTTACGACAACAGAAGCTACATTATAGCCTAAAACAGTACGCGGACATGCTCCAATAAATATAGGTGACGAACTACGCTCTAGAATTGTTCTTATCATTTATCATCTTTTTTCATGCATTACAAATTTGCTTTAAAAGTACGAATAAAAAGTAATCAAAACGTATGAAATTAATACACATGGGGCGATTTATAAGTAATGAAAACGTATGACATTAATACACATGGGGAGATTTCAACACAGCAATCTTTAAAATACATAATATGTGCTTGAACTAATTCAAGAAAAAAATAAATAAAAAGAAATCTCTAAAATAAAATGATAATTAGTCTGTATCAGTAAATGAAAAAGTGAAACATTTATATTTATGTAGTAGTCCGCATTATTATCTACTGTATCATGTGTCCGGATACCTCAGTATGTTGTAGTCACGTGACTAGGTCCAAAACAGAAGTATCTCTTATATCTAAGATATATTATAGATTGGTCGAATTCATTAAAATTTTGGTATAAAATCTATTCCGTCTTAGGTATTCTTTTACACTGCCTGTGCTTTTGGACCCGTAAAACGTAAATTAGTGGCCGCTTATACCATTTAAAACACGGGATACAACAGTTATGATGCTCAGATAGGAATACTAGAGTCCGTATGAAATCAGACAGTCAGACATTATATTTTATCAACGTAAATAGTCAATCACATGATCAAGTTTAAGTAAATCAAATTTTAAGTCCGTGAATAAAAATTTGTCTTAATTCTTTATATTGGGTTTATTATTTTTCAGTGAATGATCTGGTAGATGCATAAACATTAAAGAAATATTTCTTTTTTCATCTTACGTAGCGCAAGCGGCGATTTCTCGAGATAAGTACACATGTATTTATAACTTGAAAGTCTTGCTTTCAGAAAAAAACTCCTTTAGATTTGCTTTGGTGAAAAGAATGTAATCTGCAAATCCACCCTGAAATATTTCATGATTTAAAAACCAATATTAGTACTGATACAATAAAAACATAGTTGTGTATTTTTAATATGCATGTCAATGTAACACCTGTATAATATTTTAAAAAGGTATGTTTATATTTGATTAAAATATCAGTGAAGGGCTCGAGATCGAATTGCTCAATTGTGGGAAATGACTCGATGAAGCCAGCCATTTTATCGTTCGTACAAGTCGGCATTCCAAACCGGGAGAGTGGGTGACTCTAAATAAAAATGTCCAACGTTTGCACAGGGATTACCCTAACTTCTTCTTGTCTCTTTAACAAAAACGTGTTTTGTTATGGTGTTGAACGGGCAAGACTTCGTTGGAAAACAAAATAATAAAATAATGTTCACGGGGACATGTTTTTTGTATGTTTTTGATGTTTTCTTTATCAGAATTTGCTGAAAATAGTCTGTTCGTGTTCGATAAAAATCACTTGAATTGCTTTCCGGTGCATACAGGGATTATCTATTTCAAATATATCATTTTTGTATTAAATTTTGACTAAGCCTAGATGAGCTAAATGAGCTATTTATCCGTGTTTAAAATACATTCGCCTATTGAAATGACACTCAAGGAGGGGTGTCACGGACCTCTCCCAAGCACACCTTAACCTGGGTGGCGGTTTGGATAATTTTCAATAATTTTATCCAATATATTTGTTCGGACGACACAAAGAATGCAAAACAAACACCCTAAAAATAACAGAACGACTGTATATTACGGTAACTCTGAATGAATTGTATAGAATCATTCCATATTTTGTTTTGGAACATTAAAACGCCCTTTAAAATCCTAGAAAAATGCTCTGAAAGTAGCTGTATAAATGTACTCCAAAAATCATTGCATTGTGTTTCTCCTGGGTCCGCTGTATTATTTCTGTTATTATTATGTAACGAATTGCTTTGAATTCATAAATTGTGTTGGGTTTCGGATATTATTTTCTTTTCACTCAAAATAGCCCTACTCCCAAGTTTCAGTCTTGCCATAGTGCCTTTTCTAGTACAGAAGCGGTGTTTTGTTATACATTGTATGGAATGGTATTTTTTAACAGGAAAAAATGATGATGCGTTGTACCGTACCATTATATCAAGGCACGGTAAAGTAGTTTTATACCACCTGGTCAACCGTAAACCAAGACTAAATAGTCTTACAAACAAACGTATATCTTATTAACACCTTTTTGTTCTTTTTTATGTTTTTGTTCCAATATGTTGATGCAAATTAAAATGTTTTTTTTTTTTTATTTTTTTATTTTTTTATTTTGCTTTCTAAGAAGCAAACTCTAAACCCTAAAAAGCGAACTCACCATTCCAGGGTTAACTGGGTTTGTTTCTTTTTGTCACGCATGATTTGTGCCACTGTCTTTTTCGGGGTCTGACCGGAAGTGTTCGTGGAGTCCCCATTGGTGGCCTCCCCTGACAACGCTCGTTCTTCCTCGTCAAGCACGCTGTCTTCGTCTGTGAATAGGTGACTGTCGTCTGCATGAGGTTCTGAGAAGAAAAAAAAGTTAACAATTAGGGATAGGAGGCATTACCTTTAACATGATGCACAATAGTGACGATAGTCTACGACGTTTAACACCAGACCTGCGTTCAGTTTACCATAACGATCGCAATAGTAAGGAATTTGGTTCCCTGCTTACACTCCATACGCTACGATAAAAAAATGGAAGCTAAAGCTAACATGGTAATTGAACGCAGGGCAGACATTTCAGCAACGCGTTCAGTGTATCGTAGCGTATTGAATGTAAGCTGGGAACCATTTCCCTAACAGTTGCGAGCGTTATGGTTGACTGAACGCAGCCCAGGAATTTCTTCTTCTATCACTACAAATATAAAATCACTTCAACTACTTAATCATTCACGGCTATACAACTAGACTATATGCATTTCTTTATACCACCACCACTACTACTATTACTAATACTGCTGCTTTTACTACTGCAACAACTTCCACTAAGTTCTGTAGCATAAATCACAGTAACTTTACTCTCACTTTTTTGACAGTAACAGCTTCCTATTACTTTTGTTCTTTTCAAACAACAATCTTCAACCTCTATTTCTCCAGCTACTTAAACCACTGGAGTCCGGAGGCGCCTTGACGCCATTCCCTTGTTCTCGTTATACAGACAATTCGTACGATGACACTCTCTCGGCGGCACAACCATATATCATATAAAATAAACTGTAGAGTTTGCTCTAATATTCAGGCTGTTTGCACAGTCCCTTCTTTACATACTTCAACTCCGTCGATTATATTTAATTATCCATATTTCGCTGTCTAGATTGCCGTTTTATCGTGCATTTAAATGCATTTTGTTGTTCGAAGCCTTACATATCTCCTCGAAATACAAGTTGTTCTCAGCTCGGACTATTTACTTCCCCTATCAAAATTTTAGTGGGATCTTCCTCTTGTATATATATTTTGGAGGTCTATATTGCTCGGCATATTTGTATAAATGAAGTAGAAAAGACAACTGATTTTGACTTTCGTTCTTTGGCTGAAAATTACGCCTGATTTCGCATTGAGAAATATACAGATAGGGAACTCATGAATGTAAATGCAAATATTGAACAAATACAAGAATTTGTTAGATAGCTACGACTTCAACTTAAGAAATTCAAAAATGAAAATAAAGTAAATTGATTGGTTTTCATATTGCGGAAAAGCGTGAGGGGGTAGCGTAGCACAGTATTTCAGTAAAGATAGCTAGTTACAGATGGAAGGACACCGTGGTAGCACCACCGATGTAACGCAAGACGGCTGAAAGACCACCTCACATGAAAATTCCGAGTGACCGGACTGGTGGTATTCGAGCCCACGGCGGCTAAGTAATAATACGTCAGCGACTATAACCACTCAGCCGCTTAGAGCCCCTTGGTGATAAAACCACCCGCTTTCGTGTCATCAGATAAATAGCTTGGGGCGTACCAACCGGGCGTAGGTTCGAAACATTCGACTTTCCAAACCGCAAGCATTTGCCTCAAACACTTAGATTTCGAGGCGGTACATATATTGTATATGGAAGAATTTGCATGGGTATATATGTGATTCAGTTTAAATATATCTAAACTGACAAAACCCTATAGAAAGAATTATTATTTATTGGTAATCATACCATGTTCACGTAAGCGCGTGACTGTTTCCCATTTGTATATGTATTACATTTCAAACAAAATACATTACGGTATATATTCTACTAAAGGCATATAGACATGACCTTTGAAACAGCGAGAGAAAACATTCTCATAAAAGTTTCAGTATAATATCTAATTTAGATGTTCTGGTATAAGTGAAACTCTAATTGCTTATTATATTTGTTTGTGCTATAAAGGCACTGCCGCAGTAAATACAAAGAAACATTAATGATTCTTAAGTATATAAGATTTTTTTTCTTCAGTATACACTTGAACACTATCCCGACAATGGTGATATGGACTATTTATATTAAAGCTAATGGTTCAAATAATGCCACCACCACCACAACATCAAAAACAATTAATAATAATAATAATAATAATAATAATAATAATCTTTGATAAAATGTTTCTTTATATATAAAATCACGACTACCCCGTCCATATGTCGCTGACGGCTGCTACCTGTTGTTCACAATATCTAGACGGACTGACATATCGAGTGTCAATCAAGGCACGTGTCACCATAGATATCAGCGACCACGTGACATTACGTAATCTCGGATCAATTACACCGTAATCAAGGATTATATGAACGCGTCCTCACCTTGTGTAATCGTTTTATAGCATGTTTATACGCTGATCATAATCACGTCATGATTTGGGCTTTAAAAGGATAGAGTAATCTGATTTATAGACTTAATATATAATTGACTTACCATATATAGCATGCAAAATAAACAAGGGAATCTAAATCTAATTTGTTAAATTAGAATATGTATCACATTTCAACCTTCAGCAACCTTTAATAGTATTTATTAACAGAATATATCAGACTATAATTTATTATTGTGGTGTTTCGTAACTAAAAACTACATTATATGTTTATTATGGTGTTAATTATAGCTACCTCGAAACATCTAAAGACATATTCAGAGCTAATTAAAACAAACAGTAACGTCTGCTGAAACAAGTGACCTTTTGAACTTCATGTATACTTACGCATTAAAACTCATAACTCTTAAAAAGTGATGCTGTTTTTCGAAATCTTTAATCTCTGATACCTTAAAACAGTTCTTTTTTTACGCAGATTTTTCGTACAGGAAGTAGGAAGGACATTTTTGGGACCCCACCCACTCCCCCTCCCACACACACCTCCCATGGCTGAGTGAGTATATCCGCTTACTGACTTTCACTCTGGGTTCGAGCCCTGGCGTGGTCACTCGAGTTTTCCAATCTTGCATTTTCATATCAACCCTGCACCTACATAGATCAAGATGAATGTCTAATATGAACCTATTATTTAGAACTTTATATGTCATTTTCGAAATCCATCTCCATCATGTTCCTGTATCAATGAACCCTTTACATGAATATTCATGTACAGATTTCTTACTTGATGAATATTAATTGACTGAATTTTAAATTGTTTATCAAACAATGGATTTTTTCTCACAATATTGTACTAGCATAGTACTAAGTTTATAATTTTATTTTTCACTCATTACTCACATATATATCTATATATGTGGTGTAATCATTCTTTGATGAAAGTTTAGCTGTGTGGAAGTGTTAATATTGAAAATCTAAACTTTTCAACTTCGCACACAATGCTTGAAAAACGAACCTGGAGGTTTCACCTGTATATTACAGACTTGGCCAGCAGAAGGACGAAAGTTCCGGGTCCGCTTTTCAAGCATTAGGCGCGAAGTTGACAAGTTTAAATTTTCAATATAGGTATAAACATGTATATAAGTAAGTAAAGTAAATAAATAATTAAATATGAGCGAGTCGTAATAGGTCAATACAGCATTATTTACATAAATACAGCATACACCGCTACACTATTAGAAAACATAAAAAACATAAGCATGGATAGATCTATATCATAAGAAAGCTTCTGAGATGAGATATGTTAAACTAAACTGAATCGGCCTCATTTCAATACACTGGTATGTATTTCCTTAAAATACTGTTCGTCCACATTATATTTTATGATAGCATTGAGAATAATTTTTTATATAGACACCCTTAATACATTGTGATAAAGTTTTATTTGTTTTATGTTATTTGTACGTAAACATTAATGGACGATGCACATTAGGTAAAATAATGATCTACTTTGTTCGAATCAATATTCTTTGTGAAAGAGACACCTAAAATCTGAATCAAACTAAAAGTGAACGCTTTTTATTTATTCAAAATGCATCTAACACAAATGGCTAAACTATGTCTAATGCATTTCAATGGAAAGGCCACTTGGCTTGTTTTGTTTTGCACCTACCACCCTGTACGTTTAGAAATTGACCCAGATAACTTAATATTTCAAGATATCCGGTTTTGGTCACAGCTATGCTTAAATCAATATTGAAAGATCTCTTTGAGAATTTCGGACGCTTTTGACACAAACATTTCTCTCAAAATCAATAATACTGATAAGAAATATTAAATGATAAAGTGAGAAATAAAATCAATACGGCATTGTTCAAGGTTTTGCGATGAGAAAAATGATCCAACTTGGGTTAGACAGGGTGATTCTTGAGGCAAGGTTCAATCCCCTGACGCTAGGATGCCTTAGGACCGAAGTATTTTTTTAAGCTCAGTAGGGCATCTTGCCCTTGTGCGACTGAAAATTGTATTTTTTAAGTATGCACTATTAAACAAAAAATATAAAAATGGAATGGTGAAATTAAGTACATATATCTTCAAAGTTGCGGAGACGTGGGTACATATAAGTATACGAACATCAAACATGCATATGTTTTAATATCATGAGTCAAACGTTTTTTCTTTCATTTTCATATACGTGTATATCTCACGTCGAATACAAGTAGGAATTATGATCTAAGTCCACTTTTTCATGACCCAGTTCTCCCTTATTTATCATTTAAGTCAACCTCCCTATTATGACGACCACCACACTATAGGGACCACCTCATTATAAAGACCATCTCATGTTTAAGACCACTGCATAATTAAGACAGCCTCAATACTAGGACCACCTCAACACTAGGGCCACCTCAAAGTTAGGACCAGTTGACCGCGTTCCAAACTGGTGGTCTTATTATCGAGGTGTCACTGTTCACAGTCTTGTTATGAAATGTAATTATTGCCGATTGACTTGAAATAAATTTGAGATGAGATTATACCATGGTATATATAAAAACCTCAATTTTATACTGTGTAATACCTGGGTGAATTCTGTTCTGGTAAGGTAGAGGAGATGACACAACAAATCACGATTCTTCCTCATGTATAGACCCTGTCAATGAGTGATTTAAACCCCGACGGATGAGCAAAGATTACCTCTTACAAGTAGACGTCAAGTGCCCGTGTAGTATTTGTTTTTCGTAATGTTTAAATTTCCACAAAATAAACACGGCTTAAATTATATTCAGGAGAAATTTGTGATTGAGGCATGTTTGGACAATGAAAACGAAGAATACCGGTGCAGATTATCTGTTTTACCCCTAAAGCCAATTATTATAATAAAGTTTCTTTATCAAGTTTAAATAGATCGAGTTTAAAAAAGGAAACCTATTAAATCGAGAGAAATTTAAATCTGTGCTTGAATGTTTATTGTACTAGTTTGTAACAGAACATTGGTTTTCATTCACGTATATGTTACGCATTCACGAAATTTAAGTAAGAAAACATACATGCATACCGTGATATATCGAATAGATTACGGAATGTATCTTATTAGATTAATTTCATATGCCGTTTTTAGTTTGATGACGACGACAACAACAACAACGACGACGATGATGATGATGATGATGATGGGGATGGTAAAGAACTGTTCTGAGCTGTTTTATGTTAAGACAACGATACATGCATGATAATTAAACCAAAATATGCATATGCGTTATAAACATGCAATATATATATTATTCGACTGAGTTATATTTTTTAAATACCGGTTTATAAAGTATAGTTATATACACGCAATAAGTAATGAGACACGTGTCTTGTTCTAATACTATATACTCATATTTTTAAAAAATAAATAAGATAACACGTGTAAAAAAAAGTAGACCAAAAACATCTGCAAAGTTAGGGACAAAAGTGGCTTGAATAATTCATTTACCGGGATAATATCATCTTCTGGTGCAAATCTGTGTAAGATTGTCTGCCAGCTTAAATATCACAAGTTTTAAGTTTTCGGTCCCCTAGTTCGATCTATTCGACACCAGAATGTGAAATGTGTAGAGGGGGGGATTAGGGGTAAAATGCTAAACAAACTTGGCCTTATCGTAGTGCAGAGTGGAAAGAATCTAACGGCGTGTAATAAAAATCAAAGTTTCGACGTTTGAAACGTAATTACTGACAATTTTACAACACAGGGTCACTTATGTTATAAATTGTCTACATAATACATTATAAAAATGAATACGTATGTTTAATATATATCTATTCCGTATAAATCTGTTTTATTATAATTTTATTTTAATGCGATGAAGATCCCGAGAAATATCTAAATCGAACTTAGAAATGATGATTGATGTAGATGATGATTGATGTAGATGATGATGATGATGGTGATGATGATGATTTGATGTAATGTATGTAATTCAAACCGAAGCAAAAAGAGAGTATAAAAATCATTGCAAATCAATTAACTCACCGACATGACGTGTTATTTTATTTCCCCAATCGCCTCATTATTGATTTTTTCTTTCAAATTACTCCGTTAATCCGCAAGAATTATTTCGAGAAAAGACCAATTAAACTAAAGCAAAACCCGTCTTTTTAACATCTGTGTCCAAAGAAGACCCAAATTGTAAGTGACAACAGAAAAATTGAGTATCATGCGTCAACCATATTCGTGTTCATTCCATGTTTTAAAGGCAACCTAAACTACTGAAATATTTTGTCTAAATTATTATCGATTGGCTCCCCCTTTACTGATGTATTGATAGGAAAATCTTGCAAACAAAACTTTTCTGTTTCCAACGTATGACCATACTCAAATTGTGCCCTGTTCGGAGATACGGCGAAATTCACGAGCCTCAGTTTTCACTTTTTCGGAATGTCGTATAATAGTCGAGAATTTCAGGAATGTCGCTGTGGCCAGTGCCTTAGAAATCCAGGAAGTAAATCCTTATGTATTTAAATATAATTGATATGCTTTAAATGTAGAATTTGGAATGTTTCTGCAGATGTTTTTTTTTAACGCTTTGAGACTCCGGTATCATTTTTTTCAGTTGAAGTTAAAGCTGTAAATGACGTATTTGCAAAATGTGGGGATATTGCCTTATCTGGAAGCTATTACAGTTTTGAGTGATGAGGACATTGTTTTTTCTTGACATTGTCCAGCATTAATATAACTGACACGATTTTTTAAGGTTCTAAATATTCCATGGAATGAAAATGAACATTAAATTAGGGAGAATAACTTAAAACAACGCAAAAGACGAAGAAAGACAACGCAGTAAGCTGCAATAACCTTTATTTAATTAACAAAAATGTTAATGTCAAGTAGCTCGAAATGTTATTTTCTAACTCATGAAAAATCCGCGCGAAATTTCTCAAATATAGATACAACTAACAAAGACTGTGTTGTATTCCTATAAAAAGACAGAAAGAAGAAAAGAAAAGGTTTGTCATTGGGTTGCAATATGTGATGTAAAATGAAACTTTTCCATTCTAAGATACTCTGTGATGGAGTAAATGCGACTTCAAGATTGATGTATATGAATAAAATATATATGGCTAGCACAACTTTATATTACTGTAAATATATCTTCTTTAGTTTATATCACATTGACTGAATAAACACTGTCTAATCATGGCAAGTGACTTCCATCAAATATAAACAGGTAACATTTCTTCAAAAGAAAACAAATGCATAACAAACTGCATAAGACAAAATCTGAAATAAATAAATAAATAAATAAATAAATAAATAAATAAGCTTTAAATGAATTGTATCATCATTTATGTTTGATTTTATATATGTTTATTGTGTACATATAAAACTTTCCATAATTATATAAGTGTTTTTATATAATAAAAATTTGTTCTTTTACTGTGCAATATTCACCACTAATGATTGTAAAACACCGTTGAATATAAATATAAATAGATAAAAACATAAATTATGACAAAACTGGCCACACTGATTTGAAATTGAAAATAAAAAAGAAAAAAAATGATTCAATAAAAAAAAAATGAAATGAATATGCGGTGGAAACATTAGAAATTATGGAACTAAAAAACTACATGTGTCTTAAATTTTGGAAACAAGAATAAGTATGATGTAGTTGATCTCTCTCTCCCCCACTCTCTCTCTCTCTCTCTCTCTTGGTATATTTTGTCAAATAATGTCATGATAAACGGGCCGCTGTAAATTATGCAACTTCATTTAACAAAGAAAGCATCAAACATAAAAGGACAGAGTAGTTGAAGACTTTATTCTTTGCCATTGTACAGATTTTTTCTCACCTACAAATATCTGACGATATAAGAACTATACTGTATATTTTCACGTGGATATGACTATGGAAAGACTTTCGATATATTTCATGTCAATAAAATGTTGAGGTTGAAGTATATCCTCTTTAAATCGTTACAAGACATAACCAGTATGTAACGAGTACATATAATAGAATGTAAACGTATAAATACAGGGGCGGAATAGTACAAACAGTTCCATACCTCGTACAAAATGGTAAGCAATTAAAACTACAAGTATTTGTTTATAAAACCGTGTGTTCTAAGAGAATGAAATACCACTCGTTGCCTTGTGTATCTGACATTTTCCGTAACACTAGGAAAATTCGCACACATAGAAAAAAAATCAACACACAAAGGTTGTTTAAGATACATGAACAGTTTACCAAACTCATCATCAGCACAAACCGTTGCTAGGATACCATGCATCATGCTGTCCTTGGTAATTGACTGTTTAATGACAAACGCTCATATTTAAATAAGTAAATTTAGTGTTTTTGCGTTTATATTGCCTCCTAAACAACTCATGTTTTAGGAATATATTTAGAAATAAATTATTAATATTGTGAAGGAAAGAAAATGCATATTATCAAAAGTCTAACGGCTAGAAATTTAGTTTTTCCTATTGAATTTGACATCTTTAATTATCCTAAGACTAAGTAAACCAGATTAATAAGGAACATAAAACTAATTATGCTATAATGACAGGTAAAACTTATACATTTTTCATTCCTTCTAAGTAATTTTTGAAAAAAGTTTATTGTGTTTACATCTTCAAACTTTACCATCTCTTTCGGTCATGCTCTCTCTTTCTCTCTCTCTCTCCCTCTCTCTCATTCTTTCAGCGTGTGTATTTATCCCTCCCTCCTCTCTCTTATTCTCCTGCTCTTAACAGTCGTTTTTCTCTTGTTCTTTATTGTAATTATGTTAAGATTATGTATTGAAAGAGTTAACACCGGTGGAATATATTACAGGAAATACGCAATGAAACTGAATGCCTTTATTACATAAATTATAAACACGGGTGCAAATGTCTGATTTGTGATCTGTATATAAAACCATCTTTGAACACATTAAAAACTATTGAAGGTTTCAACTGCTACCCGAGTACCATAGTCATATTCTATGTTATTTGCTTCAAACAGTAATGTGTGTTGTTTTTAGTGTCATTTTGTGGGATGTATTTTGTGTTGTAGCGTGTGATGCGCATATCGTATTGTGTAATATTTTCAGCAGTGCGTGTACCACACATGTTAATTGCTAGTGTCATTAAATACTTACTGTGGTTATTGTCCAAACATCATCTTGCATTTTAACAAAAAATCACATTGTCTAGATATGTTAATATCCTATTTTCATTATTTTTTCCCATTTCAATCATAAAAATACATATTTCAGAAATGAAGAAAATCCAGACAAAAAATAGCAAAGGTTGTTATCAAAACACTAGAATGTAAGAAAGAGATAAATAAGTCACAAAAATAGTACAGATTTACAAGGTCACGATTATTTTACCCACCTGATTTTACGTGTGATTTCGAATATTTCCGGCTAAAGGAATTGTCGGGAGAACTGTCCGACGATCCGTGATCTGTGTCCGGCAGACTCCCTTCCCGACGGATTCGTTTCGCCGGATTGTGAAGTCCACCGACAAAATTGTCCATGTTATTTGGTGGGAGTGTTCCCAACATTATTACAGCTCTAGTGTCTCTCTCCAATTTATCACAAAAATATTGATATGATACGATGATACATTGTGTTATTTCATCATATAAATTCTTTTTATTTATCCATTTCGGTTAATTACCAGGAAGAGTGATTGTTTTTACCATTGAATTAACCCTTGAAATGCAGTCAACTAATGAATCAATAAAACAATCGACACGGGATGTTTTGGTTGACAAAACTATACTTAACTCAAGTGTTTAGCTATACGTCATCTGACATTTGGTAGATTTCAACGTTTCTGAGGTGTCCAGAAGCTACAAAGCTGTACTCAGTATTCTAAAAGTAGACACTCATTTGGGAGCAGTAACTTACTTGTTGAAACTCTTTTACTGTTCCATTTTGCACACACACGATTTCGGCACACATGTATAATATATATCAATCGCTAAACATATGTTTTTGTACTCTAACTAAATTTCACTTTCATTCTAAAACATCAACCGTCCCAATCTTTTCAGTCGTGTATGTTTCACCTACGTGAGCACTCTTTATATGGACAGCCCGTCTTTTTGATTAAACAAATGTTTTACGGTTTACATTAGATAAGCTAAAACTATTATTTGTTCTTTTTCAACTGAATACACGACTTGAAATACAATGTTTTTCGAGCACAGTCCCACTTGATGAGTATAAGAGTATTGATCAAATCAAATCCTTGCGCAAAAATCCATTCATTTGAAACGGTTTTAAAACTTGTTCCTGTAAAGATGTTCCTTGATTTGTTACAGGTGTATGTATCCGATTTCCACCCTGTAGACGTCTCACTATATATAAACCTAATTTTGATAAGACATTTTCAGATACGGAGTAAAAGCGGGTACTGATTTCTGAAATCTCGTCCGAGACGAGAGATCACGTGGTTTTAGGTGACAGGTAACAGCACTGATAAGGGGCTGTAATAACAATGTCATTTTCCTTCGTTTTATCAAAACTAAATCCTGGCCAATCAGCTACGACTTAAAGGTAAACCCTTTTAATATTTTGCCGTAAACGTTCGGCTAAGAGTCGTCGTACATGGATTTCTTGCTGATTTTGGTGTCGACGAGTAACGTGTGGCCAATGTCCCAGATGATATATTTCCAGGCTTTCAACATTAGAATAAGCTTAGTACTTCATTCAAACTGTTTTTAATAAAGCTATGCTGTTTATATATATATTAATGACTATTTAATATTTCAGTGAGTGCTATGAAATTAATATTGAAATCAATTTAATATTTTATCCATTAAATGTTCAATGAGTACAAGTAAATCTAACATTAATTGAACCGCAGTGGTCAAATTCAAGATTTTACCATCTTTGTTTCAACAACATATGACCAAACCAATACCACTCATTTTAAAGAGACAGGTCTTCTTCTTGTGTTTTTATATTCCTTTAGCGACACACACACACACACACACACACACACACACACACACACGTCTAAAAGCGACACAAACGTCCACCATACTTCAATTCAATTCAATTCAATTCCTCCCCGGTATACATAAGCAATCATATTAAATAGGGGACATACGGTATTTGAGGTCTAATCAAAAGCGATCTAGCAGGTTTTAGAAAGGAAAACGTTATCTTGTAAATATTTGTAGATGCGACCACTTTGCTTGCCTTTCTAATTGCTTTCATTAAACTAAACTCGGCTGACCACGCTGGTAAACAAACAAGCGCATACATCATGTCATAGTTGACTACTGACACAGTGTATCATGCAGGAGAAGTCAATGTAATATTGACACTGTCCATGGTTATTCGACAATGTATCAAATTCACTGGACAGAACAATGTATGACTTAACCCTTTCCCTCTTATAGACTCATTTTGACGAACTCAATAGGTACCACATAAAGCCTGTTCTGCAGAAAACCACAGTTAAACCTTTCCAAATTTAATTACAAAATCCTCATTTTCAGACCACTGAGGAGCAGCGAACAGCATAAAACCTGATCAGCCTGCGAGTTACTCGCAGGCTGATCTGGTTTTATGCTGTTCGCATAGGTCTTTTCATGGTATCCTCTATGAGGGAAAGGGTTAAACTAGTTCTCAAAAACAGTAAAATATTTACGAGTAGTGTTGTTCTTTTACAATAAAATAACTGTCATGGTGCAAGATGTTGTATGTGTTTATATTACGTGTTTTAGTTAAAACTGCGTCAAATCATATGTGTGTTGTGTCTCCATGGAGTCTAAAGGCCAAGGGAATTTGACTATTTTAACCTGAAATTTGTGAAATATCAGTGATTTTGTAAGGTTGCATATTTGCTTCAGTTTTCCAGAATGTTGACATAAAACGTTTTATAATTATTTATATTTTCTTTTCATCTGATAAATTAGCTGACTGATTAGAGAAATTTATATTTTAGAAAAAATATTAAAACACCAAAGTTATGAAATATCTGAAGCTATTTCATTGACAAGATCCCCCTTTCTCTCATTGCATCTCTAGGCAATAATACATGGATTTTAATGTTTATATTATGTTAAGATATAATGAAGCCAGAGAAATTTAGAAATTCATATCCCAGACATATATTTCAACAGTTAAAGTGTGGTATATTTTAATTAATTTTAAGGTTTTGTAAAAACCCCCCCTTCCCAACTAACAAATAAAATAAAAACAGACCGTATTTTTGACCGACAACCGTCTTTATTTTAAAACTCTCAGGGAAAGAATGCGCAAAAACCGCGCCGAAGATTAATAAAAATGCTATGTGCTCCCTGTGTTTTGTCAAACTTAATTATTATTTGGACAAATTAACATGACAATAGCGAACCTGATTTATATATGCAGCAAAATACTATGAAGGCTTCATAACGTATATCAAGAATTGCCTTTTTACCAACCCCGGAGGTTTTCGGTCTTGCCACATGGAAATCTCATGTTTTTGTCCTAATTACTAACTATATCGTAAATATTAGTGTTCCTTAAACTAAGCCATCGTGATTAAGCATTTCTCCTAAATTATTTAAAGCATGCAGAGATAAATTAAACGTTGATAAAGTCTTTGAATTTTCGCCGATATATAAAACACCTTCCAATATTTCTCAGATGATAAAAAATATGAAAATATATAAATAATGGAGCTTTATCACTAGTAAACAAAAAATAAAACGAAGATTAGAAAGAAAGAAAAAAAGAAAGCAACAAAAAGAAATAAGGATAGATAGATAGATAGAAAAACACAAAAGCAAACATATAAGACAGATAGATTAAAATATAGATAGAAAAGCTAAAAGAAACATAAACAAGACGATAAATGTGAAAACTAGCGTACAGACACTGGTCTCGTGTCTTCTTTTTTTAATCTCACAAATGACCTATTGTTTGGGATCTTCAAATCTTAACAAGGGAAGATTTATCAGTGCTAAAGCGAAATCTGATCACAGGATTAAGATTGAAACACACTTTTGGACTCGTCATTGTTTTTAGGCGGGCTGACTTAGTGCTGGTCTTCCATTATTAAAAGTTTATCATTGTTACGTATCATGACGAAACAGGCGCCTTAAATGGATTTAAGATCCCCGATATAAACGTGTACACAGTCGCGTCAAGAGAGAGAGAGAGAAAGAGAGAGAGTTTTTATTGACTAATCTCCTTTTCGCATCAATCAAAAACAATAGTCACATAAAATAGCCTGCGTTTAAATATTCATAAAAATATGATTTATTTACATGGAACACTCCCTTTCTACACTGAAAAAATAACATAATTTAAATTAATTAGACGTTTTTCCTAGAATAATTGTTTATAGTCCGGATATAAATAATTACAGATTTTAATGTTTGCTTAATGTCATAATGATAAAAAATCCACTGTTTTATTATTTCCTTCTTTGTTAATCCATTGAAATATAAACATTATAATTTTCATCCTTTTTTATTATTTAAATTTACTGTAGAGGATAAGTCCAATAAACTATACTATCTTTAAAGCTATATAGACCTTTAAATATTGTAAGTTTGAACCATCATAGTCATTTTTATATATTCTTAAGTCGAAATCTATGCAAATGATCCATTTTCTTCGTAGATACATTTTGTTTAGATTTTACTCATGTCAAAGGAATTTACGGTATTCGGTTAAGACACATAGTGTAGTGTCATTTATTTTATTATCACAAGAATCACTGAAAAACATGGGCGGTCGTATCCGAGAGCCATTTTAACCCTTTCCCTCATATAGACTCATCTTAACCCTTTCCCTCATATAGACTCATCTTAACCCTTTCCCTCATATAGACTCATCTTAACCCTTTCCCTCATATAGACTCATCTTACCCTTTCCCTCATATAGACTCATCTTAACCTTTCCTCATATAGACTCATTTAACCTTTCCCTCATATAGACTCATCTTAACCCTTCCCTCATATAGACTCATCTAACCTTTCCTCATATAGACTCATTTAACCCTTTCCCTCATATAGACTCATTACCTTTCCTCATATAGACTCATTTGACGTACTCAATAGGTACCACATAAAGCCTGATCTGCAGAAGACCACAGTTAAACCTTACCAAATTTAATTACAAAATCCTCATTTCCAGACCACTGAGGAGCAGCGAACAGCATAAAACCTGATCAGCCTGCGAGTTACTCGCAGGCTGATCTGGTTTTATGCTGTTCGCATAGGTCTTTTCATAGTGTCCTCTATGAGGGAAAGGGTTAACATATGTTCTAACTTTAGAAAAATATCTCATATCTTTTCTGAAATATCTTAAACAGCTAATTTTATCAGATGAAGGGAGACAATCTAAATCATTTTGTATATTTTTAATTAAAATTTAGGAATGATTTAGCAGAAATACTTTAACCATAAATCACCGATTTTGGAATTAATTAAATCATTTGACTTCAGTTGCTTTTTTATACTGATATTAAGCCATCAAACAATTTGATATTTGTTGTCTGTTATTTTATTAGATCCAGTGTGCATGTATTCCATACAACAACGTTAATGTTGACTTTCATAAATTAGGTAATAAACTCAAAGGCCCCAGCATGCTATGTGCGTAAAAAACAACAACAACAACTACAAAACAAACAAAACTTGACATAAAATAATGCTTATACATACTTTTAGTCTTTTTTTTAAGTCATTCAAAGTAATGATAAACGATGTTGTTTTTGTACTGCTGGTGTTTATTGTCGCACAATAATTTAGTCGATGTCCAGCTAATTACAGGTGGTGGGGGACCCTGAGTACACAGAGGCAACTGGCTAGAGCTGTTTGAAGGCTTCAAAAAACAACAACAAAAAAAACAAAAAACAACAACAACAACAACAACAAAAAAACAACAACAAAACAACAACAACAAAAAAACAACAAAAACAAAGACGTTATTTATTCATGTAAATTGTTCAGTCCATTTCTGTTTTCGCTTGATTTACGTAGACCAAATATATTGGTAAAGATTAAAATCCACTAGTCTGCTACCAAGAAACAAATCTGAGTGACCCACTGACTTGCTACCAATACTAGTAAACAAGTTTGAGTGATACACTGGGCTGCTACCAACGAACAGGACTGACTGACCCACTGGCCACAATAAACAAATATGAGTGATCCACTGGCTACAACAAAGGGGCCAAAAACAAGATTGAGTGACCCACTAGCCTGCAACTAACACGTCTGAGTGACCCACTGGCCTGCAACAAACACGTCTGAGTGACCCACTGGCCTGCTACCAATAAACATAGAGGAAACCATGAAAAGACCTATGCGAACAGCATAAAACCAGATCAGCCTGCGAGTAACTCGCAGGCTGATCAGGTTTTATGCTGTTCGCTGCTCCTCAGTGGTCTGGAATTGAGGATTTTGTTATTAAATTTGGTAAGGTTTAACTGTGGTTTTCTGCAGATCAGGCTTTATGTGGTACCTATTGAGTGCGTCAAAATGAGTCTATATGAGGGAAAGGGTTATAGAGGGCATGAGTACATTAAACCGTTCTTGTTTTATTATTAATATATAGGTAAACGATTAAGCTGACATAAATACAGACAAACATTATTTTTGTTACGAAATGAAAAAAAAAAAGAAAAAAGAAAAAGGGAAAACGAGAATGATGGAATATGTTCCTAAATATTCAAGTATCACTTAGCGTTTTGTTTGGCCAAAATAGAACACGAACCAGAAACAATCAGCTAAAACATTGGCGTAAAACCTCATCGTAAGTTAACAAAACACACACATTCTCAACCAAACTCAGGCGTTCCTGAAACATATACCGGTAAACATAATTCTAAAAATTAAAATAGAGAAAAAAAAAGGAACCCCCAAATACAAACTGACCTTTATGCTTTCTCGTCATATCAAATAGATACTCATGGACTCATGGTTAGTTAATCGCATAGCCAAATATAGATTTACTAAACTATGAATTGATTCTAAATCATGTCACGAACCTCAAAACAATATTATGGAGGAGCAAATATAAATATACATGTACATGCACAAAATCTACGATTAAGAAAAATTAATATACTTGAATGTAGTACTTTTTTTTATATATATATATATATAATATATATATATAATATATAATATTATATATATATATATATGTACATTTTCATATCTATGATCTGTCTGTTTGTGTTATTCACATGTATGAAATTTAACGTTTCATTTATATATGCATAATCAAAATTACCAGAATCTCATAACAGCAGCAAAATCACGTATTATAATGAATTTATTATTTCTATTTTTATGATCATCATATATTTTTCATTCGTTAAGGTAATCTATATATCGTTAAATTGTTTTTATGGTCCATCCAGTGATCGTTGGAATTTTACAGTAAATGCAAGCCTTTATTGACTTTAAGGAAAAGAGCTTGCAACTCTTAATCATTGGAGGCGACTAGATGCTTGCATTTGCGCTGAAGTATTTTTAAGCATTTGGATGACCAAGATCATAATTTAATAATGGATGAATAACGTTTATTTCTATAATTTCCAATTTCATTTATCTATTAATACCATTATTTATAACATTTTATACTTCACCCTATCTATTTTCGACCATTAACTTTTACCGTTTCCTGCAATATCTAAAACTTCTTTACAAATACAGAAGTTCTCCACAATAGACTTATCAATAACATATAATATGTCCATGACAACCGCGCATGAATTCACTTGAAACGGAAGTTTTATCACACATAGGTGGGGGTCAAGAATTTCACAAATTTTAAATTTTGTAAAAATGAAAACCCTACTGACAGCTAGTGATAGGGTTTTAAGGGGCGTAAGAGATAACGTATTCGGGGGCCCCTTTACTGTAGATAACCGACTGTGTAATGATTCTACTTTTCTTGATAATATTAAATACGCTTTTATGTCAATGTCAGACAAGTGGTTTCCGATATGAAACATCTGTGTGAAAAAAAGTAGGTCAGCAGTATTTTCTCTTTTTGGTATACAATGTCAGTTTTATCCCTTTAAAGGAGTAGTGTTGACATGTTTCGGCTTGAAGATGAGAATGAGTCACCATCATAATCATTGGTAGCAGCAACAGAATCATTATCATTATCATCATTTCGTTATTATCGTCATTATCATGAAACAACAACAACAACAACAACAACAAACAAACAACAACAACACTAACAACTGAACAACAACGGCATACCCTGAATGTAATTAATTTACAAATTTAGTATGTTTTACGACATAATTTTCCTTTGTTTTTTGTTCCTGTTGTATACATATATGTATAGATATTCTCACATATGTTGTATATGTTTATTCCTGTATATGCACATGCGTACATGTTTGTAAGTTGTACGTGATGCGGTGATGAGCTGTGTATGCTCAAACCGATGTAAATAAAGTTTCTGTTCTGTTCTGTTCATTATAGTCTGTATAATTTTCAGAACTAGGACACTATTCTGATACACGCTGAACAGCATCGCCGCTATAGTCATCACATTTATAGTAGTAGGGACAAAGTTGATAGCAGTAGTAGTAGCAATAGTAATAGTGGTGGTGTTTGCTGGTATTGCTTGTTGTTTAATTGATTAGGAGCAACAGTCACTGCTGTTACTGAATTTGAAGTATTAGTAGTAGCAGCAGTTGTTTTTAATGAATTTGAAGTGCTTGTAGTAATATTTGTTGATGTTTTATTGGAAGTGGTAGTAGTTGTTGTTAAGTTTCTTGTTCTAGTACCGATAGTAATAGCAGCTATTGTTTAAGCAGAAGTAGTAGTCGTGGTGGTAGTAGTAGAAATAGTATGGGTAGAAGTCAGATGAAGTTTTTCCATTATTTTTTCAAGTTTATTGGCAAATCGCCATTACAATATGACTATGGCCATTCACAAATATATAACCACTAATTATGGCCATGGCAAGTTAAACAAACATACAAACAAACAAATAGCAATATGAACAACAACAACAACAACAACAACAACATCACAACAACAACAACAACAACAACAAAACAACAACAAAACAAACAAACCAGCAACAACAAAAAATAAACAAAAACAAAACAACAACAACAACAAAACACACACACACAAACATAAATGGAAGAGATGAGATTGGAAGAGAAGTAGCAGCAATAGAAATGGATGTAGCGATGGCAGTTGCTGTAAAAAAGTAGTTGGTGTTTACGAAGGAACAGTTGTATCAGCAAAAATGTTTACAGAAACACATTTAATTTTACACTCAGTAGCAATGGAAATTAAAATAAGATCTAAAAAATAACATCATAATATTTTTGAATAATCTTCAAAACATTTTCACAAAATATTACCAATATTACAAGATCGGGATGTTTACTGAGGTCGTAATCGACCAAACCTTCAATTATATCAACAATTGATATACCCCTACCCTCTCCAAAAAAGGGGGAAGAGCGAGTGAAGCCAGTATGGACCAGGATGCCGCCTTTGTACACTCCTGTATCTGGCTATGTCAACAAATACTTGGAAAAAGCCGCAAAGTTTATTTAAACAATTTTGCTACTACACTTTAATCTTAGCAAACTCTATTGAAGCAGCAAGATGAAAGGAACGATTAAGTCTAGATAAGGTCGCGCCCTTTCACTCTTTAATCCATAAAAGGTTAATAACAATAATTATAAGTAAAAATCGGTTCTGTTCTGTGCGACGTGAACTAAATTACAGTTTTTTTTTATTTCATGGGCAAAAAGACACAATACGGTCCATACATATGGGAAGCGTCATCAACTTATTTACAATATATATACACTTGATTACATTAGGCGCAGCTATTGAGATGAATTTAATAATAATAATAATAAGATAAATAAATAGTACTTGTTTGTATTACCTGTGCGTTGGTCTGTATAGTTTTGATAACACAATATCAATAAATAGACGAAATTAAGTATATGTTACTTTATATGACAAAAATTTAAATTAAAAAGTATATGCAAATTATTTTAGAAATTTAAAGAATAATAATAAATTAAGTATAAAGAAACACTAGTAAGCGTGCACATATATAGCAGAAATCTTAGTGGTAAGTGTTACATACTACGATACACAAATATACACGTATATAAAAAAAAGATGAAAAGAAACGAATAATATTCATATTTATTGTATGCTAACTGATGAAATACTGTTCTTTATTAGTGGGGTAAAATCTATATTTCATAGTGTAAGTGATACAGATCTACCGGAACTATCTCTTGTTACTTAAAAAGGATTTGTAGCAGCAGTTAGCATAAAATAAAACGCACTCGTGAAAATATTGAAAATGTTTCATTTCTCGATGAGATATATTCCATATCTACTCAACAAAAAACAAATATTCTCTATTTGAATGATTCATATTTAAAATTCAAGGATATCCTAATGAAAATACAGAGACTACCACACATATATGCTGCTTAGCGCTGACCCCCCACACAAAAATAGCAGCAGCAGCAGCAGCAGCAGCAGCAGCAGCAGCAGCAGCAGCAGAAGCAGCACAAAAACAACAACAAAAACAATAATAAAAAACAACAACAAACAAACAAAAACAAAGCAAAAGTCATCAGAGGACAGCAGCATGCTCAAATATTCCAGCGCCTTCAGTCCTCATCATCTGCATGTTCAAACAAATGGAAAACGGATTACATCTTTGCATTTTAAACATAATCATATCCTCAAATAATCATGAAGTTAACCCTTCATTTCTTTTTCCAAAAAGTAGTGTTTATTCCTAAAATGACACCATGTAGTAAACAACTCAATTCACTCTATACCAACATTTACCATTTGGTTAACCTGCATTTTTATTGGGACCAGGAAGAGTCATGGTTCTTGGTCATAGCACCTCTCCTATTCATCATTTAAATTTCAAGTCAATATCTTGTTTAGTTTTAAGTAGTTATCCGGACAAAAAATGTAAAGTAAATATAAAGGGAGGTAACTAATAAATGCGACAATGGGGACTGCACTTCCTCTCATTGACCTCTATTCATATTTAAAGTTTCACATGCATATCGGGGCCGCCGTGGCCGAGCGGTTACAGTCGTGGACTACAAATCTCTCAGCCCCTCACCGCTGTGGGTTCGAATCCCGGTAGGGACTTCGGATTTTTCATGTGAGGAAGCCTTCCAGCTGGCTTGCGGTAGGTCGGTGGTTCTACCTAGGTACCTCTGTGTACACGTGGTCTTCCGCAACCTGTAATTAGCTGGACGTCGCTATACGATTGAAATACTATCGCAGCGATGGTAAACCCCAATACAACAACTACAACAACAACAACAACAACAACTTCATATGCATATCACTTGGGGCTTCATATGCATATCACTTGGGGCAAGAAAGTTATGCCCCGGACAAGAAATTGTTTACATGGACGCGGACGCCAACGACTGGGTGATCGAAGTAGATCGGACTATTCTATGAATAGTCATGCTTAAAACGTTTAATCCACTTTGTACAACTTGGCAATTTCTATTATTGAAAACAACCCAAAATGTATATTTCAAATGTTGTCCAGAAGAAGGTCACAATAATTATTTTGACCCCGATCTATGTCCTCAATTGCTTTATTGAGACATTGCCTTTGTATTGCAGAATAATATAACATATTTTAAAATTAAACAATACCCCCCTCCACAACAACAACAACAACAACAACAACAACAACAACAACAACAACAACAACAACAACAACAACAACAACAACAACAACACCAAAAAAACAACAACAACCCAATAGAAATGTACAACAAACGAAAACAACAAGAAAACACCATACATGCATTTCCCCTTTCCTTAGTCAAAACCACAAACTCTATTGTTCTGTGTTTAGTCTAGCTCTTTTTAAGCAGGTGGGTCAATGTTTCAAGAACGAGTTTCGTATTTCAATTATCTGGCTGTGATTGGCAGCTAGTGGAGGGATAAATCACACTAATGGCATCACGACATATCGTTTTCAGTAATTAAACTTTAAAAAGTAAGCCCGTCGTTGGTTTTGGTATGATCGATGGATATTTCATGTAAGAGAAAAAACATTTTGTTTCAATATCGATTCTTACAACTTCTGCTAAACCTCAACGTTTCTTAGATTGGCCCAGTATTTTGTGCTTGGAATAAGTTTATTTTCATAAGTCAAAAGGTCCTGGCATTATTAATATCTTTTATTAAATTAAAAACCGTTAAACGTGTTTATTTGATTAATTAAAGGTCTGTGATGCAAGTATTCATCTTATACAGTATTAACAATGATGCACTTTCTATTATTGTTAGGAACACTTGCTGGCTTATGACATCTACCCTACAAGTTGTAAGATGATAAACATAATTTTGACATTGCATTTCAAAATTTCGGTATAGACACGTTCGATAAATAAAAATAAATCCGTGTTTAATAATATCATTGAAAAATGTTTTAGAAGAAATATATAATCTATCATTTCATGATTGAATATTTACATCTTTTAAATGCTTTGTGAACATACACAGAAAAAATGTCAATGTTTCCAACATATTGTGCTAGAAAAATATCATAATTCTAAACAACATATCATTGACAAACGTAACAAGTGATACTTTTTAGAAAAAGTGTAATATCCCTCCTTAAAAGAATGCGAATAAAATAATTTTGATATATATATAAAGATCATTTGGAAATACCTATCATAAAATAACTCTAATCTTGCACAAAATTATTTTGTGTACATCTTTTAATGTACATCTTTAAATATTTAAAACTCGCTTTAAATATAAAGTATGTACAAGTTTCTGCTGAATGGATATCCAAATTTAACTGTATAACTAGATATTGGTTCATCCTATCAAAAAACTCAAGTCCGCGATTTATTCTGCCATCCACAAGATTAAATAATTCTTTGATTAATGTAAAATTAGTAAATGTGAGTTTTTTTCTGATAGTTCACTTTGTTTCTGACTCCATGAAACAGTTTTGAATAATATATATATATGAAATATATATAACGTTTAACTATTATCGCAATATCTCAATTAAAAGTAAAACATCCGTTTTATGCAAATCCCCAACCTTTTCTAAAAATAATATTTTTGCACTGTTAATACTTATTTCCACTTAGACAATAGTCATGCAAACAATCTAAACCCTTCTGTAACCCTTCAGCAGATTCTAAAAAATAAAACAATACCATGGGTATAAAATAAAAGAAAGAGCTTTGTCATATATGCATTTGAGACTATACTACATCAATAATAAATGCTCCTCCAAATCATTAAGAAACACAGAACAGAACAGAACATATATTTTATTGATTTGTACCATGTACATCATCTAGTGTATAAACATTCAATATTTTAAACATAATATATATATATATATATATATATATATATATATATATATATATATATATATATATATATATATATATATACACAAATGTATATATATCATCAAAAAATTCACCAATTACACTCCAAAGGATGATAATAACATGCTGTCACGTAATAAAATATTTATTTGTGCATGTTGTAATTCTGTTTAATAAATGGGACACACACACACACACACACACACACACACACACTATATGCCATAAGAAGTAATTTTCTAAACCAGCAATTTAAAGAGGATGAACCATAATATTCAATCTTTATTTATATTTATAATATTAGATCTTAAAGAAAAAGCATCCTTCATATAATGAGCTAAATTTATCAGAGTTACTTTGTTACTTGAATTTATCAATTCCCCTAACTTATGTATCTTTGGACGATTATAATAATAATGTTTTATATGTTTTTTTTCTAATATCCTTATAACAAGAACAGATAAGTATAAAATGTAATTCATCTTCGACATAATTACCATTACAGCATTGACAAAATCTATCTTCTGTTGGTACTCTATTTTTTGCATACCTTCCTGTCTGAATCCTTAACGAATGAGACGGTAATCTAAACCTAGTAATGGAATATCGTTATAAATAAGGGATAGCATCTAAGAGGAAATAGTGATAAATATTCGCCAGGGCGTACCTCTAAAGTACAGACACACTCATTACTTATATTGTTACACTTTACAATGATTATCCTATTTCTGATACCTAATTTAATTAATTTGAACCACAAACTATTTCTTTTATTGTAATCAAATGCTTTTTTTTTTGCTAATTAATAAAACAACAAAATATTTTTCCAGTATCTATCATGTGAGATATAAATCCATGTATCAAATAATCTCATCTTTAATATCCATGCCGCCGCGAAATCCTGCTTGAACTTTCACGTATACATTATTTTTTTCAGTCATTGATTGTCATGAATAATTATTGATCTATTATTTTCAAAAATTAGAATAAAAAACATAATCAATAATGCATATTTCATAAGTGAAATTTACATAAATTTTGAAATTTGTCACTGGAAAAAAAAGAAAGAAAAAGAAAAAGCGATTCTTATTTATCAGAAACTATTTTACAATATATCAATTTCAGAAAATAAACTTAATCCATTAACAAAGACAAAGACTGCGTCAATAATTCAGATAAGATTCATATTTCATAAGCGAAATTAACATTAATTTTTTCAATATATTATTTTTAGAGACTTAACTAAAATCAATTAACAACATCAAGAACACTCATCGATTCAGATAAGATAAATGCATATTTCATAAGCGAACTTAAAATAAATTTGAGTTGTCACTGGTAAAAATGAAGAAATTAATCTTATTTTAAATACTATTTTACAATATTTTCCCTCTGTATCCATCACCTCTTTGATTTGCCAATATTCTTAATAAAGCATTATAAAACAAACGAATCCAAAAGGAATACTATATCAAGCATCAGATTTTATTCCTTCCCACACCAAAAGAACAAACTACAGTTTTTGCAAGAATTTTAATCAAAATGTAAGAAATCTTTACTCTACACAGAATCCTCGCAACCATGACTCTATTTAATTATATTCATTTATAGCCAATCAGTATGTGCGTAACAGCGTTTACAGATCAAAAGTAACTGTTTAATCTGTTGGGATATTTGATACTTCTTATCGCATTTTAAATTATTGTTGCAATAATTTTACAATCCCCAGTCGAGTATATCAGCTATCTCCTGTTAATTAAATAATCATCAAGAACGCAAAATCTCTTGATGCTGTGTTTGAAATGAACCGATGATTTTTAATGTCGTCTGCTACAATAAACGCAAACTGTTAAACAGATAAGCTTTTACTCTCTATCTATCAAACAGAATTATCTTCCTTGGGAGACAGAGCATGCTATAATTCAATGTCAAAACTTACCGTTCGTTTCGAATTTCGAATTGGAATGTTTTATTATTTAATTCCCAGGCTGGTAAAGATATATAAGATAAACACACATAAATCTTTAACACATGTCACCGACATGAATTGATTTTTTTACATATATTAAACGACCAATGATTGCAGACGTGTCATTAACCAAGAGAATACTTCAGTCCCGTTCTACAACGTCTATAGTTTGTTTTATAATGATTTTGACATTAAGTTGCAACCGCTTTCATCATATCAGATAGGTTTCTTTAGACACTGTACATGTGCATAAGTTAAAACTTATTAATTTCACGCCGATTGGGAGACATGTTCTTATTTCTATAAAATTATTCCTCTCAAAGGTTCTTATGATTGACATACTCATTTAAAATGATGCGCGGGATCCGTTCTCCCTTCTTCTATAATTATTTCCCCCAAGAGAAGCAAAATAATATGCATTGCATGTACGTCGATGGCTAGGGAATTCGCCGGTTGGATACCCAAGACTGAGGTTTAGCAATTAGGCTTTAGCAAAACACAAATGATTTAAGGTCCTAGATTGAGGGGTTAACGAAGTATAATATAAACAAACCACATTTGAAAGCTATTTCGGGACGATCCTTATATATGCAGAAACTCTTTCATATGACTTCTTCACGCTACAGAACGTGTCATAAATAGCCTGCCAAAAACATGTCGAAACGTTCAACAACATTCACGAAACGTAACACGTCGTACACCATGGACTTCTGTTGTATAAAACAGCTCATAACAACATAGTATAACGTGTCACAGCGTTTCATAGCGTGGCACAGCATTGCACATCGCGGCACTAGAAACGAGGGAGCTACGAGGCCACAACGTAGCAAAGTGCAACTCAACGTATCAACGAATCACGTTGTTGTCGCGTTGTCGTAAATTGTTTCCAGTTAACATATTATAATGTTTGACCAGTCCGTGTTTTAATGTTGTTTAATGTTGTTCTAATTTTGCTCACGTTGTAGCCATGTGACAACACGTGGCCAAAACGTGACAAATTTACTGCATTACGTATTTGCGGGTAAGCTAACGTGGAAACGTGGAATCATTCTATTATTAGAAAAATATGTGTATTTCGTATTTGAAGTTAATATTTTTTAAGATAATTTTGCAAAATGACGATAGTAACCATGACATGCTATAATAATCATTGCACAATTGGAGCACCGGTTTCATGAACATGTCAACAACTTGTCTTGAATATTAGCATTACATACACATATATATATATATGACTTATTGCATTATGTATCTTTTCGTTACAGACATGGAATATTATTATTACATATCCAATAATTAATATCATGATTGAATTAATAACTTTCTTGCATTATGTATTTGTTCATTGCATGCATATAATATTATTATGTGTTCATCACTTGTTTTACAAAATTTTATGACTTAATGATACTTGCATGGAATATTAGTGTTACATATATATGATTAAATTATGCATATGGCTCATGACTTACATAATTGTTACAAAAACGATGCCATTACACATCATTACGACACACAGAGGAATTTCCAACATGCAAAACTCCATGAAAGATACATCAGATTAGTCATTACGATACACGTAAGCCATACATTTTTTTGTCCTCCAATAATTAACAAACTTTCACACACATTATCACCTACACTTTGGGAATAATAAATGGAATTCTAAATATCAAATGTGCTCCGAACCGTTTGCCATTATTTTTATTTATATACATGGGGTTGTCACAATCGCATATTAATCACTCATAAACAAAATCTGAAATTTTCTCTTAATTAACAGTCATATAAATTAGACAAAGGGCAATATAAATCTAATAAAATTAGAGCCTGATTACCGTGTCAAATAAATTAAACTGCGTACTTTAGGATAAACATATGTCCTCTAATTATTTTGATATAATGGAATTTAATCATGATTTACAAAGAGCAAAGTTGTTTTATTTTCAACACTCTGAATGAACGCTCAGTACTACAATAGCTAGATCAATATTTTTTCCTGCTTTATCATTTGATTAAGCATCGTTTTCGTCCATATTTTATGTTTTAAAAAGCAATTTTTCATACTGTGATGCTGATTTTAGATAAGATATCACTTTAAACTAGGATATTTCCAAGTACTTTAAACAAATTAAGAATGGCAGAAACATTCTGCAAAATGCTATATTTCAAGTGGCAATAATTCTGGTTAAAATGGAGATAATATGACCCTAAATAAAAGTTCAAGCCAGTAAATTATCTGTGTTTTATAGGCTTCAATATGACAAATTATTTTGCGTTTTAACTTTCAATTTTAATTTTGAATATTTTCAAACAGTTCTCGGTGTCATCCACCCTGTAACAGTGAAGCGGATCCCAAACATCCACCCTGTAACAGTGAGGCGGATCCCATACATCCACTCTGTAACAGTGCGGCGGATCCCAAACATCCACTCTGTAACAGTGCGGCGGATCCCAAACATCCACCCTGTAACAGTGAAGCGGATCACAAACATCCACCCTGTTACAGTGCGGCGGATCCCAAACATCCACTCTGTAACAGTGCGGCGGATCCCAAACATCCACTCTGTAACAGTGAGGCGGATCCCAAACATCCACTCTGTAACAGTGAGGCGGATCCCAAACATCCACTCTGTAACAGTGCGGCGGATCCCAAACATCCACTCTGTAACAGTGAGGCGGATCCCGAACATCCACTCTGTAACAGTGAGGCGGATCCCAAACATCCACTCTGTAACAGTGAGGCGGATCCCAAACATCCACCCTGTAACAGTGAGGCGGACCCCAAATATCCATTCTGTAAGAGTGAGGCGGATCCCAAACATCCACCCTGTAACAGTGAGGCTGATCCCGAACATCCACTCTGTAACAGTGAGGCGGATCCCAAACATCCACTCTGTAACAGTGAGGCGGATCCCAAACAATTACTCTGTAACAGTGCGGCGGATCCCAAACATCCACTCTGTAACAGTGAGGCGGATCCCAAACATCCACTCTGTAACAGTGAGGCGGATCCCAAACATCCACTCTGTAACAGTGAGGCGGATCCCAAACATCCACTCTGTAACAGTGAGGCGGATCCCAAACATCCACTCTGTAACAGTGAGGCGGATCCCAAACATCCACTCTGTAACAGTGAGGCGGATCCCAAACATCCACCTTGAGGCGGATCCCAAACATCCACTCTGTAACAGTGAGGCGGATCCCAAACATCCACCCTGTAACAGTGAGGCGGATCCCAAACATCCACTCTGTAACAGTGAGGCGGATCCCAACCATCCACCCTGTAACAGTGAAGCGAATCCCAAACATCCACCCTGTAACAGTGAGGCGGATCCCAAACATCCACTCTATAACAGTTAGGCGGATCCCAAACATCCACTCTGTAAGAGTGAGGCGGATCACAAACATCCACTCTGTAACAGTGCGGCGGATCCCAAACATCCACTCTGTAACAGTGAGGCGGATCCCAAACATCAACCCTGTAACAGTGAGGCGGATCCCAAACATCCACTCTGTAACAGTGCGGCGGATCCCAAACATCCACTCTGTAACAGTGAGGCGGATCCCAAACATCCACTCTGTAACAGTGCGGCGGATCCCAAACATCCACTCTGTAACAGTGCGGCGGATCCCAAACATCCACTCTGTAACAGTGAGGCGGATCCCAAACATCCACTCTGAAACAGTGAGGCGGATCCCAAACATCCACTCTGTAACAGTGAGGCGGATCCCAAACATCCACCCTGTAACAGTTCGGCGGATCCCAAACATCCACTCTGTAACAGTGAGGCGGATCCCAAACATCCACTCTGTAACAGTGAGGCGGATCCCAAACATCCACCCTGTAACAGTGAGGCGGATCCCAACCATCCACTCTGTAACAGTGAGGCGGATCCCAAACATCCACCCTGTAACAGTGAGGCGGATCCCAAACATCCACCCTGTAACAGTGAGGCGGATCCCAAACATCCACTCTGTAACAGTGAGGCGGATCCCAAACATCCACTCTGTAACAGTGAGGCGGATCCCAAACATCCACTCTGTAACAGTGCGGCGGATCCCAAACATCCACTCTGTAACAGTGAGGCGGACCCCAAACATCCACCCTGTAACAGTGAGGCGGACCCCAAACAACCACCCTGTAACAGTGAGGCGGATCCCAAACATCCACCCTGTAACAGTGAGGCAAATCCCAAACATCCACCCTGTAACAGTGAGGCAAATCCCAAACATCCACTCTGTAACAGTGAGGCGGATCCCAAACATCCACTCTGTAACAGTGAGGCGGATCCCAAACATCCACCCTGTAACAGTGAGGCGGACCCCAAACATCCACTCTGTAACAGTGAGGCGGATCCCAAACATCCACTCTGTAACAGTGAGGCGGATCCCAAACATCCACTCTGTAACAGTGAGGCGGATCCCAAACATCCACTCTGTAACAGTGAGGCGGATCCCAAACATCCACCTGTAACAGTGAGGCGGATCCCAAACATCCACTCTGTAACAGTGAGGCGGATCCCAAACATCCACCCTGTAACAGTGAGGCGGATCCCAAACATCCACCCTGTAACAGTGCGGCGGATCCCAAACATCCACTCTGTAACAGTGAGGCAGATCCCAAACATCAACCTGTAACAGTGAGGGCCCAAACATCCACCTGTAACAGTGCGGCGGATCCCAAACATCCACCCTGTAACAGTGAGGCGGATCCCAAACATCCACCCTGTAACAGTGAGGCGGATCCCAAACATCAACCCTGTAACAGTGAGGCGGATCCCAAACATCAACCCTGTAACAGTGAGGCGGATCCCAAACATCAACCCTGTAACAGTGAGGCGGATCTCAAACATCCACCCTGTAACAGTGAGGCGGATCCCAAACATCCACCCTGTAACAGTGCGGCGGATCCCAAACATCCACTCTGTAACAGTGAGGCGGATCCCAAACATCCACTCTGTAACAGTGAGGCGGATCCCAAACATCCACCCTGTAACAGTGAGGCGGATCCCAAACATCCACCCTGTAACAGTGAGGCGGATCCCAAACAACGACAATAGTCGTTAGCATCGTATTGGTTTATCTCCTTTAGTAAGTGAAGAGCATATAAAGGGTAGTTTCAGGAATGGTGGCTTAGTTCGGGATAGTGTGACTAGTTGTGGTTTCAAGGCACGGGTCTAACGCAGTGAGGTTAAAATATCTATAAATCCATTAACGATTGAAGTACCGTTGGTGGGACGTAACACTATTTTACCATCTTTATTCACCACATTTATCCCTGTCACATTCTGACCAATATTCTGAGATCATTTATGAATTCAGTAAACGAATTCAAATGAACATATTTGAAATATCCGATGTCCGGTATACGAGCGTACAAAATATATAACCCAGTAGTACGAAATCAAAGGACTGATAGTCCTGAGAGCTGCAAATTGAAAAATACTGTTACAATATCCTTGCTTATAAGTTTGTGAATGACAATTCATGGGATTTTGAAATCATAGACACGTAATAATATAAAGGAATAAAATCTTTCAGAACAGATATTATAACGCTCTGCTAAGATACTAGCATGATTAAGATTTGTTCGGTATTAAAGTTAAGACCGGAGCAGTTTTAATATGTAGGTCAACCTTTACGAACTTCTTTCCGAATTGTTATGTGCAGTACATATAAACAAACAATAGCGATGTCGCTCTATCCGGAGTTACAAAGACAAAATAGTATAAACATGTAACATCAGCCGTCTGATATATGCATTAGCTATTGGGACGGCGTCCTGTTCAAAAGTGTACAAACGCGGATACGATATTTATATATTTTCAATTTATAATGCTCTGTATCTTCTCTGTATCAATCTCGACCATTTATGCTTATTTTATTCAAGTTGCTTCAATATTTTCCTGTAACGTTTTAAGGTACGTTTATGTTGATCTAAAAATGTTTGTTCCGTACATATAGACGTAGATTATAATATAAACCAGAATTTTTTTGACCATAAAATATGGTTTAATACACACTTTCTGAACAGTTATTAACAAGAAAGATACGAATAATTTTTTTCTTACATTTAGAGGTGCATTTTGACCAAAAAATATTATGTAGAAACAATTTGGCCCATTCTATTTGCAATGGGAGCATGTATATTTGAAATATAGAAATGAGTTACCGAACCGAACAAACAATGCAATCTAGAAATCAGAATGCACATCAAAAATACACAACAACAATACGATATAACAACGAGACACATAAACAACAACAACAACAACAACAACAACAACAACAACAACAACAACAACAACAACAACAGACAACAACGACACAACACAACACAAAAACAACAACAACAACAACAACAACAACAACAACAACAACAACATTGTGCTACTGTCTGCCTGTCCATCCACGAACAAAACTAGAGCGCTCCCTTTGTAAATGGTTATCTCGTAGTTTAAGCGAATGTGTAAAACTGGAACCCAGGCATCCTCATAAATGTAATTTCTTATACCTAGTTCAATGACCCATTTATTCGAAAATAAAAATGTTTAACCAGTAACCATAATTATTCCTGAAAAAAACCGATCCACGCAGTAATGGGAGCTATTATAATTGCTATAAAATAATAAAATAAAAAAGTATTATAGACAGTATATCAACGATCCCTATGGATGCACAAGAAGTCTTTGGTTCGATCCTTGGCGTTCGTCATGATTGTAATCTAGAACTTGCTGGGTAAATGCCAAGATAGAGTGATTAGTTGTGGTATCATAACATGTAATAGTCCTTTAAATACAGATTACTGTTCTTGTTTTGGTGGCTAAGTGGTTTAAGTGTGCACGGGAGGTCCTGGGTTTGATCCACGGTTGCGAAACAACAAAGTCGTTAAAATGGTAATGGTATGTTGCTCAGCTATAAGGGTAGTTCTAGGACTGGTTGGCCCGTGTCAGGATAATGTATCATGCCACATGTCTATGGCGTGAAATAGCAGTGACGCAGCATTATATCTGTCTCATGTAGACAAAAAGTCACCATATAACTGAAACTCGCCCGTTGGGATAATAAAAACCCAAGCAAGCAAACGTACAAATATGCAGAAGACAGGATGCACAGGATATATCAATCAATTAACCAGTAAACAGTATAATATATGAAAAGTGTAATAAAATATTGATTTTATCTTAATTTCATTTAGAAAATTTACCTATTGACGTACATTTTACATTCAATACATCATTACAGTACGTGATTGTATAATCACATACATAATGTAAAAAATAACCATTACTTTGTTCTATGATTTTATTTCTGATATAAAATTATACGCAATAATTCCACGTATTTGCAAGCACATACATATACACACATACACATAGAATTTCAGGATTTCCTTTAGTAAACTAAGTCGACTACAAAATATATGTATATAGTATGAAAATACTACCTGTTTTATTCCATGGCCGAAATTGTGGGATTCTAAAGGAGATGTCATGAGCTGCCAGCATGGTGTTAAATCAAACAGGTATTTCCGGGTCTTAGAATCCAAAAGTACGTTCGCAAAAAACACTTTCGTTTAGTCTTATTTCTGTTACATTTGATGAAACAAAAATAGAGGAAAAACAAGAAAAAACAAAACAACAAAAACGCGACAATAATATAAAACTATCTAATTGTCTAAGCTATAAATTAAACACAATTGTCATTTTCGTGTAAATATTGGTGTTCTATA
>CM037787.1:3752847-3757847 GCA_021229015.1 Solen grandis
TTAGAGACCTATCAAAGCCCATGCGCCTTGAGATCACAAACATGGCTATAACGTGTTTTGGTTGTGCTACCTTTGATAAACTCCTGTAATTTGTTGCTTAAATTCCTATCGGAATATAGTGTGTTTTCCTTAAAGATATTGCAGCGGTGCATACGTCTATAGAAACCACAAAATGGAAGCAAGAGATAAATGGTTGGCATCCTCAATACACAGATTGCACTGTTATGGAACATGTTGATTAAACTGTTAAAATCAAGATCTACAAACGTGAGTTAGATATTAAAAGTAGACATCAACTTGACAATGTCCTTGAACTTTGGACATCTATCACTCCAGCTTACAAAAGATATTCAAAGACGAATGGTGTCAGTCAGTCATTTCAGCTAATGGATACACAACCAAGTATTGAAGGTTTGTTAAGTGTAAGATTTATAAGTATTAACTTAAAAAATTCTACAAGTATGTTGTTTTTTTTTCCTTCAAATTTTCACCTTCTCAACCAGGGGTAGCAATCTTATGTGCTTATTCTTTTTACATTGCTGTAGATCACGTTTAATTTCTTGGTACTGCCGATAACATTGTTGTTGAAAGCTAGGAAACAACAACATTCAATACAAAATAATGTTGTAAAGGCTAAATGTTGTTCAGTGTTTGTCTCCAGTATTTCAGTTATAGCGACGTTCAGCTAATTACAAATGGGGGAAGGCTGCAAGAGATAAATGATCCCCTGTGGAGCCAGCTACCCATCATAAACCAGCATGAAGAAGCAAAACATTTATTTATCGTGAAACGATGTATTGTACAAAGGTAATGACTTATACATTTATATGTATACACTTTTGTTGAGGCGTTTTAAATTTTGAGTCTACCGAAACGTCGACTGAACGCGCCTCAGTAAAACCACAAGATCCTGGCCTCGTGCGTAATGCAGGTAATAGCATTGACGTCGTGATTCCATGGCGACCCAGGTATTTCTCGGCATCTGATTGGTCGATCTATCACCTCAAGCGGACGACATTTTGTAAATGTTGATACAGTTTACTCAGGCTGCTTCCGACATTAGAAACTTAGCGGCAACTTTAATCTTGTTATAACTGAAGCAAAGAATTCAAAAAGATACGGGGATTTGTCGGTATAATCCACTTGAGGAATTGCTTTAAAAGAATAAGTGTTTAATGCAACCGTTATGTTTGTCTGGATAAAAGCCGGACAAACATACTAATTTTTGTTACGTATGACTTTATTTATCATGAAACAGTTAGCAGAGATAACCGATTGAGGAAACACCTTTTAGATGTTTATCACTTCTGTCTTCCGCACAAACTCTTTTATTTCAGGAGATTTCTTTATAATGTGAGACTTTGTATTGCGGAAATTTACCGAAATTAAATGTTTTTTAAACGTTTCGAACGGAAACATACGTTCATTATGCTGTCTTTAGGAATGAATTTCCCTTTTTTGCGGAACTTATTTTGAAGATGTTAATTTTGATGATATAAAATGATAGATATGAATGTGTGATTTTGCACGTGTTCGATTCTAACAAGGAAGTATGATGAAATAAACGAAGTCAGTCGTGTAAAACATGTGATTTCTTCTAATTGATATTTAATAAATCAAAGTTTGTTTTTTCCTTCTAATTATATGTGCTGCTGTTGTTAAGAATGAGCTTACTGTAGCTACATCAGTATTTCAATCATATAGGGGCTTCTAGTTACTTACAGGACAATCAAGACCCTGGAGACACAGAGGACCCAGGTAGTCACCAACCCACTGGGGCTCCTCATATTGACCCAGTGCTGGTATACAGTCTGGTCCAAATCTCACACAACTACCGCTAGCACTAATTTTTATCAAAATAAGTTACAGCCTGACCCTCTTTAAATATTGTAGCGATTTCTCCAGTGACAAAGTTTTTTTTTTTATGGTCTAAATAATGAAACTACTGTAAAATCATTAATTTTCGTTGACATTGAATTTTGTCATGTACCTGAGGGAATTTTGTGGGTACATTTATTTGTGGATATATGTTCTAGAAAACGTGAGGTCTAAGAGACATGTTGTCGTTGGGATTAAAATTCGTGGATAAAACCCTTGACGAAATCGACGAAAATTAGTTTCCAACGAAAACTAATGATTTCACTGCAGGCATCAAAGTATTTTCACAAGTAAATTTGTGTAAGATAAGGTACTCTGAATAATGTCTCGAACGTTTCGATTATTTGATTTTTTGTAGGTCCTGGTCAGCCTCGAGATATCGCGAGACCATTGTATTAAGATATTTCACTTACATCTGTAAATATTGTCATTTTCGGAGTGTTACCAAAAGGAATCTCAGGTATATCTTCATAGATAAGTATAATTGTACTAGGTGACAAAAATAATTATACCCCTTTTATTTTTTCCGCCTAAAGAACAAGAATGGTGGAATGAATTCTTACTAAACTGGAGAATTAATACCATTTGAGTATCACTTGGAAATAAGTAGGGTTTGTGGAACTGAAATTCGATTAACATAAAATCAAGTAAGACACTATTTACAAAATATGATCCATGGGAGGTAACTGTGATCACGGAACAAAATCAATTATGTATGCATATGTTTACCTAGCACCAATATTATTTTAAATAATATTTACGTAAAGGTCAAAAATTAACCTTATTCTTCGATTGTAAAGCGTCGAAATTGGTTCATTAATGTTATTTTAATAGCCATTTGTAATGTACTCTGAGACGTGTGGCGTTATTTGAACACGACGACCCAGGGAAATGGATGCTTTTGATGAAAGAGGATCCCTTTTTTCAATTATACGATATAAAGTTTCAGATGAAGTATGAAAACAACTACTGTTAATCACAGTTTGTCATCATTCAGTCCCCTCTATGTGTAGCACGTGCAGCAAGAGACGGACATGCTCTTCCATAAGAATGAATATATCACCAAATAGCACCTGAACCATTCAATCTGACATGAGCATCCAGAATCTCATCGATACAGACAGACAGACAGGCAGACAGACAGACAAATTTTATTGTCAGTCGTAACTTATACTTATATTTTTTCGTTACAATCACAATAAAACCATTCACATAATATTAATATAATATACCGCACCGCGGTCAAGTACTCAAACCTCAGTAGGAACGGATTATGGTGGCAATCCAACTTTGGTGCTGGGTGCCAAATACGGATGACTGATTATTTTCTTTGTATCCTGTCTCTGCAATCCTGGACTTCCTCACAAATCCATCTAAAGGCAGTTAATCCAATGTAAATCTCTCTCACTTTTCTAGCAACTTAGTCTGTTACTCTAAACAGCAATCTCATTGAAATCAAATTCAGTATGCTAACTAATCGCGGATTGTAGAGGAGCGCAAATTAGGATATGATTTTAATGACGTTGTCTAAACAGTCAATTCATCGTGTACGTTTAATTGGATATACTCCACCATTTGTCTACGTACCCTTTACATCATATAGACTTTCTTTGATCAAGAGCTGTCTTATCTAGGTCACATCTGTTTGTTCATGAATTATTGAAACTCCGATTCTACAGAGTCCGCACAAATCAACTGTTTTATCCATTGTTTTATATATTTCAGTTCCGAAAATCAATATTCTTCAAGTTTGAACAAATAAATTTATAATGTAAAGGGTGAACAGAAGCATTCACCAAGATTTTAATCAAACCAATTTTCACCTTTTGAATGTCAATCAAAGCACATTTTATGTGGACACACATAAATGACATTGTAGCTCGTGATCTGTACTCCTGATGTTAGATTCCTGTTTAAGAGTCACTTGACCCTTTCTGGAACCACACAACTTGTGTGAAAACGAAATAAAGACATTTGTACGGTGACTGGTTGTTCCTATGACCAGTATCGTCATCTGCTCGCCATTCAAACACCATCAACTTCCATCGTGACAATTATCCACCTCGTTATTTTGGTAGGAAGCCAAACCCATGCGAGAAGTAAAATACTGTAAAAAAATCTAGGGCTCTTAGCTCTATAAACGTGTAAATGTTATGGTGAAACCTTTTTTTAGAAGTTTATTGACCTCTTTTAAATTCAATTACATTTACAAGTTGTATGTAAGTATGAATTATTTAAGTTACTTGTTTCGTTATCGATATAAAAATATAAAATATTTTTTTTTGAAATTCGCATTCCTGTAACATGTGTGTGTTTTTAGGTTATCGTTGCCATGACAGTCTCTCGGCCATATAGCGACGTCCAGCTGATTACAGGCTGAGGAGTATACCCTTCCGGGTATGCAGGTTCCTGCCACTAAGTGGGACGTCCAGTGATAGCGTGATAGCGTGTATTTACTACCATTCATAGGGATGCCCTGTGATAGCGTGTATTTACCACCACTCAAGAGGCGTCCACTGATAGCGTGTATTTACTACCACTCATAGGGATGCCCTGTTATAGCGTGTATTTACCACCACTCAAGAGGGCGTCCACTGATAGCGTGTATTTACTAACTCATAGGGATGCCATGTGATAGCGTGTATTTACCACCACTCAAGAGGGCGTCCACTGATAGCGTGTATTTACTACCACCATAGGGATGCCCTGTGATAGCGTGTATTTACTACCACTCAAGGGGACGTCCTGTGATAGCGTGTATTTACTACCACTCAAGGGGACGTCCTGTGATAGCGTGTATTTACTACCACTCAAGGGGACGTCCTGTGATAGCGTGTATTTACTACCGCTCAAGGGGACATCCTGTGATAGCGTGTATTTACTACCGCTCAAGGGGACGTCCTGTGATATCGTGTATTTACTACCGCCAGAAAATCTGTGATACGTGTGTTACTACATCAGGAGCCTGTGTATCGTGTATTACTACACTAAGGACTCTGTGATGTGTATTTACTACCACTCAAGGGGACTCCTGTGTATGTGTATTTACTACGGTCTGTGATTGTTTATCCATCAGGAGTCTTGCTTATTTCCACTCAAGGGGACGTCCTGTGATAGCGTGT
>CM037787.1:3757947-3807947 GCA_021229015.1 Solen grandis
TGTGATGAAAGTTAGAAACTTACATTTGAACACTGTTTCATTTTTTCTTTCATGTCATATGACATAGTATAAATGTTGTATGTAAACTACATGTGCAAGATATGGGCGGACTTTTATTAAAATTCACAGAATGTGTTCTATTTGTGCTATTTTATATAGAAATAGAGGAGATAGAAAGTTGCAATTTGGACAGATTATCTATTATGTCATCTTCTATATATACTATATAAAGCAGATGTTAAAACCTTTTTAAAAATTTTTTTTTTTTTCACCATTTATAAATATGCTACAAAAGTTTGTACGCGGTCTACAGCCATTGTTTGTGAACCGATTTTCATCAAATTTTCACAGATTGTGTATATTAAGTTCTAGTTGTGCATCCCGGTGTCCGTTTTTCAAAATTCGAAAAGTCCATGGTTCTATAGCGAATCCAAGATTCGAACCAAGGTCGTAAATTTTTAAATGCTTATAAAATCTGTCCTATTTAAGAAAGAAAGTTGATATTTAGTCAGTATATAGGTCTCTAGAAGTTTTAAAAATTTTGTGAAAATATTTGTCATATGACGTCACGTGACGTCATTATATGATCATGTATTTCTAATATTAACAAGAATATTTCTATATGTTGAAATTGTCGAAAGGCAATGAAAATTTAAAGACACATGCTTCAAACGCTGAAATTTTGATTTCTATGATTTTCATATGCCTATGACGTCATATGACGTCACACTGGAAATATGCAACAAAAGTTTGTACGCGGTCTACAGCCATTGTTTATGAACCGATTTTCATCAAATTTTCACAGAATGTGTATATTAAGTTCTAGTTGTGCATCCCGGTGTCCGTTTTCCAAAATTCGAAAAGTCCAAGGTTCTATAGCGATTCCAAGATTCGAAACCAAGGTCGTAAATTTTCAAATTCTTATAAAATCGGTCCTATTTGAGATAGAAAGATGATATTGGGTCAGTATATAGGTCTCTGGAGTCTTAAACATTTTGTGAAAATAAATGTCATATGACGTCACGTGACGTCATTATATGATAATGAATTTCTAAATATTAACAAGAGTATTTCTATATATTGAATTGTCGAAGGGCAATGAAAATTTAATGACAAATGATTCGACACTGAAATTTCGATTTCAATAATTTTCAGAAGCCTATGACGTCATATGACGTCACATTTGAAATTGACTACGAAAGTTTGTACACGGTCCAGAGCCATTATTAATGGGCCGATTTTCATCAAATTTTCACAGAATGTGTATATTACGTTCTTATTGTGTATACCGGTGCCGGTTTTTCAAATTTCGAAAAGTCCAAGCATCTATGGGGATCCAAGATTCGAACCAAGGACTTAATTTTTAAATGTTATAAAAACTGTCCAAATTGAGATGGGGAAATTGAAATTTTGTCATTATTTGGTCTCTGGAGTCTTAACAATTATGTGAAATAAACGTCTATGAGTCCCCGGACGTCATTTTTTTTATTATAATTTTCTTTTCTTTTCCAAAAAAACGCTTATTTTAATATGTTGCAATAGTCCCTGGGAATGAAATTTTTATGGGTTTTAGTCAGTGAGAATTTGATTTCAATGATTTCACACGCTATGACGTACATAACTCACAGCCTAAAAATAGTGAAAAATGGGTTCGCGTCTACAGCCTCATTTATGGTGGATTTTCTTAAAATTTTCACAAATGGTACATCTTGAAACTAAGGTGTACATTCCTGTCAGTAACCGAAATTCCGAAAGACCGAAGTTCGTGGCTAAAATAAGATTCGAACATGGGAAACCAAAAATTTTTCATTTTAGCATTAAAGAGCTTCAGGGATGAAAAAGAAATTGAAACTTACAAGTTTGCAGTTCTTCAAATTTCTTAATAATATTTTGATCGGACGTCATATGAGTATGTGACGTCATAAGCATACATCTGAATTTTCATTTAAAGGAAAATGATTTCGACATGATGCCTTTTTCCCGAATAATGAAAATTTCGAGTTTTTACAGAAATGGATGCGCTTTTTGAAAAAAGCATTTCAGCACCCATGACGTCATGTGACGTCAGAGCTTAAAATAGTGAAAAATGGTGTTTCACGCTCTACACCGCCATTTATGCGAAGTTTCTTCAAATTTTCACAGAGGGTATATCTTGAAACTAAGATGTGAAATACCTTTCAGCTAACCGAAAAATTGAAAGACCGAAGTTCTGTGGCTTAAATAAGTTTTCGAACATAGGACCAAAATTTCTTTTTTTAGATTAAAAAAGCTTCGGATGAAATAGAAAGTTTAAACTTACACAGCTTGTAGTTCTGCAGAATTTCTTAATATATTTTGATCGGACGTCATATGATCATGTGACGTCATAAGGGGCATAATCTTAATTTTAATTTGGGGCAATGATTTCGACATATGCCATTTGGGTTCAATAATGAAAATTTCAGGATATGACAAAATAGATGCGCTTTTAAAAAAAAAAGCTTCTTCACCCACCTATACGTATGTGACGTCAGAGCTAAAAAATATAAAAAAAGGTGTTCCCGCTCTACACCGCCATTTATGGTCGAAAATTTTCTTCAAATTTTCACAATGGTATATCTTGAAACTATGATTTTTAATATCCTTTAAGTAACCGAAATTCCGAAAGAACCGAATTTTTCTTGGCTGAAAAAGATTAAATAGGACCGAAAATTTCTTTTTTGGGAAATTAAAGAGCTTCAGAAGAGAAGAAAGAATTGAAACTTACACAGTTGCAGTTCTGCAGAATTTCTACAAATATTTTGAGTGTGACGCCAAAGCATACTTCTTAATTTTTATTTTAGGACAATGATTTTCGAATGTGCCAGGTTCAGAATAAGGAAAATTCAGAGTTATAACAGTAAAGTAACATTTTTGAGCAAAAACATTTCACCCCCCTATACCTCATGTGGGCGTTAAAAGCTAAAAAATAGTGAAAAATGGTGTTTTACCTCTTCAGCCGCCCTTTTTTGGCGGATTTTCTTAAAATTTCACAGATTTTAAATCTTGAAACTAAGGTGTGCATATCCTGTCACTAACCCCAAATTCCCCAAAAAAACCGAAGTTCTGTGGGGTGAAAAAAAGATTCGAACATGGGAACCGAACATTCATTTTAGGATTTTAAAAAGCTTCAGGATGAGTAGAAAGTTGAAAAATTACACAGTTTGCGTTCCCGCATAATTTCTTAATTATTTTGGGGTCGTGACGTCAAAGGGCGTCATGTGACGTCATAAGCATAATTCTTTAATTTTCATATTAGGGCAATGATTTCGACATGATGTCAGTTGTTAGGAATAAGAAAATTTCAGTGTTTGACAGTAAAGTATGAGCTTTTGAACAAAAGCATTTCAGCACCCTATGACGTCCGTGGCGTCCGAGCTAAAAATATTAAAAAAAGGGGGTTTGCGCTCTAAAAACCGGGGCCTTTAAGGTCGGAAAATTTTTTCAAAATTTTTTTCAGATGTACCCCTTAAACTAAAAGGGTGCATAAACCCCGGCCCCCTAAAAACCAAATTCCCCAAAAAAAAACCAAGTTTGTGGCTGGAAAAAAAATTCGAACATTGGACCCAAAAAAAATTTATTTTAGGATTGAAAAACTTCAGGATGAATAGAAAATTGAAACTTTCCCCCGTTTGCAAATTTTTCAGCAATTTTTTCAAAAAAATTTTGGGGAACGTGAGTCATTGGACGTATAAGCATACCATTTTTAATTTTAATTTGGGGCCCCAATTTTTTTTTGACATGATGCCGTTGTTCCCAAAAAAATGGGGAAAAATTTAGAGTTTTTGCAGTAAAGTGTGCGGGGTTTGGGGCCCCAAAAAAAATTTTTTGCCCCCCCATGACGTCACTTTTCGTCAAGCAAAAAAGTAAAAAAAGGTTTTGCGCTCTACAGCCGCCATTGTGATCAATTTTTTTTAAAATTTTTTCCCCCCCCGGGGGGCGGCCCCTCTTGAAACAAAAGGGTGAAAATTTTTTTCAGTAACCTTAATTCCAAAAAAAAACCAAGTATAGGGGGCTAAAACAAGATTCAAAAAAGGGGCCTTTAAACTAAAATTTTAAATTTGAAAATCATGCCCCGAGCCCCAAAACATCATGAAAAGTCACAGACTTTTTAAAAAATTTTTTCATTTGCACTAATTTCAAAATTAAGTCAATTTTTTTGCATGACATAAATTTTTTCCCCCGAGGGGGAATTTTATTACATAAAATTTTTTTTTCCGCTTTTTTTCTTTAAACCCCAAAACTTGCAGAAAGCCCCATCATTTTTTTTTACGAATGACATTATTTTGGGGCTTTCTCCTAAAGCAGAAAGTCCTATTGGGTTTGTACTGTTTTTTCTTCTTCTTCTTTTTATTTTTAAAATTTTTTTTTTTTCCAACTAAACCCCTTTTTTTTTCTATTTGGGGAATTTTCCCCAGGGAGATGAAATTTTATGACTTAAAATTGCCAGTCGGGGAAATTTTTTTCTATTTTTTTTTTTATATGCCTAGACGTCAAAATGGGGCACTTTGAAAAATGCTAAAAAAAAATTTTACGGGGGCACAGCCGGGTTTTTAAACCCCAATTTTTTCAAATTTTACAGTTTTTTATATTAAGTTCTAGTTGTGTTTTCCCGGGGCCCCTTTTTAAAAATTTTAAAAATCCATGGTTCTATAGCAAAAGTTTCAAACCCCAAGGGAAAAATTTTTAAAAAGCTTAAAAAAACTTTTTCCATTTAAGAAAGAAAGTTGAAATTTACCCCGTATAAAAGGCCCCCTAGAAGTTTTAAAAAATTTTTTTGAAAATATTTGTCTTTTACGTCACGTGACCATTATATAAACATGTTTTTCCCCAATATTAACAAGAATATTTTATTTTTTAAATTGTGGGGAAAGGGGAAGGGGAAAATTTTAAAAACACGGTTAAAAAAGTAAATTTTTTATTTTTTAAAAATTTTTTTTATCCCCATACGCCCTTTTAGTCACCTGGAAATAGGGGCAACAAAAGTTTAAAACCGGCTAAAAGCCATTGTTTATAAACCCCTTTTTCATTAAAAATTTTCACAGAATGTGTATATTAAGTTCTAGTTGTGCACCCCCGGGTCCGTTTTTAAAAATTTAAAAAAATCCAAGGTTCTAAAAACGTTTTCCAAATTCGAACCAAGGTGGGGAAATTTTCAAATTCTTATAAAATCGGTCCTATTTTGGGGGGGGAAAGATGATATTGGGCAGTATAAAGGTCTCTGGGAACCTTTTTAAAATTTTGGGGGAAAATTTTAAAATTATATGACGTCAGGCGTCATTAAAAAGATAATGTTAAAATTCTAATTTAACAAGATTATTTTTTTAAAAATTTTAAAATTTTGAAGGGGGAAAGAAAAATTTTAAGCCCCCTGCTTCAGATTCTGTAATTTCATTTCAAAGATTTTTTGAAGCCTAAAAACGTATATTAATCACATTTGAAAAATTCCCCCGAAAAATTTTTTCAAAAAGGGCCAGAGCCATTATTAAAGGGCCCCCTTTTCTCAAATTTTCCCCAGAAAAATGTTAATTTTAATTCCCCGTTGTGGGGTCTCTTGTCCCCCTTTTTTAAAAATTTTGATTTTTCCATGGTTTTATAGCGAAACCAAAAATTTGAACCAAAAAGGCGTAAATTTTTTTAAAGCTTAATTTTAAAATTTTGGGCCCTTTTTTTGATAGAAAAGTGATATTTGGTTTTGTATATAGGTCCCCCAAAAGTCTTAAAATTTTTTGGAAAATTTTAAAGTCATATGAAGTCACGTGAGTCATTAAATAAAAATAATTTCCCCAAAATTAACAAGGTTTTTCTAAAAACTTGAATTGCGAAAAGGGAAAGAAAATTTAAAAACAAAAAATTCAACAAAAGAAAATTTGATTTCCCCAATTTTAATTTTTTGAAGCCTTGACGTCCCCATGAGGGGCCCCCAAAAAAATTTTTAAATTGGGGTACGAAAGTTTTTTTCACGGGGCCCGAGCCATTATTAAGGGCCCCTTTTTTTTCAAATTTTTTCAGAATGTGTATATTCGTTCTTATTGTGTATTCGGGTTCCGGTTTTTTTTAAAATTCCAAAAAAACCAAGATCTTGGGATCCAAGATGCGAAAAACCAAGGCGTCAATTTTTAAAAAATTATAAAAACCCGCCTATTTAGAAAGAAAAATTAAATTTTTCAGTTAGTAGGGGTCTGGGGGGCTTAACAATTAAAAAAATAAACTATTTGGGGGCCCGGAATCATTTTTAAAATTAATTTTTTCTTTTCTTTTCCCAAAAAAAAACCCTTTTTTTAATATGTTGCAATGGGGTAGGACGATGAAATTTTTTTTGGGGTTTTTTTTCCCCGGGGGGGAAATTTTATTTCAATGATTTTTAGACGCTATGACGTCACCTAATCACAGCTAAAAAAAATGAAAAGGTGTTCCGCTTTAAGCCCCCATTTTTTTGTCGGATTTTTCCTTAAAAAAATTTTTAAAATGGTAAAAACTTTAAAAAAAAGGGTACAAATCCTGTGCAACCAAAATTTTTCCAAAGACCGAAGTTTTGTGGCTCAAAAAAAAACAACATAGGACCAAAAAAATTTTATTTTAGCATTAAAGACCCCTTGGGATGAAAAAAAATTTTAAATTACACGGGGTTTGTAGTTTGCAGAATTTTTTTTAAATTTTTTTGGGTTTTTATAAAACGTCTGTGAGTCAAAACATACATCAAATTTTTTTATTTAAAGGCAAGGGGTTTCGACATAAAAACCGTTTTTTTAAAAAAAGAAAATTTCAGAGTTATGACAGAAATGGATGCGCTTTTAAAAAAAAAACATCTTCAGCCCCCCATGAGCCCCTTTTGACGCCCCGAGTTTAAAAAAATGAAAATGGGGTTAAGCTCTACAGCCCCCATTAGGGGCAAAATTTTTTCCCTTTTCACAGGGGGGTTTTTTGAAACTAAAATGTGTTTTATCCTTTAGCTAACCAAAATTTCCCCAAAACCAAAATTTGGGGGTTAAAAAAGATTCGAACATGGGGCCGAAAATTTAAAATTTTTGGGTTTTAAAAGCCCCGGTGAAATAGAAGGTTGAAATTCACAGCTTTTTAGTTCTGCAAAATTTTCTTAATATTTTTTTGGGGGGAAAGTCATATAAGTCATATGACCCTTTAACAAACATCTTTAATTTTTTTAATTTGGGGGGAATTTTTTTTTACTTTTATGCCATTTTCAGAAAAAAAAAATTTCGAGTTTTTGCCCCGAAAATGATGGCTTTTAAAAAAAAAGAAAACCTCACCCCCCTTTTCCGACTATGGAGGGGCAGACCCCCCAAAAAGTAGTAAAAAATGGGTGTTTCCCTTTGTTTTCAGCCCCATTTTTGGGGAATTTCCCCCAAAAATTTTTCCCCCAATTTTTTTTCCCTTAAATTTTTTAAAATATTTTAAACCCCCTTTAAAAAAAACCGAAATTCCCGAAAAGACCGAAAATTTTGGGCCCCGTTTTAAATTTTTTAAACCCCAAACCCCCCCCAAATTTTTTTTTTTGGGGGGTTAAAAGAGTTTTCCCGGGTTGGGAATTTGAAATTTTTCTTAAAAAAATTTTGGGGGGGGGTTTCTCCCCGAAACTAAAAAATTTTTGATTTGGGGGGCGGCAAAAGCATTTTTCTTTTAATTTTTATTTAAAACCCAATTAATTTTCAAACATAAAATTGGAGTTTGTTCGGGGTTGGGGAAAAACAGGGGAAATTAAAGGGTTTTTAAAATTTTAAATTTTTTTTATGACCCCCAAAAACATTTTTCAGCACCCTTTTGAGGGAAAATTTTTGGGCCTTTTTAACTAAAAATATTTTAAAAGGTTTTTTCACGCTTTTTCGGGGGCCCCCATTTTTTGGGGGGGTTTTCCAAAAAAATTTAAAAAGATTTTTACATTTGAAATAAGGGGGGCTTTAAATTTTTTCCATTTAACCGAAATTCCGAAAGACCAAAGGGGTTTGGGGGTGAAAAAAATTTGAAAGGGGCCCCAAAAAATTTTTTTTTGGGTTAAAGAGCTTCGGAAAGAGAAAAAAAAATTGAAACTTACCCCATTTTGGGAGTTCTCATAATTTCTTAATATATTTTGAGTCGTGCGTCAAATGCGCATGTGACGTCCTAAGCATTCTTCTTAATTTTCATTTAAGGGGGCCTTTTTTTCGACATGATTTCGTTGTTCAGAATTAAAAAAAAATTTAGTTTTGACATAAAATTTTGGCTTTTGAACAAAAGCCCCCTTTTGACCCCCCTTCCCCTGTGGCCGTCAGAGCTTAAAAAAACCTTTTAAAAAATTTTGTTTTCGCCCTACCCGCCAACCCCAAAAAGGGGGGTTTGGTTTTTCTTTTTAATTTTCACGGAAAAGGTTTAAAACCCCTTTAAAATAAATTGAAATTTTTAAATAAAAAAAAAACCCCCAAACCCTTAATTTTCCCGAAAAACCGAAGGGTTTTTGGGGGCCGAAGCTTTGGGGTTTGTAAAAATTTTGGGAAAACCTTTTAAAAACCAAAAAAGTTTTTTCAGTTTTGTTTAAATTTTAATTTTCTGTTGGTCCCCCGAACTAATTTTAAGTTTTATATGGGGAGGGGGTTTTTTTCCCTAATTTGGAATATAAAGCAATTTGTTTTTAGCCCCAAAAAAATGGTTAAAAACCCCAAGGGAGAACTTCATTCAATTTTAAACCTTCTATTTTGAAAATTTTTTTCAAAAAAACCCCCCTTTGCGAAAGTCCAATTTTTCGTTTTCACGAAAGACAACTAGTTATTATTAAAATCCCCCTTTTTCTTTCCTCTTCCCCCTTTTTTTTTTTAAGGTTTTCAATAATCCTAAGGTCCCCTTTTTAAAATTTTTTTTTAACCCAAAATTAAAACCGGAGGGAAAATTTTTGGGGTTTCCATGATTTTCAAAATGCCTTTTAAGGGGGAATTGAATTTTTCCAAAAGAAATAATTGTTAAAAAAGGGTTTTACGCCAAATTTACAGGCCCATTGTTTTGTGCCCGGAAATTTTTTTTTCCCCAAAAAATTTTCACCCCGGGGAAGTGTTATTAAGGGGTTCAGTTTTCATGCCGGGTTTTTTTTCCGGTTTTTTTCCAAAAAATTTTGGGAAAGTTCCCCAATGGTTTTTTATAGGGGAATCCAAAATTCGAACCAAAAGGTTTGTTTTAAAATTTTTAAATTTTCTTAAAAAAACCGTCCTATATTTTAAGAAGAAAGTTTGAATAAATTTTTACCCAGTAATAAGGGGGCCTTAAGAAGTTTTTTAAATTTGTGAAAATAATGTCCTTTTGAATCACCGTGGGGGCCCTCTTATATGATAATTTTTATTTGTAAAATATTTAAAAAAGAGAAATATTTCTTATGTTGGGGGAAATTGGGGGAAGGGGAAAGAAAATTTTTTAAGACAAAAAGCCTTTCCCCAAGTGTAATTTTGATTTCATGATTTTATATCTTTTTTGACTTTTTATGACTTTTCAAATTTAAATAAGCTACAAAATTTGTACCTTCCATAAAACCCTTATTTATGAACCCCTTTTTTTTCCCAAAATTTCCCAAAAAAGTGTATAAAATTTAATTTTTTGTTGTGGGGTTTTCCCGGGGGTTTTCCTTTCTCAAATTGTTTTAAATTTTCCAAGGTTCTTAGCGGGAAAAAAAGGGGGACCCAAACCCGGGGCGTAAATTTTCAAAGCTTTAAAAAAATCCCCTTTTAGATAGAAAGTTGATATTTGGACAGTATGGAAAAGGTTTTCTCCGGAGGTCTTTAAAAATATTTGGGGGAAAATTTGCAATTTTTTTAAAAACTTTTTTCGTGAACGTCCAATTTTAAATGAAAAGATTTTTTAATTTTAACATTAACAAGATTATTTCTATATGTTGAAATGGTCGAAGAGCAATAAAAATTTAATGACATATGTTTCACACGATATAATTTCTATTTCAATATTTTTTATAAGCATATGACGTCATAATTATGACGTCACACTTTACATATTCTACAAAAGTTTGTACGCGGTCTACAGCCATTACATATAAACCGATGTTCATCAAATTTTCACAGAATGTGTATATTAAAATCTAGTTGTGCATCCCGCTTTCCGTTTTTCAAAATTCTAAAAGACCATGGTTCTATGGAGAATCCAAGATTCGAACCGAGGTCGTTAATTTTCAAATGCTTATAAAATCGGTCCCATATGAGATAGAATATTGATATTTGAACATTGTGTAGGATTATAGATGACTGAACGATTTTGTGAAAATGAACGTCATGTGACGTCAGATGACGTCAATACATGAAAATCTATTTCTAATATTTACAAGAAAATTTCTATATGTTAAAATGGTCCATGGGAATGGAAATTATATGACATTTTGCTTCAAATGTTGATATTTTTAATTCTACAGTTTTCATATGCCTATGACGTCATATGACGTTACACTTGCCAGATGCTACAAAAGTTTGTACGCGGTCTACAGCCATTGTTTATGAACCGATTTTCATAAAAATTTCACAGAAAGTGTATATTAGGTTATAGTTGAGCATCCCGGTGTCCGTTCTTCCAAATTCAAAAATGCAAAGGTTTTATGGCGGATCCAATATTCGAACCATTGGCGTCAAATTTTAAATACGTATAAAATCGTTTCCAGATGAGTTAGAAATCTAATATTTGGGAAGTAAATAAGTCTCCAAGAGTGCTTTACATTCTCTGAAGATGAACGTCATTTGACGTCATATGACGTCATAAGGTCAAAAATTATTTCTGATATATACGCGTAAATTTAATATGTTGTTAACTTCCCAGGACCATGAATCTTATGGTATATACTTTAGAAATGCTTTAAAATGCAATGTAATTCATATTAATTTGACGTTATATCACATCAGATTTGACGTCAGGACAAAAAGGTTTTACGCGGTGTACAGCCATTATTTTTGGACCGATTTTCAGCAAATTTCAAAGAATGTATATGTAACGCTCTAGTTGTGTATCCCGGGTCCTGTTTTACAAATTCGAAAAGACGAAAAGGCAATGGTTGTATGGCAAATCCAAGTTTCGAAACATTGACGTCAAATTTCAAAAACATATAAAATCGCTTCGAGATGATTTAGAAAGTTGATATTTGGACTGAATATTAGTCTTTAAGACTTATTTATATTCTGTGAAGATTAACGTTATTTGACGTCATAATGTCAAAAAGAATGTTAATATATCTACGCGTTAATTTCTATATGTTGCAAAGTTGCAAGGAGCATGAAAAAATTACTTGATATATTTAAGATACTTAATATTTCATTTCATTGATTTTCTTATGCCTATGATGTCATGTGACATCAAACTTGACGTTATCTACACACTCTTGTACGCAGTCTACAGCCATCATTACAGGATGGAATTCGAATTGTAAGCGTTTTAAATAAATTTGATTTGTAACATAGATTATAAAAATAGTCCAAGTTAAATAAATCGATATAAAAAAATGATTTTCAGTTACTTTTGCAATTTCCTCCAAGTTAAACGGTTTATTTTTCAAAGTTCATTTAAGTTATGGCCATACAAAAGCAAGTTAAAGGATGCAATTTCATATCCTCTTACTGTTTTTGCTTTTAAGTATTTGACAAATGTAGCAGAAAGTCCTATCATTCGTATCAACGAATGAAATCTAGTTTTCTTTGTTACTTGAGATGCTCTTTTAGAAAGTGGTAATAATGTGTCAGGTGCAATCCCCCACCCCCCTTTTATGTAAGTAAAAGCTGTGAGAACTGGCATAAATTACTTACCATGCAAGAAACCACAACAAAATTTTTAATAAGTTGTGATATAGTTTTCTGTTGATTTCTATGCAAGTGTATGTTGCAGGTAGGAGAAGGCTGTCTCTTCAGCTTAGCTGCTTTACAGGGTAACATGGTAAACAAACATTGCAGATGAAGTTTTTGTTTTTCAGTTTTTTCAGTTTTGAAATGGATATTTTTAAGTGCTTACGGTATCAATTGGAAGAAAACAACATATTTAATATGTCTGTTTGGAGTTAATGTGACAAAAAATGCATCGATCATCTGCTAAAGTTTGCATTTAATTGAAGACATATGTTGCTTGCATTAGATGCCATCTTGAAAACAGTGTTTTAATCATAATCAATGCATAGACCACAAAGAAATCCTAAGCATATCACATTGCAACATTCCGTCTGTTTTCAGTTTTTGTCTGCATGGGTTTTCTCTAGGTTTTCTGGTTTCCTTCCACAATAATGACCATATTCGCCACCACCAGAGCCACTGAGAGTATTTAATATAGGCTGTGATAACTTATTTCATAACTGATGTACAATGATAAAGATTTTGTCCAGGTCAATATGTTGTTTTTGTAAGAAAGGGAAATAACTGAATGATTATCAAAGTAATCTTAAAATCTTATTGAAATAAATATTATATCTAGAAGAGAAAGAAAGAATGATCAATGGATATTCATTCAGGTTGATAGCCACAATGTGATATGGTTAACAGATCTTGTTACAAACATTAAAGCATCAAAGTAAGTGATGAATACCCTTCTATTAAGAAAGGTTAAGATGTTAAATTAAGTTTGTTTGTTGGGTTTAACGTCCCACTGACAGTATTTCAATCATTTAGAGACGATATCTAATTGAAACTGATGTAGTGCTGCCACACTGCAATATCACACTGTAGACATGTGGCATGACACCACCCCCTCGCACATTATCCTTACATCGGGCCAACCGCAGTCCTGCAACTACCCTTATATGCTGATCGCCAAGCAAGGGAGCAAGAATGGTTAAGAAAAAAATGGTTATGCAGTAATGAGATATAAGATGAAAAAGACAGAGTGTTATACTAGACTTATTCAAGTCCAGGATGCCACCCCTCTTTTCAAAGTGATTGGTCCTATAATGTACAAAAACAACAAAATTTAAGATTTGATTAAGATGCATAAACAGTGCAAACACTGTAGTTTTAACTTCAGGGGACAAAACTCAGATCTATTTGTCCATTATGACTAAATAAGCAAAACTGATTGCCATTTCTACAAAATAACTCTGAATTTTAGACTGTCAAAAATGTATATTTAAATGTTTTTGCACATTAATGTGTATCTAAAATTTTATGAAATTAAAATTATGGCACTGATAAACAAGAAATATCTTTAAAAAAAAAAGACAGTTGGCATAAGAAAAAGAACAACAAAGATATGAAAGTTAAAGAAAGTAAAAGTGTTACAATATATTTAATATTATTATGCTGGCAAGTTTTAAATGGTCTGTGATTTTAAAATAATTCTAAATAACATATTCATTTTGCTGTTTAATTTAGGAGATGTAATATACTAGCCAGTGAAAAAAAAAGAAAGAAAGGGAAAGAAATTTAATATAAGCGAATCATTAAAAAGTTCCATTGGTGGGTTTATGATTTTGGGGCCCTTAGTATAGTAACCAAATGTGTAACAGAGTCTATTGCTATATGTAGCTTATGTTAGCTACTTTATACAGTGCAAGTTAGAGGATAAGTCCACAAGCAAAGTTAAATACATTTTCTAAAGACTCAAAACTGTTTACTTTTTCAACTGGGTGGATTTTATGTATGAATTTTTCAACTGGATGGTTTCTATGTTTAAATAGGTAGATTAAATTGTTATTTGACAATCATGCAGAAAGATATGCACCCTGAAACTCCTGTTTATGATGGAATGTCCTTAAATAATTTATGCAAACAATGAACCAAGTGCTTTTCCAAACTCTTAGGACGTTGTTAACCAAGAATAGATTGGCTCAAAAAATAGGTCAAAATTCATTTTATCCAGTTTACACCAAAAATAGTAATAAAGTCCATGTGCATTCTGGTAGATTGAGACAATGGGAAAGACAAATGTACTGACAAAAATCATATTAAGAGGACCTAGATGGAACCTAAGGAAAAGAAACTGTATGCCATTATTATTAAATTATGCGTAAAATTTTGAAAGACAAATTGGCTGCATCATAGCAGCAAAGGATAGACTGATGCAGACAAAATATTATTAAGATCTGGAACCTACGGAAAAGAAATGATTTGCCAAGATTATGAAAGGAATTGCAAGGAAATTGGCTGAGCCAAGTTTTTCACTGATAACTCTAGGTATGGAATCCATTATCATGAAAGAAAAGATATATTAAAGGTTATGATTATCTCTTTCTTCACTAGGGAACATATTGTATTTCTTTCATGTAACATTAACTCTGCAATGTATACTGGAACGCAGCATCCCAAATTAATTGGAACATAAGTGAGAGATAATTCAGCCAACAAATGACTTGCTTGCATTTTTGCCAACCATTTTATAACCATGTCTTCAGAAGACTTTGAATAAATATTTCAATACTGCCACTTTGAGAGCTTTGTACAAAACAATTATAAGGGGCATGCAGTTTCATTCAACCCAATTTGTATTTTCTTTCCAAGTAAATTTTACACTTTAAAATGAGATTACAAATTTTTATACAAACTGTCAAAAAAGATTTCAGTTTTGATGAAGATCATTGGAAATTTCCATAATTTGTCGTATTGTCATGTGCCATGCACCATTCTAAAAAATAAATAAAAAAAAATAAATTATCAAGCAATTACTGACACGGTTGTGCTAGACATTCTTTTCCATTATTGTTGTAATGGTAAATTGAAAATCCTTTTGCATATGCAAATTAGCATATTTGGATTCAGAATGGATGCATCCAAGTAACTGAGACAGTTTTGTGGAATATGAAAAATAGTGAAATGGGTCCTATGCAAGTGAATCTTAACCCTTTCCCTCATATAGACTCATGTTGACGCACTCAGTAGGTACCACATAAAGCCTGATCTGCAGAAAACCACTATTAAACCTTACCAAATTTACTTATAAAGTCCTCATTTCCAGACCACTGAGGAGCAGCGAACAGCATAAAACCTGATCAGCCTGCGAGTTACTCGCAGGCTGATCTGGTTTTATGCTGTTCGCATAGGTCTTTTCATGGTTTCCTCTATGAGGGAAAGGGTTAAAACAGTATTTTTCTTCTCATACACAATGTTGGAAAAAAACACTAACTGCAAAATAATGTGTATTATTTTCTGTACAGTATAACTTACACTAAGTAAGAATTCTTGAAAAATTAGCTGACAGATGATTTAGTATTTTAAAACCTAAGCATTGTCTGTAGAGATTCCATGCCTATCAGTGATTCCTTTTTTCCCCTGTTATTTCTGGATTATTTTATTTCACAAGCTTCATTACTGCCAGTATTGAAAAATCTGACAACTGCAGCATTAATACAAATTTCCTTGTTAATCAAGAGCTTGCTTTTTCCATATAAATCATCTGGGTGAGTCAGATTAATGAAACATTATATTGACTACAAAAAGGCATACAAGTAGCAGGAACACACAGAACAGAACGAGACCTTGGTTATTGTGAGTGAATTCAATTCATGCAAGGACACACAGCATGCCTGACTGTAAATTATCCAGGAGTTAAGTTAGAATACAAAGGGAGAAATGTCCATCTTAGACATCATCCAATAAAGGATGTCATCTCTTCTCAATAACAAGGATCTGAGGCATACATCATATAAGTAACATGGTCAGACAGTGACCAGCAATACTGGTTTGAACCAGCATTATTCACAAAATATCTGAAGAAATATCTCAACACTGGTAAAATTTTACTAACCCTTTATTTTCTGAAGTGTAAAGTTTTCAAACCCAAACAGCTCATTCTTACTCATCATTGCATACTAAAATATCAATTGAATGAAACACCTACATCAAAAATCTTGTAGGAAAATTGAAAACTGTTGTATTTCAGAATATTATGATAGAATAAAAAGCTGAAAGATTTGGCAGGTAAGTGTAATTCAATGAAATAAAGTCCTAGTTTGCAATAGGCAAAGCCTCAGAGCAAGTGGAGGTTTCATTTTGTTTTGACTTGGAATGAGTTTATTACTGCCTGTAGTAGTCAGCCCCTCCCCATTTCTTCTTATTGAGCTACATCCAGTTCTCACCACCATAAAAGGATGAGACAACCTTACCTTTATATTAGGTACAGTCCCGAAATTTCATCAGTATTTTGCTCTCAGATAATAACAACAATGACTCTAAATAACTTCAGTACATAGGATTGTTGAGAAGTGTATTGATAATCAAACATGCTTTATTTTAAAAACTGGTGCTTTCAGTGAACCGGACAGTCGCTAATGTGAGCGGTAATGTAGCAGGGTACCAGATTGCAATTGCTAATGGTCGCCTTCACTGAAGGCGTGGGAGATGTTGGCTTACATAAATCTGTCACCGAATGCTAGTTGAGATTTATTGGTAGATTTAACGGTTGAAAAAAAAATTTAAAAGAAACATTAGTGAAAATGGTATAAATTCAGTATTTCTTTATTAAATGAAATTTTATCTTTTTCCCAGACATTTAAGGAAAACAAGAGGGCCAAGATGGCCCTGAATTGCTCACCTGAGAAACATTGCCTTTATTGCCTATTATAGTATTACGAGTCATTCTGAATACATAAACTATGCAGAAGTACAGCAAGATCATCTAATTCCACACAAAAACTCCACTCCAAATTTTGAAGGTCATAGCTCCTGGCCAAATGTTCTTGAAAATACTGAAGTATGATTTTACGCTCAAATTTGAGAATGACATCCTAAAATCCCTTTTGAAACTAATGGGCTTATTTTGAGTTTGAGTATGAAAATCATAATTAAGTACCATTTTATTTTTCGAGAAAACGGGGCCCGGGGTGGGGTCAATTTGACACCAGGGCAATGATTTGAACAGAGTTGGTTGAGGTCCACTATAGTAAAAACATCTTAACTCCAGGTCTTGTGGTTTTTAACAAGATTTTTAAGCCGGTTTTCCTATATACCGTTAAGTCAATGTAAAATTAAGTGATCCCTAGGGTGGGGTCCATTTTGACCCTAGGGCCATGATTTGAAACAAACTTAGAAGAGGTTTACTAGGCCATGTTACACAAAAAAAATCTAAACTCCAGGCCTTGTGGTTTCTGGCAAGAAGATTTTTTTTAAGTCTATGTAAAATCAAGTGACCCCTGGGGTGAGACCAATTTTGACCCCAGGGTCTTGATTTGAACAAACTTGGTAGAGGTCTACTAGACAATGCCACGCACCATATATCTAAGCTCTAGGTCTTGTTTTTAAGATTTCACTTTTAAAATCTATTTTTAGCTCCTGTGACACAAATATGCAATGCAGGACTGGGACCATTTGAACACTTTTGATCTTCATGCAAGGAGCATCACAGTTAAATTTTATAAATTTGGCCCAGTCTCACTGTAGAGGAGATGTTGTTAGAAACAATTATATGGACAACGGACAGACGAATGACAGACAGCCATTGCTTCTAAAAGCTCACATGAGCATGAGCAGGTGAGCTAAAAATTAAAAAATCACAGTTTAGAAACAATCAATTTTGTGAATTATTGGTGTTTTCCCTGTCAAATTACATCACGAATGAGATGAAATATGAGGTTAATTTACGTAGCTTGATAATACTAATACAGTGAGACTCAATTCTTGAGGATACTTTACACAGGACATTAAATTTGTAGAATATCCCATATTAACACATAATGCTCACCAATATCAGTTAATTCATGGTCTCTTTATATTTTAATAGTATGTTACAGGAGTGGCTAGACAAAACTAGTGATCCAATAAAAAAAAGACATGCATTTTGCAGAACATAAATAAATTAATTCAATTAATCCTCACTGTAACTTTATGGATATTTCATTTAAAAAGACTAGTTAATAAATACAAATGTGTTTTTGTGACAAGGGATAAGGACATTAACCCTTTCCCTCATAGAGGAAACCATGAAAAGACCTATGCTAACAACATAAAACCAGATCAGCCTGCAAGTAACTCGCAGGCTGATCAGGTTTATGCTGTTCGCTGCTCCTCGCTGGTCTGGAAATGAGGACTTTATAATTAAATTTGGTAAGGTTTAACTGTGGTTTTCTGCAGATCAGGCTTTATGTGGTACCTACTGAGTGTGTCAAAATGAGTCTATATGAGGGAAAGGGTTAACATAATCAAACAGATGCTCACTATAACATATTTGATTGCATATTTACAGGATGTGTGTTGCCTCAACCTGAATGATCAAGCATTAAAAGAACCCCCAAATTTATATGAGAGAATTGTGTGTTTTATCAATTAAAAACATGACCAAAATTAGATACTTGAATTGAACCAAGATATCTTGACCTACACTCTGCACACCCTCTCTGTATCAGCGCTACAGATAACTTTTTTCATGAATGGGTGTTTACCCAATGACTTGGGTATATGTGAAATTAAATGGTTTTTGACAAAATGTGAATTGGGTATTCTGTATATTTTGTATACATCTGCCAACAATTTAATTGTGTTTTCAGGAATTATGTTGCTTTTTGTTACCTAATGATTTTACAAGTGATTGCTTTTTGGTTAAAATTAATTGGGTAAATACTCAAATACCCAGCTTATCTGTTTCTCTGCTGTATGCTTAACATTTCTGTTAAATAATTTCAATTTCCTTCCAGTGGTTTTTAAGATACAGAGCAGACACGAAAATTGCAAACTGATGGACGGAGGGACAGACGGTCGGACAACCAGTGGCATAACATAATATCGCCCTTGGGCTTATAAAAAATTGCTGATATATCTTTAAAATATTGTTATTTATATAATTTGTTAAAGTGATGTATGTGAACAAGATGCATCCCTATCTCTGGCAGCCCACACACATCACTTGTGGGTTTAAAGCACACAAACAGCTGGCTAGTTCATTTCTATAGGTGGAAATGACACTTTACAAATCAATGATGATATCAAAATGATTTTACACCACAAGGCTAAACAGTATTGATTTAAAAGGTCTCATGACCCTTGCTTAATTTGAATCATTTTAAAGGTACATAACATAAAAAAATAACATATCACTGTATCGGGTCTTTTATCTTTTCAAGCACTTAACATCTCAATTTTCCTTTCTAAATATTCCGGCACAGAAGCTGAATACAAAACTGTCTGCAAAACATAATTGTAAGCCCCGTAAATAACAATGACTTATCAGACTTTGTTATACCAATCTACTGGTTATCTCTCAAACAATTAGTAGCCTCTCCTCTCCGGTGTGCAAAGTGCATGAATGACATGTTTAATGGGGCTGCAGGAACCAGTAGACAGGTGCTACATCTTGGCTGGTTCCCTGCTATATTAATTGTCTCATGGGAGAAGTCTATATGCCAATTTTCAAAGGTTCTGAGACAGTTTCTACAGCCGGCTAATGGAATATTTGGTAAAGCATACTGATTGAGCTGATGTTTAAAAATTTGCATTCAGTCTGGTATCCACTCAGAAGGGAGACTATACCTTTAATTATATCATTTACTGTAAAATCATTAGTCTTCCCTGACAATAAATTTTGCATAGTTAAAGACAATTCTAAATTCAACAGATTTCAGAGGAAAATATTCATGAATAATGTTTGTTTGTTGGGTTTAACATCCCACCGACAGTATTTCAGTCATTTGGAGACTATGTCGTTTTGAGACAGATATAGTGCTACCACACTGCATTAAGATTCACATCACATTACCCTGACATCGGGCCAGCCAGTCCTGGAACTACCCTTACATGCTGAGCACCTCATGAACAATGTAAGTTGAACTTATGAAAACCAAAAACAAGAGCTATCCCAAGACAGCTTCTTCCAATTTTCTGAGTGCTGGATAGTATAATGTTAGCTGTTACTGACATGTGACATAAGGTATTTTGCCCCAACACATGTGAGAAGTTTCAATCCCTCAGCTTTAGTACTTACTAAGATAAGAACTCGTATGGCAAATTATAACCTAAAATATTTCAATTAAGTCTCAAAAGAATCTGATTTTTTTAATGGTTAGCATGATAAATAAAAAGGGGCATAACTGTGCTAAAATGAACATGTCAGTTATTTGCCCTTTTGAAAATGTTTCCCACTTTGAAAGTGATCATGTCTTCCAAAGTTGAAGTGAATATGTTAGACATTTTCTAAGAAAATTACCATAACAAAAACCTTAACCCAAAAAAATGGGTATGGTAACTGTGCCAAAATAAATTTTAGTGTTACTTGCCCTTTAAACTTTACTTATTTTACATTGATTATAAAACAAGTCATCACAATTTTTATTAATCACTCTTGATGACTCTGGTGGTGGCATATGTGGTCATACCGAGGATTTCTTTTTTTATAGTAGTGAGTTTCGAGTAAGAAATGTGAGTTTTGCGTTAAAAAGGTTGAGTTTCGAGTCAAGAAAAAGTGAGTTATGAGTTAAAAAAGTGACTTTCGAGTTAAAAAAGGTGAGTTTCGAGTGAAGAAAAAGTGAGTTTCGAGTTAAAAAAAAAGAAGAAGTGAGTTAAGAATCAGAACAGATGACAACTCAGTGTATATACTGTACATTGACCTGTTATGGATAAAAATGTGTATGTTTTGGCGACTGTGTATATATTTAACATATTTGTGTGTTTTAATTGATTTTCCGGTAAAGTTTGTTAATAAAAAATCAGGAAATAGTTGCTCATGTCCGCAGTGAGTAAAATATTATATTTCTCTGACATGACGAATTGTTTAAGAGAAATCAAATCATGGGTAACTGTAAAAAAAACATTGAACATACACTCAGAAATTCCTGTAAATAGTTCAAATGTTGCATTCCTCATTCCGAAATAAACCGTTTTAAAATGGTGCCGTTTTATTTATTGGTTTGGTAAGAAATAAACACACCGGCGAAACACAAATGTATTGTTGGTTTTGCTTAGCATAAAAGTAAGTATCATTCTTGAAATGGACATTTTATTGTGCTAGTGTTCGACTGTTGTATTTTGTTTGTTAACTTTAACTGTATGCCAACATCACTGACATTGTGACAGTCACACTCCACTGACACGCACTCTAAAAACAAACATCAACATTATCATTTCCATTAAAAATAAAGATCACAAAAAACATGGGTAACATGACTGAAAGTTAGCAATCATCTGCATGAAACTGTATCAAACGATCCAGATTTTAACATGCGAAGATCCAGTCCCAGCAATTTGATACTGTGTGTGTGTTGGCCAACTATGAAAAGTTACCATGCCAAGCCAAGTATAAAGTTCACCCTTTTTTGGGGGGGGGGGGGGGGGGTGGGGAGCAAACTCCGAAAATCACAGGACATGGAATTCCCTGTGGTTAAAAGTGTATGTATGCTCAGTTTAATTGGTATAAAACATTATATAAAGAATTGTGCTAGCTACAACGAGTTGCCTAATTTGAGTGTTTAAAAAGAATAAAGTTGATCAATATGACAGTTATTTCTCAGATGACATTATTAAATGTTTATTTTTATAGTCACTCAAAAATAAGAATTATATTTACAGAAAGAAAAAATAAAATCACGTAATCATTTTCTGCTAAAAGAAATAACCACAGTAGGTTGCAAATAACGCATGCATTGAAAAATTGAGTAATAAGTGTTATACTGAATGTATAATTTAGTGACAGTAAAAAAAAAATTTATGCAAAAAAAAAAAATATAGGCCTTTATTTCAAACGCTTGAGACCAGGTGTTATTTTCGTAGCTACAACCTTATTTACGCGAACATAGCTTACTTTCGTTATCTATACCGGCTTATGTTGGCACTGATATTATTCATACTTGTCAGAGAGTTGGTAAAAAAGCTATCAACAACTATAAGAATTCATTAATGAAATTGTATTGTGTATGGGATTAAACAATATTTTATTAATATTTACTCTGTGAAAGACCTCTGCTTCCCAAAATGTTTGGTGACGAAATCTTTATAACAAGGGAGTTAACAATGTATTACAAATACATTTATATCTTCAACTGCACTCGAAACTCACTTTTACTTGACTCGAAACTCACTTATTCTAACTTGAAACTGACCTTTTCCAACTCAAAACTCACTTTTTCTGACTCAAAACTCACCTTTTCTGATCCGAAACTCACTTTTTCAACTCGAAACTCACCTTCACAGACTAGAAACTTTTTTTTCTAGATTCTAAACTCACTTTTTGCAACTAGAAAATCAACTTTTCTAACTCGAAACTCACTACTCACTAAAAATTATATCTTGGTCATACTGGAGAGCCTGGAGAAAACCCACATGTCTGGGCCCAATATCACTATACCTCGAACGAAAAAATATCATCTAAGCATAAATTCACAGAATGATGTAAAATAGTTTTTTTCCTGTGATTTTTCTTTATAAATAGAGTGTTGTGTTTGTATAATACAATGAAATGGGTCATCTTTCCTCATGTTTTATTGTGCAACTTAACCGTTTCCCTCATAGACGAAACCATGAAGAGACCTATGCGAACAGCATAAAACCAGATCAGCCTGCGAGTAACTCGCAGGCTGATCAGGTTTTATGCTGTTCGCTGCTCCTCAGTGGTCTGGAAATGAGGATTTTATAATTAAATTTGGTAAGGTTTAACTGTGGTTTTCTGCAGATCAGGCTTTATGTGGTACCAATTGAGTGCATCAAAATGAGTCTGTATGAGGGAAAGGGTTAAACATTATAAGACAACATGTAGAATGACATACTTATGACTAAGATTTAACTTTTCCATACAAAGTTTAGTTAAACGGGCCCCAGGATGGGTGATCACTGTACCCACTCATGAACGTAACCAGGAATCGAACCCGAAACACATTGGTGAGAAGCGAGGTGCTTTACCACTACTCTATCCAGGTTCCCAACCTCTGTCCTTTTGAAATTGGTTCCCATTTTGATAGTGAACAAGTATTTGAATTTAAAGTGAATATGTTTAATACTTTTTGAGAAATTGGTATTAAAAAACAAACTTGTCCAACCAAGAAAAAAACAAGAGGTAAAAAACTGTCAACAACTATAAAAATTCATTCATGAATTCAGTATGAATTCTTATAGTTGTTGAATACTGAATCGCTCATCTGATCATAGGGTTACCCAAGGAACATCTGTACTAAAACATTTTGAAATCTGGCCAGTAGTCTGAAGGAGATGATTTTTAAAGTTTTTTTAATTCATTTCTTTCCATTGCCATTTCAACCAGAGTTCTACATGGATCAAGTTTACTTTAGCAACTTTTGTGAATGTTCACCCAAGGTGTCAAATTTATTAAGAGTATCCTCAATGGTTTCAGAGGAGATGTCGTTTAAAGTTTTCAATATATACATGAAAGGCAAATTAGCCCTGCCCCTGGCAGCCATGTTTTTTTTCGGATCCGAATAATTATAGCAATCTTGGTAGAGGGTTACCCAAGGAACATCTGTTCTGAAGCATTTTGAAATCTAGCCAGTAGTTTGAAGGAGATGATTTTTAAAGTTTTCATATTTGTTCTTTCTGTTGCTATGGCAACCAGAGTTCTTCATGGATCAAGTTTACTTTAGAACTTTTGTGAAGGTTCACCTAAGGATTATACCTGCTAAATTTAATCAAATTCTATCCAGTGGCTTCAGAGGAGATATTGTTTAAAGCAAATTCTTGATTATAGACGACGCATGACAGACGACAGATGACGACAATATGAAAACAAAGAATTTTTCTTTGGCTGTCAGACATTCTAGAATCTATCTACAATAGACAGATAGCTGTCTAAACTGGGTCTATTCTGTTTGCCAAAATGTCAAAACAAGTATAAATAAAGTAAAGGGTTTAAGTGTACCAAAACTTCATGAAGTTACTACTACATATACCTTTGAAAATGGTAGCTTCCCTAAAGACTGTGATTTCTGTGTCCTTCCATTTTAATGCACCTTTGTAGACTTCAAAAGTGAAAATTTAGGCTAGGCCAACCACACACACAAAACCTTGAGTTTTTTTTGTATAAACCAGGTCAACCATTGACTACCTGTTATCCCAGTGTTAGATACTCAGTAAGTCAACTGCATACATCTTGTAAACGCTGGGAAGGTTCACTATTAAGGAGCTTCTAAAATTATTTTAAAGTTAAAATGAAGTTTGTAACATTATGACTAAAAATCAAGAGTGACCTGATTCCATTATGTAAACTATTAATATAATAAAGGGCAGGTAAAGAGGTAGATACCTAAGTATTGGTACAGGAAGGGAAATCATAAAATCAAATGTAATGCATCTTACAATGTAGTATTATATGGTGCTTGAGCAATGAACCGGGAGTGGGGGAGGGGATCTCATCTATGGTCACAGAAGTTACTAAAGCCTGCTAAAATATCTTTTGGTTATTTTGCATGGCTAGAAAACAGCCACAAAGGCAGCAAAAGCAACAATAACAAACTATGTATCAACAATTCAATTGAAAGAAATACATTAGTCAGCAGCATGCACAATGTACCCGTAAAATGAGGCAAATTAATTAAACTTGGCTAGCTTACTTTTATGTGAAATTATTCAATTTAACTGCCAGTACATCTCAGTAGTTTTAATCCAAGAAAATTTTCCATATCATCCAAAACCCTAACTCAGCAAATTTCTAAAGACCTCATTTTTTCTAAATTGGCCCACTCTTTCTATTTAAATACTGCATGAAACTATGCTGGGACACGCACATTCAGTATTTTAATTTACTTGTTTTACACTGCTTTTATTCTTAGTTATGACATTTTAATGTACACAATATCAATTAGCCTGTCATTTAAATTCATGTAGCCTTCACATAGCCCATTGCCAAGAGAAGCATTGTTTTTTTTATTATATTTTAATTACTGGCTATTTTTAACAACGTTTTCAAAATTCGAATATTAAGACTTCTAAGGCTTGTATGTTCAGCTCTCTTAGTGTACCATGCATACATACCAAAGGGAGGTAACTAAAAATCATCATATCTTGAAACTAAGGAATTAGTTATCTTACTTGTGTGAATTGCTTGCAATTATCTATAACTGAAAAAATCAGAGTTTGTTGGTATGAGCTTGCTTATTTGCAGGGGAGCACCTTTAAACAGAAAAGGATGGGATATGCACCCTTTGTTATGCACAATCACTTTAATTTTTTATTTTCTTGTCATCTTATTCAGGATCTCTCTTGCTTATAATAACTAGATGTGGGTGTTCCTCGGAACACTTGTGTCGCCTGCATTTAAGCATGTTTGATGAAAGAATTGACTAGAAAATCGATCTTTAGACAAATTATTGATAAAGCATAATCTATTTTGTGAGGTACAAAATAACACCAAATTATAAAAATCTTGACAACAAATACAAGAAAATGAAGATTATGGTTCTTGTGCATTGTACTTCTACACATCATAGTGTATAATTTGGTATATTGGCAAGTTTGTAGTAATCCAAACTGTAATATTTAGTACCAGACCAGGCAAGAGTCCACCAGACAGGCAAGTGTGAAAAATAACAAAGAGGAATAACTCTGAAAATGTTAAAGTCAGAGTTATAAATCTTGTGCACTGCACTCTGCCTCATTGAGTTTGATCGACCTACAAAATTTCAAGTTGATACCTCAAAATATTTTCAAGTTATATTTTCAAGTTGATACCTCAAAATATTTTCAAGTTATATTTTCAAGTTATGCACTAAACAAAAATTATGTTTGAAAATCAACGAAGGGAAAAAACTTAGAAAATATATAAGTAACGGTTATTATTCTTCTGCACTGCACTCCAACTCCATGAGATCTCTCCAATTATGAAGTTTAGCAATACCTCACATACCTTTTATGTTACGCTTCAAACAAAAATAGTCAAAGTCTGAGGATCAACAAAGCACATACCTTTCACGTTACGCTCCGAACAAAAATAGGCTAAGTCTGAGAATCAACAAAAGGCAATAACTCAGTAAAAAAGAAAGTCAGTGTTCTCATTCATTAGCATTGCACTTCACATGAATGTGATTTATCTACCTAAAAAGTTTCAAGTCAGTACCTCAAATACTTTTCAAAATATGCCCCGGAAAAAATTAAGTCTGAAAATTTACAAAGGGCAATAACTCAGAAAATATTAAAGTCAGAGTTATCATTCTTGTGCACTGCACTCCACCTCAATGTGATCTATCCATGTTTTAAGTTTCAAGGTGATACCTCAAATACTTTTTGAGTTATGGTCCGGACAAAAATAATCTAAATACAAAGGGAATAACTCAGAAAATAAAAGTCAGAGTTATCATTCTTGTGCACTGCACTCCACCTCAATGTGATCTATCCATGTTTTAAGTTTCAAGGTGATACCTCAAATACTTTTCGAGTTATGCTCCGGACAAGAAAGTGTGACGCCGACGACGACGCCGACGACGACGCCGACGGACAAAGTGATCCCTATGTGTCTGCCATGCTATGCAGGCGACACAAAAATGCAAAACCTACCTTAGGCATATACATACTGACATACCGCTAGCTAAGTCCCTGCTTACATTGCGTTTTTGTTAATTTCATTCCTGTTCATAAGTTAATTCTCACCACAAAAGCTATCAGGGAAACTACCTACAAGAATGACACATGGCCAGTCAGAGAGTGACTTAAAGGCTGATCAGGTTTTACACTGCACGCAATTCAATGATACATAGGAGACTAGAAGATATCACCATCAAGCCTATTAGATCTGAGATGCACCTTCAATCCATTTAAATACGTCAAGAATCTAACACATACAACTTTAAAATGACATTTCTGGTAAGTGCTTACTGTTGGGCAAAACTTTATTTAAAATGAAATGAACAATAATATCTTCAATACATACTTTAACTAGAATTATAAATGAAGGTGATGCTTTAACACAGAAAAAGCCTTGTATAATTTTCAATTCATAAAAAATGAAATGTCTCCAAAACTTATGATGTATATATATATGCATATGATATACATAGAGAAATTTCTAAGGGCCATAACTCTAAAACGCATTCACAAGCACCATCATGTAGATCACACATTCACAGTCTTCAAAGCCTAAGATAAAATAGTTCACACCACAAACTTTCAGAGCAACAGACCAGCTAACAGATTGGCAGGATGATTCCAGTATACCCCTGTAAACATTTGTTTGTAGGGGTATGATAAGTAACTGATCAATTCATAAAAGATTATTAAAGTTAGTGTTAATTATTGTGGAACACGATTCACCTGCTGAAAGAAGCATGCCAAGAAAAAGTGTGACAGACAGAGGGACAGACAGATGACAGATGAGATCCTATATGTCTGCTGTGCTTACAGCAGGTGACATAAAAATTCTGGATGGGACAGAGACAGATGTAAGCTGCAGAGACATTTATAATATTTTTTTCTTTATTATCTACTGTGCTGGTGTCATTAAATGGTGAAACAATGTATTTTAACTCCTATACTTCTACTCTAGATGCGTACTTAATCCATCTTGAAACATAACACTTAACTTTTATCTGTAATGACATTACTCCAAACTTAGTCAATTATTCCTAAAGTGATTTATTACACATGTACTGACATGTGAAGCTTTATCTAAATGTAAGTTAAGATTTCACAGTTGATCAAACCTGTCCGTCTCATATTGATACCTTCAGATCAATCTGGAGTCCTGATGTCCCTGGCAGTGGTTAGACATGATTTATCACTCGGACAAACAAGATGCCACAAGCAGACAAATGAGACGGGATGTTGCAGGGTTCATCCGTTAACTTGGCTAGAAAAAATGAATAAATGGGCAGACAAGTGTACAGACTGGAGTGATTGTTTCCAATCACAATGTCTATCAACCGCCAGACATTAAGTCATCTGGCATGTATACAGAAGTCTTGAGTCTGTTTATCCAAGCTGGCCATTAAAAAAGCTCAAGTAAGAGATGTTTATAAAACATGTATGTACCTCTCTCATTATGCTTATACAACCATGAGTTAAAATAAAATATATGTCACCTACCAAACTAAAGGTACAAACAATTGAGACACTGACCTTTGAGGTAGAGGTCACCTTCTAAACTAGGTAACAAACATGTGACCCTGACCTTTGAGGTAGAGGTCACCTACTAAACTAGGTAACAACTGTACAAAAGTTTAGGGCTGCAAATAGTAGCACAGCTTTTTAAACAATTGATAACAAGCAAATCCAAGGGGCAATGGAATGAGCGCTCATGCCTTTCTGAAACTGGGAAAAAGCTTGCTTATTGTAATGTTTTGCCAAAATTTTAATTTATGACAGAAACTGATTCAAAATCGAAAGTGGTGCTCTGCCAGCCATTAGTAACAAATGCTCAACTTTTTATACCATTTAAATGTCCATAAGATAACTAATTTCAGGACAAACCCTTGCATTTGCTATAGCTTAACTTAGACCTTGACTTTTACAGTAAAAACTTCAATAGAAGTGTTTTAATGATCATAAGCAGAAAATTTGAGACAAAGATTTAAATAAGATCTTGAACTATCATTAGGACAAGGTCTTGATGCCAAAGTATTTGCAAGAGTTCAACATGTGGCCTTGACATTTTAGGTACAAACCACAAAATGAATAGCAGTCCCTTATTAATTCTAAGCAAAAGAATGCACAGATTTTAAGACTGAAGAATCAAAAAGACCTTGAACTATCACTAGGATAAGGTTATGTGGTCAAAGTTATCCCTTCAGGTTTGGTTAACATACTGTTTTAAAGAGTTTAACAATTAGTAACCTTTGTATTTGACCCTCAAAATTAATAGGGGTTTCCTACTTTCACTGATCAACATTCCGACAAAGTTTAAGGAGAAATGTGTCAATTAGATATAATGTAACAAATGGACAGATCTTCGATTTACAAACTGTCCTTGGTAAACTCAATGTTTGAGGTACAGCTGGCAAATATGTGCAAAATATAGTGCATCAACATGATCATGAAGTTAATTATTCATCACCCCCCCCCCCATAATGCAAAAAGCATCATTATCACAGAAAGGGATTTAGTTTAATCTGAATCTTAATTACATCAGTAGATGTAAAAGGGAATAAACAAAGATAAACTTTGATTTGCAATGCCTTTCTACTTTAGATCCATTCAAACCAAATCCCTTCATCATCATCATCATCTAAATCAAGATCATGTTGGCTCCACTACGTATTTCTTCCTTATAATATGTGTAGAGTTTTATTTAAATCATGGGTAAAAGTTGGAAGTTTATAAAACCGTGAAAAATCTAATTTTTTTTTATAGTTTTATATAGAATAAAAAGTCATTTGGCAATCAGAAAAACCTGAAGTTCAGAAAAATTCCTGAAAACTTTTACCCATGTGTAAATCTGAATATAGATACTGTAAGAACAGATTTGTTAATAAGAAAGATAGAGAAAAAGAATATTGTATGCACTATAGCGATGTTTTCATAACAAATTTTCTTGCGCAGAGAGCAAAAATAAAACAAACTTACGTGAAGCCATATTTGTCTTTCTTCTAGGCTGCAACTCTTAATCCAAATCTCTGAAACATAACAACATATCAATAAAGTAAAAATGTCAAACATAATACACAAACTAACTTTTGGAAGAACAGTTAATATTCCTAAATGTTGTCAATTATACTACATTGTATTTAGAGCTGTACGATGGAATCTAAAATAACTCCGAATCTTGAATTTCAAAACAGAGTACTTGAATACAATTTCAAACCAGTATATCTAGTTGAATACTGTAATAGTAGCAATACAATATGTATGATTACATCCCTTGTATCACTATAGTTGGCAGGAAGTTTCCCAACATCTGTAATTGGCAACCTACATGGTACTATTCCAGGTCTGCATGTAAAGGATCTTCTCCATCTTTGATGTTCTTTAAAGACAGGATCAAAGACTATTGTTCTTCAATCCCTTACCAGTGAAAATGCACAGAATTATAGATTTAAGACTTGATTAATATTAATTAATCAGATTTATATGGTATATGAAACAAAGCATTTTTTTGGCTGTGCTAACTGTGTATAATCTGTGCTATATTGTGGTTTGAACAAACAGAGCTGCCTGATCTGGGTCTACTCTGTTTGCCAAGGTATCAAAACATGTCTACATGAGATAAAAGGTTAACAGCAACTTTTACTGAAAGCAATCAATGGCCCAACCACCAGTATGTTCTGGTGCACAACCCAAAGATCAAAAGCTATCAAAAATTTTTTTTTCTATTTTCAGGAACAGTGACCTTGACCTTGACATGGTATTGTGCTGCTGAAGGGACTGGACATGGTATTTTGCTACTTAAGGGACTGGACATGGTATTTTGCTGGTTATGGTATTTTGCTGCTGAAGGGACTGGATATGGTATTTTGCTACTGAAGGGACTGGATATGGTATTTTGCTACTTAAGGGACTGGATATGGTATTTTGCTACTTAGGGGACTGGATATGGTATTTTGCTACTGAAGGGATTGGATATGGTATCATGCTACATATGGAGAAAGAAAATGGTATCATGCTACATGGGGGGTGGTATCATGCTACATATGGGGAAAGAAAATGGTATCATGCTACATAGAGGGAGGGGTGGTTTCATGCTACATATGGGGAAAGAAAATGGTATCATGCTACATATGGGAAAGAAAATGATATCATGCTACATATGGGACTGAGTAGGGTAGCTGCTACTTTTGGGACTGAATATGAAAGTATGCTACTTGTCTGTAACAATATGTAAGGCAGCTCTATATCTTTTTCCTAATGTATGAATATCTGAAAGTAAGTTGTAAATCACAGTAAACAAACGAAAATAAAACAATGGCTCTTGACACTGCAATATTTTCTCACAGTCAAACATGCTTAGCCAAATGTTTGAATCAATATGCAATTAATCTTTTACAATCCTTGCCATATCTTCTGAATGCTTCCTGGGTAGAACCATCTAATTATTTCATTGGAAGACAGCCCATTAGAGATTCGACAAACTGCTAGGATACAACTGGCTATAATCTATGGAAATTCTCTTCTCTTTTCATTTGAGTCTTTTAGGATAATGTCAGTTTGTTTTCTGACATCTTCAAACATATTTGCTATCACAGGAGACAGTCTGAAGCCAGTCATAATATCAGCTAATAAGTTCTTGCAGACATTTCCAAACAATCATTTTTTCCTATTTGTACTACTCTTTCTGGCTGTAAACATACATTAATGAATAAATAGACACTAAATCAAAGTCAACACATAAATCAGTAGTGGTAGTTGCTGCTTATTGTTAGTGATGGTGGAAGTGGTGACTGTTGTTGGAGATCTTGGTAGTGGTGACTGTTGTTGGTAAGATGGTAGTGGTGACTGTTGTTGGTGATGTTGGTAGTGGTGACTGTTGTTGGTGATGTGGTAGTTGCTGCTTATTGTTAGTGATGGTGGAAGTGGTGACTGTTGTTGGAGATTTGGTAGTGGTGACTGTTGTTGGTGATGGTGGTAGTGGTGACTGTTGTTGGTGATGTGGTAGTGGTGACTGTTGTTGGTGAGATGGTAGTGGTGACTGTTGTTGGTGATGGTGGTAGTGGTGACTGTTGTTGGTGAGATGGTAGTGGTGACTGTTGTTGGTGATGGTGGTAGTGGTGACTGTTGTTGATGATGGTGGTAGTGGTGACTGTTGTTGGTGATGGTGGTAGTGGTGACTGTTGTTGGTGATGTTGGTAGTGGTGACTGTTGTTAGTGATGTTGGTAGTGGTGACTGTTGTTGGTGATGGTGGTAGTGGTGACTGTTGTTAGTGATGTTGGTAGTGGTGACTGTTGTTGGTGATGGTGGTAGTGGTGACTGTTGTTGATGATGGTGGTAGTGGTGACTGTTGTTGATGATGTTGGTAGTGGTGACTGTTGTTGGTGATGGTGGTAGTGGTGACTGTTGTTGGTGATGGTGGTAGTGGTGACTGTTGTTGGTGCTTGTTGTTGGTGAAAGTAGTAACTGCTGTTGCTTGTTGTTTGTAATGTTGGTAGTGGTGGCTGTTGCTTGTTGTTGGTGATGATAGTTGTGACTGTTGCTTGTTGTTGGAGATGGTAGTGGTGGCTGTTTCTTGTTGTTGGTGATGGTAGTGGTGGCTGTTGCTTGTTGTTGCAGATGGTAGTGGTGGCTGTTGTTGGTTGTTGATGGTAGTGGTGGCTGTTGCTTGTTGTTGGGGATGGTAGTGGTGGCTGTTGCTTGTTGTTGGTGATGGTAGTGGTGGCTGTTGCTTGTTGTTGGTGATGGTAGTGGTGGCTGTTGTTGGTGATGGTAGTGGTGGCTGTTGCTTGTTGTTGGTGATGGTAGTGGTGGCTGTTGCTTGTTGTTGGTGATGGTAGTGGTGGCTGTTGCTTGTTGTTGGTGATGGTAGTGGTGGCTGTTGTTGGTGATGGTAGTGGTGGCTGTTGTTGGTGATGGTAGTGGTGGCTGTTGTTGGTGATAGGTTGTTGCTGTTGTTGTGATGGTATGTGGTGGCTGTGTTGCTTGTTGTTGGTGATGGTAGTGGTGGCTGTTGCTTGTTGTTGGTGATGGTAGTGGTGGCTGTTGCTTGTTGTTGGAGATGGTAGTGGTGGCTGTTGCTTGTTGTTGGAGATGGTAGTGGTGGCTGTTGCTTGTTGTTTGTGATGGTAGTGGTGGCTGTTGCTTTTTGTTGTTAATGGTGGTTGCTATTTGTCATGTGATATATCTGATATTCCATATCATTTCATATCAACCTTTGTAAACTCATTCATGAAACAAATTCATAAAGGAAACCCAAGAGCTCACATAAAAACAGTTTTCATTAACTTGTCATCACATAATGAAGAATTTTTCCTGAGTGTTTAATAGCACAAAAAAGCTTTCATAATATTAGTTTTCCTAAGGGTGCAAGCTCTCATAAAAGCTCATACAATCAATTTTCCTCATACAATTAAAGTTTCCAGTATTTAAAAATAAATAAAATAAGATGGGAAATAATGTTTGCGAACAGTATAAAGTAGGCAGTCTATATACTGGAGTATTTATAGCAATAATGATTTATAAGCTAAAATGAGCTAAAACATGACATCTGTCATTCTTCTATCAACATTGGCAGCATCAAGACTGTTGCATTATGTTCTATAATAAATCTGAGATTAAATAAAAGTGCATCTCTATACAGTTGTCAGACATTCACTTATTATATTTATACTCCTGTTTCGACAAGACGCAAATTGTTATCAACCTTGGCTAAGGATCAACTCCAAAATGACATTTCTTCAATAACCTTGATAGTTTTCTTCTACTGAAAAGATTGGCATGTAGACTGTACCTTTGACATTGACCATCATTCTTGCAAAATGTTTAATGGAAATCTAAAAATTCCTAGAGTTTCCTGTTATTCATCATATTAATAAAAATATCTTTATTTTTGAAAACTGGCATGTATCACACTTAAGCCATGTAAAAACAACAAAACCAGCATAATAGTATCATGGACAATTTTTTTTATTTTTTTTTGGGGGGGTCAACCAAAAAAGGTCAAGGTCAAAGTCCCAAGGTCAACTGCATAATATAAAGGTCTATCCATTTAAGCAACTGTCCAAATATTGAAGCAATCAAATGAAGGACATTGAAGTTATAGCAGATTAAATCAAAGCACTGAAGGCACTGAAGTTGTGTGTGTCTGAAGTGGAAGAGGGTTTGACAAGCTGCAAATATGCAGGGTAACTTAGTTTTTCCAAATATTAAACTTATATTAAAAATAATAAGCGATTGTTCATTGAAGGCTACAGAAATATAGGAGGAGTAAGAGTAGCAATGTGCTAATTGTTATCAGTCTGTTGAAACAAATGGTGTCGTCATGTAATGACCATGTTAACGCAACGTTAAAGCAGGGTTATTGGCATTGTGCGAAAATTTGACATCCATTTATTGAATTTACTGTGTTAACAAAAGAAATAAGACAATTCGGTTCTCTTAGCACTATCAGTGTTTTGATTTGTGCTACCGAGCGATGGCACAGTTTCTATTTATCTGTAGTAACTTCGGATAGCAAATATACACCTGTATCAGCCATTATATATAGCAACAAATAACCCCTGGAGATATCTCTGATGTATCTGAGATAGTAGATGCGATTATAAGTTAGTTATACGGGTTTTTATATGGACCATTGAAATACCACTAAATAACCAAAACCTTCACAGCCACCATCCAAATTCAGGCATGAGCCACCTTTGCATTCGAAAGAAACTATGCTCCTTCACATGGTTAAGTGAGTTACGCAACATCCTATGGAAAATTGTTCTTCTGTGCTTTTATACTACATACAATTATTGTGTCACGTACATATTTTTTTTTTAACCAAAATTGAGTTTTCACTACTTTGGCTGAATCTCAGCATATCTGTATTTTAGAATTCTTTTCAATCGTTCGGTCATTCATACAAACTTGAGAGGTTATTTTGTTTTAAATGTAGAGAAACGGACCCTATAATTGTGAGTGACTACTTCACACATAACTAAAAACAGGTCAACCCGAGTGAACGTTCAACGACGCCAGTATATCATCCAATTTTTTTTTTTTCTTTTTTAAGGCATGGCATTAACCAACATAGGGTTGGTAGGTAAGCTTTTTTTCCCCTTCTTTTTTTTCAAAGATGCAGTGCCATGTTTTTCAAGTATTTTCAGAAAATGTCTAACCTCATTGAATATCTTACTTTTGTTACATTATTTCAGCACAGGAGGCATCCAATTAAACCCCACCATGTGCCAGATAGAAATAGAAAGCTTCCTCACTTGAAGAATCAGGTACCCAAACCAGGATTCAAACTCACACTGGGTCAGCAGTGAACTTCTGATGGACTGAGTGGATGTAGCCAATGACCGTAACCACTTGTCCGTGATAAAGTTGCCTAAACAAAGGCAGTGTTGATAATGGTGTTGGATGTTATGTTGTGATAGTATTTAAGTCATCTAGCAAAATCAAGCTAATTACATGTAGAAGAAGGCCCAAAGTGCATGAAACACACTACAGATGGCACCCCCAACCTACTGCAAGCCAGATTGATGGATTCCTCATGTGAAAAATCTGATGGACCCTAGCAGGACACAAAGGCAGAATCAGTTAAATAAAAGAGAGACGGATCTAATGATGTCAGATCAACACAATCACATATAATATATGAAATAAATAACTTGGGTTGCCACGTGTCGTCCTCTTCTGAGATCCAATGAATATAAACTGCTTCATAATATATCACTGATCACAGTTCAGTGTGGGAGACGGAGGATGATACAGAGGTCTAACATAGGCAAGTGCCTGATGTTAATCTTGAATATTAAAAGCACAACATGGTTCACAGTAAGAATGCATGGGTTGTTTATGTTTTAACATGGTTTTAAGATAGTTCTTTAATGGCATTTTAAACACTCATTAAATAAATGCCCATTAATTTTTTATGGATCTAATTGGCTTTTTTTCAGGGTTTTAACAGGGTTTTTTAGTGGTGTCCATAAAAGTGCATTAAAAATCCTTTAAAATTTTAAAGTGTATTTTAACTATGTTTTAATGATAGTGGTGTACATGTAATATACGTCCATATATGGAGTCCTGGCCAGAATTCCATTGACCATATGTAGTGTATAATTATACCTATATACTAATCATTGTAGTTTCTCTAATAACAAGAAACCATCTGAGATGGGTGATGCTCCCCAAATAGAGCTATAGACCTGGGTCATGCATGCTGCACATTCTATCTTGATAGCTAACATTTAGGATTCTTTACAAATTATTTTAATTTTCAGATTTGTTTGATCGACGAACTGGTGTTACCTCAAGTAAACTCTCTATAAATATGAAATGAAAGTTGTCGGAAAACAATAATATATCGGTTAAAAAATAGAATGACAAAGAACTGATTGATGTAACAATAAATTGTTATTCTCACCATCTTCTCGGCAGTGACTTCACACGTACGATCACATGCTCAGCGAATTTTCAGGAAAGCATATGGGTGTCGTACAGTTACCCACTTACCGGCAACGTCTCGAGTGAAGTGTAAATCCATAGAAACGTTGTGCAAACCATATTATATTGACATTGACATAAAGTAATGTTGCGGCTATTGAAAAAATGACACAAACACCGTATGCAAACAACTCACTCTCTTACACATCGGCTTACATTACATTCACATCTGTGGTGGGCTCAGAAAGTAGTTCCAAATATATGACATCATCCAGACCGTTGTTCAAATATTTAATTTGTTGTTGTTGTTGTATTGGGGGTTTACCGTCGTTGCGATAGTATTTCAATCATATAGCGACGTCCAGCTAATAACAGGTGGATGAAGACCCCGAGTACACAGAGGTACCCGGGTAGAACCACCAACCTACTGCAAGCCAGCTGGAAGGCTTCCTCACATGAAAAATCCGAAGTCCCTACCGGAATTCGAACCCACAGCGGTGAGGGGCTGAGAGATTTGTAGTCCACGACTGTTACCGCTCGGCCACGGCGGCCCCCTATTTAATTTGAAGGAGACTAGATAGGCTCCTTAAACTGTGAAATATTTATAACTTGCACCACTGATCCTGATCGAAATGGTCATTAAAATTACAAATATGCAAATAAAAAGCTGGCTTTAAATTACGATATCCGGCTGAATCTGTGAATATTTACATTTGCAGAAGAGCGTTTGCGGATTGTTCCCATCGGCGAAATAAGGTAGAAAATAGTTCCGATCATAACAATTGAAATTAATATTTTACACACGTTTTATGACGATTCAAAAAGTATTTATTCAATGTTTTTATACTTTTGATCGTAAAATACACTTAAATTCGCGTTAAATGAGTGTTTTCTGTTTTCTTGTCATTGAGTCCATTGCAGAGATGTAAAGTGAGGAGCGAACGACAACTCTGCTTGGAGATTGCAAACAACTATGAAGATATCTCAAAATTCCGGTTTGTTTTAGAGATTATTTCGGTGTTAAAGTACGGTCTCGAGTAATACGGCAAAACCCCCAAAACAACAAAAAAAACAACAACAAAAAAACAACAAACAAAAAAACAACCAAATAACAACAACAACAACAAAAATCATAACAAAATATGATGACTAATTTCTGCCATTTCATTATGGCATGTTCTGCAACATAATCAGTGGATGACTTTGTGAATCCAAATTTGTTATACGGTTTGGAAGAAATAAGAAAAAAAATGGTGCCTAAATTTCCACATAATAGCAACGTTTCGCAATTGTTCCAGCATCTTAACTAGATAAAGAATGTTCAGAGACAAGTGTATCGTTCAAAAATTTATGATCCAACAAAAAAGTTACATATTTCTTTTTTTTAGTAAACTTAAAATAAAATAAAATAAAATACGGTGGATTACAGAAAATTATCAGTGAATTCAAATTGTTAATTTTGAAACAGTGAATGTTACCATTTTTGTAATTTTCTGGTTTGTTAGGAGACTTCTTAAAGACATTATCGTATTTTTCAAGACATTTCAATACAATGAAATAAAACTTCTTCAAGAAAACCCTGAAATAAATGTTGTTTACACGCTTTATTTTTGTTTATTTCTTGCGACTATTTTTAAGTCCGAATTTCGTGCGACTTTGATACTTTGGGGCTAACCTAGCACTCTCTTACACACCGGCTTACACTGCATTTACCTCTGTGGTGGGCTCAGAAAGTAGTTCCAAATTCGTGTAATCTATAGATAGAGACCGTACCGTCATTCAGACTGTATCACACATGATTCACGAACACAAGATTCTCGTCGTAACGACGCACAATGCTATTCAGTCTGTCCAGTTAATTTATTTACATCTGCGGATTGTTCCCATCTGCGTAATAAGGCAGGAACTAGTTCCCGTAATAAAAATTAAAAAAAATATTATTTTCCATACGTTTTATGATGATTCAAAAAATTAATGATGCAATGTTTCTATACTTTAGATCCTAAAAATATACTTCAATGGACGTTAAATAATTGATTCCGTTTTGACAATCTTGTGATTGAGCCCATTGCAGAGATGGTTTAGTAACCAGGCCCGGATCCAGAAATTTTCTGCTGGGGGGGGGGGGGGGCCAAAATCCGAATGTGATAGGAGTGGTAGGGGGGTTCGGGGGCATGATCCCCCGGAAAAAAAGTTTTTAGTGTGATGGAGATGCATTCTGAAGGGTATCTGGGGATAATAGTGAAGGTTTTTGTTGTTGTTTTTGTTTTTAAATCCGATATATTTGATACTTGAAGGCCTAGGTCCAACTGGGGGGAAAAAATCGGTGATGTGGAAATAACGATGGCTCTCGATGTTTGAGCCAAAAAAAGACTGAGCAGTCCGTTGAAAAATGACAATTATTAGGCTTCGGGATTGGTCCGTTGAACATTCACTGTTGTTTCGGCTATGACACAATAGCCTTGAGTCCCGATGTTCGGAAAAGCACCGGGGGACCTCCTCCGATGATCGGCGAAGGTGCCCCGGAGTTTCACTGAGTTTGTAACATCATCGGGGGAATATCCCCGTAGATTAGAGGATCTTGCGAACCATCCTACGTGTCTCGGGGAAGATTATTGAGAGTATGAAAATTTGATGGTGGAATTAAGCGACAAAGTCAAGAGAAGACTTTTGAGGGGTTTAAGGGGATGCCCTAAGCAATGTCCAATGGCCTTTTTGACCGTCTCAGTCTAAGACTGGCCAAAACAGAAACTAATTTCTGGGTGCGCTTTTCAACCCTTGCCATTATTTTTTTTTTTTTTTTTTTTTAAGATCGGGAATGTGTCACAGAAATGCCGGCTTATATCCCCGAATGCCCCCCTGATACTTCGGCGAGACATCACAGACGCATCGGGGATTCATCGGAGGAAAAAAATCGCGGAAGCTCCGTGAATGCTGACCGGAGCTTCTCTGCGGATATTTCCCCGGCTTGTTTTCCCGATAAAACATCGAGAACACATCGGGAAAATTTCAATTAATTCTTTTTGCAGTACACCCGAGGCCTCCCGATGACTCCACATGGCTCGCGACACTATTTCCATCGGGAGTGCGTATGCATCCCATCCCCGAGGCAAAAAAAAAAAAGCCAAGTGGGACCAAGCCTTAAGCATTGAGCGATATAATGTTATCTTTTACCGGCGCAAAGTCATGTTATTGAATAACTGCTGTGCAATCGTAAAAATTTGATTACAATTGCATTTACAGGCCCCGGTCAAAAATAAATAAAATAAAAATAACGGTGGAGGAGATGGAAGCGCTGGGGGGGGGGGGGGGGGGGGGGCACTGATATTACTGAAAGGGCATTACTGGCATTACTTCTTCCGGGTAAGAATATGGGCTTATCTTGTATTTTCATTCACAAACTGGCATAAAATATTTAATAAGGGTTTCCTGAACCCCCACAAAAAGTGACTTGTGATCATTAGTTTTTGACTCAACAGTGTAAAAGACAGTTTTGTCAAAGACTGAGAAAAAATCAATTTTCACGTTAAACATAGTCATTTTGTCAAAATTGTGGAAGGGAATAGGTTCGAGTTCGACCTTAATGATATTGGCTGTCAAATTGTCGATCTGGGCCCCTTTTGTGTGTCATTTTTTTTGTGTGTACATTTTTAGTTTTAGTTGAAATATTTTGGTTTTTCTAAGTGTTTAATCAGTGACAAAACAAACAATAGATGTTGATATTTAATATAAAATATTTAATATCCGTTTTATTTTGCACATAAATTGTGTATTCTGTGCATTAGTATTCATTGACTTATCAGTAAAATTGAACAATAACTGATTACCTGGATTTGATTTGAATTAGTAATTATAATCTACACATACATTGTCCCAAAATATGGCAGTTAACAATTTTCAATTTCTTTCATTTCTTAATTATATTCATAAATCTAAAATACACATTTTTTATAATAATTATTATTATTTTATTCGTAAATAAGAAAAGTGAACATGATGATGTATAGACCTACTTTTTGTATTTATATATTGAGAGAGTTAGTTAAGAAGAATTTAACTGCTTCGTTAAAATAATACTTACAAGTTATGTAAAAATAGTATATCTGATGACATTTAGAAACACAACCCATTTCTGATAAAGTTTAATTTACATGGCTAGCGATAGGTATGCATCTTCCCCGCAGAATAGCTTTTTAATTTTTTTCCAAAACAAAATCGGCAATTTTTCATACCTGAAAGTTCATCAACCTGGCAGTTAAATTGCCCGCTTTTAATTCAAGATTTAAAATTTTATAGATGTAGAGAAAAGTGAATTTAAAATTTCGTTGATTAGATTTAGTCAAAGTTATTTGTTAAATCAATAATTTCTTTGGGCTCTAGTGAAAGTATTTCGATAGCAATTACATTTTAATGTCCAACTTAGTTGTTGTTTTCAGTGGCTAATTTTATACTAATCGATTTTTATGCTATTTCCTAAACATCACCTGTCTAGAATAGTTTTACTGATATAAAGTTTTTGTAATTGCCTATTTTTCTTCAATCATTAGATCGCTCGGCAGACGAGATGTCCTTAGGTATCACTCGACAATAGCCTGTGAATCAGTGAAGGTGTCAATCAATTTGCATACACAGTACCTTAAACACATGCTTATCACTAAGTCATGGATGACTGCCGATTCGGATTACCTACACATTAACAGCAGGGGGCCATAAGACAATAGGAGTCTGGCTGGTCAGGTGGTTATGCGGTTGGTTCAGTATGGGGGCCAACAATGGGGATTTCCTCTAGACAGCTCAGACATTATGTAATCAATGGATTTTATAGCCTAGAAAAAAAAGTATAACCAGGGCAGCTGGGGGGGGGGGCAAGGCCCCCACGGTGAATCCGGGCCTGGTAACTCTGCTTGGAGATTGCTTACCACGGGGTAAAATTTATGATGAACTCAGTAACAATGTGTAAAGTGTCGCAGAAAAGCATTTAATAAAAGAAAAAAAATGTGAGTTTCAGTGGAACTTCATTTTATATTCACTCGGGAAAATATTGATTTCCTCCTCACTCGATGAATTAAAAATGATATTCTACTGAAACCAACAATTATTCTCGATAAACACCAGTCCTCCGTTTGTATTTCGATAGGTCGTTCAAGTTCCCGGGTACCTCGTTGCATCGTATCTCTTTCATCCGTGCTGACTGAAATGCTATCGTGGCAGCGGCAAAAACATCATATACTGAAACTTACGTTGACTTTCTCATGTTCATGTGCATATATTATTGAAGTTTTTTTTTTCTTTTGAGAACAAAATTTGATTCATTAAAGCCAATGTAAAAAAGTTCAGTAAATATGGCATCATATTAATACAACACTACCATTCGACGATTTACTATAAAATGATTGGGAAAAGTGTTCGGAGAAAAAATACAAAAAACCACTTTTGATAAAAATTTAAAACAATTAGTTCCTTATATATAAAACAAGACTTACCATATGATTCATGTAATTATTTTTCCACCTGCTGCGGCGATTATCATGTATCTGTATAGATACTGTTGTTGACGCCCACATCTCCTGAGATAGGAGTATGAGGTAAAAGTACCAGCGGAAAGACGTCAATACCTCATTGTGTTGTTTTTGAGTGCGTGGAAACTCAAGCCCACAACATAATACAACCACCCAGAAGTTATCCCATGCTACGTTGAGATACGCAATTATGTCTTTCATTCCCGTGTAGTGTTATGCACGTTGGGTCTGACAGCGTATAACATTGCCTGTTTGTGTCTTACGGTAAGTTTGGGACGATGTTTTTTTCATACATAGGCTAAATATGATGAATAGGCTAACTTAACACATATACTGAAATGTGGCCTGTTGAAAAGCCGAGAAACTTGAAAAGAATCCACTGATAGTTGAATCTTAGATTAACCCTAATGAGATATGTACAATGTATTTCATTGTATTAATATTGGTCTCTCAAGTATCGTGTGATTGACCACTCGTGTTATTTTTCCATTGTTTTCACGTAGATAAGAGTCACCTATAGATTGATCTAAATACACGTTTCTGTCAATATTTTGCACTTAATAGCCAATAATAAAATATACCTTTATTACCTCTATGATGGGTTGCCAACACGAATCATTCCGACAGCTTGAACGCTTTCCTCAATGCTCAATATTTAACTCTCGTCATATCAAATATTTTTTATGAAAGACAATCCACGAGGAATACATTCCTACAAAATACAACTACCATGCCGAGCACGAGGAACGCGAGCACACATGCTTTTTCCGCACTACCATTCTACATGGATGATTTAAGTACATGTACATGAATATGTGTTTTCTTTCTGTAAATCGACAGGGTGGTAGATCTATGTTCAATACAAAAATAACAAAACTTTAGATTTATTGATTAAATATGTCGCATAATATCCTACTTTATATGGTAGCCAATTAGTAGTGATGAAATATCACATTAATAATTAATATGGATACCTCCCTATACATGTAAATGCCCAGCTTGTGATATTAATTGTCCAGGGCTCTCTCTCTTTTTGGGGAATAGTACCTCTACCTTAAGGAGGAAAAACTTTGATATAGTTTTATTTCAGGCAAGTTTTGTTGCACATTCATACAAATATCAAAATTTGATAAAAATGAACCAAAAAGTTCATGTTTTGTAACCATTCTTGTTATTCATGTGAGATTTTATATTTTTGGGGGGAATTTCGTTTGAAAAAATGTGGAAACATTTTTTGCTGGGGGAATGGTGGCCAATATGAGGACTAAAAATTGAAATCGGGAGTACTGCTGACACGTGAAAAGATTATACTTTCCAAATGGAAAGTATAATCACACGTGGCAACTCCTTAGAATATCATTCAGTCAGCATGCGTGAGCCCAATTTAACCAAAATATGATACTATGATATGGTAAAGATAATATTTTATTTGCACAGGCTATATTAATGATACTAACATAATTAATTGTCATAATGAAAAAGCCGAAATGTTGATAGGTACATGTGATGTTAGCTAAAATTAAACTATTGTGGTATACAACCGATATTTACCACAGAACCATTTATCTGTAATTTTAAACAAACTTTAGGAAATTACATTTTTTAAAATTATTTCCCATACATGTTGTAAAACTAAAGGAACTTTATGAAGATAACTGTCATTATGGTTCTTCATCGAGTCTTCTTACATAATAAGTCAAATTGTAGTTAAGAGCACAGACTTGACTTGCATGTGTCTAAAATACTTATATTCAACATAAGCATGCATTATTCCAACTATGCTACAGTTGAATTATGCCATCCCAAAAAAACTTCCATCTTGACGATCCAAAAATACCTCAACATTCCCAATGACGACAGCATAACTGTCAGAATGTTCCCATAGGTACAAGATCATTTGCAAGTAACTTGTTTCCTACTTAGAGCTTTTCTCTCCGTTTCTCGTTTATTTTCAACTCTGCATCCCAATATTAATACCAGAATATGTTAGACAGCCATCACCAAGATTATTCATGCCTTCACGTATTTCCTTGCCTGATGATTTGAGAAAGGAAAAAAAGGGTCAGACCAGAAACCTTCTGATGCGCCCTCCTCAAGTCCTACATGGGACAGATATAGATCTCCCTCGATCCCTGCAATATCGTGTTGTTGGCAAGTGTATGATACTGCACCCCAGTATCTTTATACTGGCACAGCTCGTCACAGATCGAGCACCAATCAGTGGTGTCTAACTAGTGCCAGTTCCTCGCGGCTGGGTGTCGAACACATAATCCCCCCCACCCCGAGATCAGCGGTATTGGTCATCTGCTTCACTTGTTTGCCTTATTTCTCTTTCTGTCGCATTCATCATCTCTCAGACCCAAGCTTGCGAATGATCACATCCAATAATGACAATAGTAACAGGGCTGTTAAACACTGTGGGTCGCCGTGACCCGAATCTGTCACGATCTGACAGACCGGTGTTTGTACAAATATTACCAGGGCTGTCCTGTTTCTTTATGGACCAACGAATAGCCGCGGAAAATAAATAAAACAGACTGGTTGTGAGTCTCCTCGATCTACTTACATTAATCACAGATGCTGAACAGGCTTTCTTTGGGGGGAAAAAGATATTCCGACCTTCTTAATAATATATATCATACGTCATAGAATCATAGAATGTGTATAGTATTATTGATAATTTCATGAATTTATTAGACAGCTAATATTTTGGGATATCGTTTACAAAATACATAGCAGCCGTATATGAACTGTTTTTTTGTCAAGAAATATGCTGCTGTCAAGTTGAAGGCCGGAAATGTGGACTTGCGAAACAAGGAATATCTAATGTATATTTCTCTAAGTATATACAAATATATGATATCAAACGACTGATCAAGTAAATAAATCTTTTTTATAGTCAAGCACACCATGCTAAACATAAATACACGGTAGCTTTATTTGTCTCGTACCATATTCACCCAGTGATGTGACTGATCATTTTTTCTGTTTAATACATCTGATTGGTTCATAAAGTTGGTCATAAAGGGAGTTAAAAAGCTACGCTGAAAATAAATCGATCGATTATACCTTGCAGTCGCACAAGGACACATCACGGTTTGCTGGGTTGTCATTTTCGGCTGGTTATGACTTCTTCATCATCAAATTATAATCATGGTCCTTCAAATGCTTTTCAGAAAAAGGTTTCAGTAGATGCAAGCATCCATTGATTTGGAGTTATAGGCTCTTTTGCTCAAAGTCTATAGTGGCTTGCATTCACGATCACTTGATAGACCATGATCATAATTTGATGGTGGATAGATTACCTTAAATAAAGTTCTCCTGGAGCAGACACCAAACTTTTTATACACTTGTTTATTCGCCCTCAGAATGTGCTGCCCGGAGAATACGCACCATGTACAGAACAACGTCAATGTCCAGGGGCCCTGTAGTGAAAGAAGTTTCTAGTGTAACAACAACCACAGTTCATCTACATGAGAACAGCCATGGTCATGTTACACGATTCTTCCATAAACATATAAAGCAATCAAACGTCACTTGACATAATAACAATACTTTATCTAAGAAGCCTGAGTAAAAATTGAGATTAATATAACGAGTGAATTGATCCGGCATACGAATGCCGTTTAAATGATACTGGTATATTTCACTTGTTTGGCATATTAGTAAAGTCCCTAAATTATTGAAATATTGTCGGTGGGACGTTCAACGAAAGTAAATAGTTTTATACAGTGTACGTGTTTATCTAAACCTTACTGATTGAGACCTTACTTTCGGCTGTTTCTTCTTCTGAAAGAAAAGGGAGTTCAGAACCTTCTACTGATTTATAGTGCGGTGTTAGCGGGATGGGCGATTGAATTTCATGTTTATGTGTTTGCAAACAACAATGGAGATTTTTTTTTGTCAGTATTTGATTCAGATGGAATATTTTACGTCCATGTAAGTCATGTTTGGTCACTGAGCAGTTTTCTTTCTGTTTACAACATGTTATTTTCACAGTATATGTTCTACTCTGACAAAAGCAACATGTCACAATGAGCACGATAAAGTGTACTGCATGTATCATTTTAATGGACCATGCACAAAAAAATATTTACTAGCACTGGACGGGCGTGAGTGTGTGGTGTGTGGGAAGAAGGGGTGTGTGTGTGTCAGAGAGAGAGGGGGGGAGGCACTTTCCTTCCACTAGCGACAAAACTTCACACAAGTGTGAATTAAGTGGTTCAGGGCTAGGATTCAAAACTGCGTCGTACCATTCATTTTGTAAACAAAAGCCGCCATCTTGGAAAGCAAAAAGGTATATTTTTGTTCATAACTCTTTCTGTAGGAAATGCATGATAATGAGATACATATATGAACACGCTCCTAATTGCTCCGCTTCATATGATGTAGGCAACTTGAAAATCCGTTTTGAAAAACAAAAGTTATAGCGAACTATAGGTGGAGAAGAAACATTTGACAGATACGACGTAGTTGAAATTGAGCTCTGGTGAGCTAATAAAAACCGGGGTTTAAGTTTTTTTTGTTTTGTTTTTGTTGTTGTTTTTTTTTTTGTTTTTTTTATCGCCTTTATTCAGATTTCGTTTTTATTAAGTTTATCCAAGTTGTTACAATCCTGGTGACTACCTATAATTTAAGCATATTTCATTTCACCAAAGTTTCTAAAATTTCCATGAACTGTTGTATTATGCCACATGCAATATTGCAAATGTGCCATAATTATTCCTTGTGGTGCCATGGATACATTGTCTCGTTTTTGTTCGTTGGCTAGCGCAAACAGTCATGTATATGACCCACCAAAGTTCCCCCTTTTGTACAAATTCCGTTATTACTCTTATTTCACGTTAAAGTTTAAGTTTTATATCAAACTCTTATCTTGTGTTATTTTAACTGAAAAGTAACTACACTGTATAAGCTCGATATACAAGTGTGTACTGCAATGCAATAGAATCCTTATATGAAACTGCGTGCATTCTATTTATCATCGAAAACAAGAAATCGTTTGAAAAGACTGGTGAAATATGCACATTGTGTCGAAAAGAAACCTGTTGAAAAGGCTGCAATAAAAAAAACAGCTGCGTCTTACCATATTTAAATTCAACTGCGTCTTACCATTTTCCATTGTGTAAAAGAAAAAACAAAACAAAAAATAAACAAGAGCTGTCCATAAGACAGCGCGCTCGACTGTTCTCAGTTGCTAAGACACAGTTTTATGGATTTTAATAGTATGGTACATATCAATGATGATATGTTCTAGTTATAGTAGAAATTATTCTGTCACCTCCAATAAACAAATATGACATTTTTAATTGGTGAAATTAGCATGCAGAATCAATTTGAGAATATGGTGTGCTGATCCGCCAACTCCAGTGCTAAAATCTGAAATTGTAATTGGTGAAATTAGCATGCAGAATCAATTTGAGAATGTGGTCTGCTGATTCACCAACTGCAGTGGTAATATCTGAAATTTGTAATAGGTGAAATTAGTATGCAGAATCAATTTGAGAATGTGGTCGATCATCCACCAACTCCAGTGCTAAAACCTGAAATTTTTGATAGGTGAAATTAGCATGCAGAATTTATTTGAAGAAATACTTGACATTTCCACTTATAAATTCTTAAAGAGAAAATATTAGCATTCCAGTGACCAACAGATCTGCTTGTGAAGTTATTGTTAGATAAATGCTGTAATCTAGTATAAATGCCTAACCGTCATCTGACATTCTTCAAGCGATGATACAGCATCCATGGCAATAATTTAAATGAGCAGGTTAAAAAAACACCGAAAGTCTGTGCTTACGTAATTTAAACAAAACATACTAACGCCATTAAAGAAAGGGCCAATCTTTAATGTTATTAGAGGTTGTTGCCCAACCTATTTGCTATTTGTAAATACAGCCAAAAAATATCTAAGTATAAAAGGGTAAAATTGAAAATACACTGCATATAGGATTATGGGCCCTGCCATTAAAGTTGAGGTAGTGTGGGTAAACAATAAATAAGTATTCCAAGTTATGGTGGAATACCTGTGATAGTATTGAAAATATACAACTTTGTAAAAAAATTAACCATGATTTCAGCTGTTTTCTAGGTATGAAAGGGGCATAATTCAAGAAGTAGTACAGCCAGGGTTATGGGCCTTGCTAGTAAGGTAGAGGTAGTGATGGTGAATAAGTACTTGAAGTTTCAGTCAAATACATGTGATAGTACAACTATGTAAAAAAATTACCATGATTCTGGCTGTTTTCTAAGTATGAAAGTGGCATAACTTAGGAAGTAGTACAGCAAGAGTTATGGGCCTTGTTAGTAAGGTAGAGATAATGATGGTGAATATGTACTTGAAGTTTCAGTTGAATACCTTAGATAGTATTGAAGATATACAACTTTGTAAAAACTTTAACCTTGATTTTGGCTGTTTTGTAAGTACGAAAGGGGCATAACTCCAAAAATAGGGTAGCCAGGGTTGTGGGCCTTGGAAGTAAGGTAGAAGTGATGATGGTGAATAAGTATTTTCAGTTTGGATGGAATACCTTTGATAGTATTTAAGTTATTGATGTTTGAAAAAAACTTTAACCTTGTGTTGCAACGCCGACGCCGACGCCGACGACGACGCCGACGCCCGAGTGACAGTATAAGCTCTCATTTTCTTCGAAAAGTCGAGCTAAAAACATAGTTAATTGACAATTTTCTGCTTCAAATGTGACTTTGCCTCATGACCTGAATCTGTATTTGGTAACTTAAATGTGGAAAAAACATGAGTATTATTACAGTTTGAGGATGAAAACGCTGGATACTGCAATTTCAACTGCCTCGTATCCGTCAAATATTTCGCAAATTCTTCTCCACCAATGTCCAGTTCTCTATAACTTTAGTTTTTTCAAAACGGATTTTCAAGTTGCTTACATCATATGAAGCGGAACAATTAGGAGCGTGTTTATATATGCATCTCATTATATATGCATCTCATTATCTTTTCTCATTAAAAAACTTAAACCCCGGTTTTTATTAGCTCACAAGAGCACATTTTCAACTACGTCGTATCTGTCAAATGTTTCTTCTCCACCTGGAATTTCCAGTTCGCTATAACTTTTGTTTTTCAAAACGGATTTTCAAGTTGCCTACATCATATGAAGCGGAGCAATTAGGAGCGTGTTCATATATGTATCTCATTATCATGCATTTCTTACAGAAAGAGTTATGAACAAAAATATACCTTTTGCTTTCCAAGATGGCAGCTTTTGTTTACAAAATTAATGATACGACGCAGTTTTGATTCTTAGCCATGTGGTTGCTTCGTCCACAATTATTGATTTTTAGACGGCGATGGCCGTCTAATGCTGAAGAACGAAATCAGGCCATGCTAATTTGCATATTTCCCACAACATTTTTAACTGTACCTCTACGCGCTTAGTGCGGATCCATGCAATGCAATTCTGCACTAACGAATACGAAAGGAATATGTTACATAGACGTTTAAATAATTACCGTAACCGCTTTTAGTGTGTTATTGTTTGTTAACATGTTTTCTTTTGCCATTATTTTGCATTGGAACCATCAATTTTATGCGTGAAAAAAATATCCGTGACATTTCTTAACCAGAACAGCAACCCATCTTACGTACATGAAGATCGACTCCTGTAAAAAGAAAAAGTAGTGCTCCGTATGTATGTAATTGACCTAAAGTAGTCCACACAATATTTTGTATGATGGTGAGTTAGGTTCCTCCCAGGGCATTTCTTAACTTTGAAATAGATAGGCAAACATTCTAGTATCTTAAATATCAAATACCTGGTCAATTTCTACACATACAAAACAACAGATAGAATTCGCTAGCACTAGAGAAAGAGAATGACCTACTTAGGTATGCAGCTCTTTATGAATGAAAGGTTCATGACCTTTACTCCGGATTATTATGTTACAAACAGAACTTCTGTAGCAACAGCGGATGGAGTTTTTTCGTCATGTGATTGCTTCAATAACTTCAGAAACGCTGGGTTTAGAATGTTAATCCCGTCGCCGTCTCTCAGCGCATTGTGCGCTTTGATTACATGAGTATTGAACTTTATCTTGTAGTCCACGCGGTGATTATAAACAAATACCAGCACCTGATTGGACGAGAAGAAAATGCAATGTGCTAAAAGAAAGAAGCAAAGACCAGAAACGGTATTCATGAAAAATAACTCGATGACAAATTTACTTCGTGAAAAAAAGATCGAGATTTTAATCTGTCTGAGTCGAAAAGTATATCTTGGTCCATTGGCAAAAGTTAAATGATTGCGGGGCCGAGCACAAGTTTACGTAATAACAAGCAATCCGATGTAAGTACATACTCAGAAAATAAACATGAATGAACGCCTCTCTGACACATGAGCATATCAATTCTGCGAGTTTAGCATCAATATGTGTATACGTAGCCTGCATTTAGCAAAATTAGAAAATTACCCTCTACAGCCAACATCTGACGGCTTTTTCTCAGCGCTGATTCAACGCACTTGTCGCCATTTTCGCGATAATCTGAACGTATGATACATTCGAAAATAATCTTCGAGAAGAATGCTTGACTATTGTTATTCGTCAGAGAATCATAGAAGCTCTCCATTTAGCTGATGACTTGGATACACTCAACAATGGTCAAGAAAATTTCTGATTATT
>CM037787.1:3808047-3858047 GCA_021229015.1 Solen grandis
ATAACTTATTTCAATTTATCAAAAGTTGTGTATACATCGTTTGATGACATGTTCTCATGTTTATCGTAGAATAGCTAATAATGAATGAGTAAACATACAGTGGTATTGAATTATACATCCAGCAAATTCTACTCAATAAAAAAGGATAAATTATTGCAGTTTAAACAATTCTATCTATTTCATTATATTACTTAATTCATGAGAAAATCATTTTCTTTCAGGTAAAAGAAAAATTCAATTATGACACAATACCAGTCAGCAAACTAAATCTCATATCATCTATCCTATTGTCCGTGGAGGTGAGAGCGCACATAGACAAAATTTCTTTCAGTTCTCTTTATGTAAAGTTATATTTCCATTAGATAAAACATCTATGTATATCAATTTAATGTGAGTAAAATGAAACACAGGAGCAGATCAAAGATGGAGATATCCCAACCCTCAGGTGTCTTGTTTAGTCTGAATTTCACCAAGGCTTGTGTGTGACATGTTTTGATTAATTGCCTGTCTGTCATTTGATTCATTATCACATGTTATTGACATACAAATATAAATCATTGTGAAATGCTGATTATATTTTCAGACTTATAACTTACATAGCTTATTACTATATCCCTTTGCCTAGACACCTTGCCCAGGGGTGGATTAAGGGGACGGATTTGAAAGAATTTATACAACAATTCCTGACAATATTCTGACAAAATGGAGATACTGGCGCTCGGGGGATAGATTGTTCACGTTTTTGATACGAGAAAATCTTACAGACCTGTTAAGATTTCTCAATACCTCTCATTTCAAGTGCGGATTTTCGACAACGAATACTAAAGTGAAAAACCAGCTGCATCCTATTCTTTCCAAAGTGATTCACCATCAGTCTGAATTAAATCTGAATCCCAGAGGCGTAGAATGACCGGGCATGGGCTCATTTAGTCTAAGAAAATATTCCACAAGGAATAAAACTGAAACAAAATCATCTCTGTAAATAAAATCATATTTAATCATAGTTGGTAGACTTCCAACTCGTAGATAGAGGTTCATAAAAGAAGAAACATTCATTGTCTGTGGTTGATTTCATGAAGTCAGACATCTCTTCCTTTACGTCTCCAATATGAGGACAGTTATGTGTTTTCTTGTCATTCTGACAAGTTCCTTGGTTAATTTATGCAAATCTGACCCTCTGTGTTCTCGATTCCATTACGAAGAGCAGATTTTAGCTAAACTCGTTCGCATGGAATTCTCTTTTGGACAATGGGAAGAGAAGATGATTACATTGCAGGAGAAAATAGAAGCAGATCTGAATGCCATGAAGGAAGATATTAGGACAATCAACAGCATTAAAGACAGTGTCACAAAAGAATTTTCTGACTTGCAGGAAAGGACAGATTCTTATTTTGAAGACAGGAAAGAATCGCTGAAATCGGAGATTAAAACTGACATTACTCAAGGTATGTACACAGTCGATATCGAACTGCTAAAAACGAAATATATTTCAAGTTCCTCAGAAAATACGTTGAGAATATCTTGCCGTGCCACCTTAATTTTGTAATTACGATACTAACAAACAACAGTAAGTTTACACTTTGGTTCTAGTATGTCGTCATACATTACACTATATCTATATCACTTATAATACTACGTATCTGTATCATATCATAATGATAAAACTGACTAACTTTCAATTATATGGAATGATGACAGTCAGTGTCCCCCGTTCGTTTTTTTAAATATTCTTCTGGGGCCAAATTGACAAAGCGTCATATGTGAGTATAAAATTATATATCAATTATGAACTTTACATTTACATGTTATACATAGTAGGTTCAGTATGGACCTTGGTATGTCTAAAAATGTCCGTGCTTTGACGTTAATATCATGTGTGATCAAAACCAAGCAGGGAATGAATACTCCTTTGGAAACGGATATAGCAAAAACGTTAAAAAAATGGCCGCCAAATAGTTTGTACATACATCGTAATAATACATGTTTGGTATGATTTTTAAGTACATCGGGTAATATTTAGATGTTTTCTCATATAACCTGGGATATAACGAGAGACTACTATGTAGTATGTTCATGCAAAGATATTTTAATCTTTGAAAGTATCACCGTCAGATCAAAGTTTTGATGGTACATTAATCTGACATCAATGTAAACTGAAATAAAAGTTTGCTTCTCAAAATACATGTATGTATATACCTATTGTTCTGTTCAAAGAAACAAAAATATAAAGATGTATTATGATAAAATGTTGTAAAATGGTCATAACGAGTACAGAAATTTCATCGAAAGTTTTTATTAGATATAAGTAGAAGGTTCTCAAGTGATTCAGTTTAAATGACGTCTACATTTCAATTACCAACGACGATTATCGAAATATATATTAAGTCGTTTTGCGATAAATAAATCTAATACATAGGATTTTTTTCATTAGTATACGAGCGATTTTACACAATAATCACAAAAAATCATCTGAAGACGTCATATATCTACATGATTATCTATACTAATCCATAACAAGTAATGATTACATGCAATTTCACATTTTCATCATCGTTACCATTACATAAGATGCACTAATCGATTAAATGATGCATTGTTACTTTAATCAATTTCATTTGATCAAACAAATTGGGTCCTATACAGCATACCTCATAAAACTAAAGGTGCACACATCTAAATGCTGTTTCTCTCTTCTCCCTTTTGTACATTGTATTTCGGAGAGAATATGCATATAAATCAATATATACTCGTAATTATAATTGACTGTATATAAATTTGTATTATCATTTTATGTCATAATAATTGTTTTATTTCTTTTTTGTATCAAAAATGAAATTAATATATTTGCTTTTTACGGTAATCAGTGCGATGATTCCCCGGTACACTGCTACCATGGTCTCAGGCGTATCCTTATTTCTTTTCAAGCCGTTTTACTCATTAAAATGTACGTGTATCATTCTTTTTCCAGCGCTTCAAAGGACCCCAACCATTGCATTCAAGGCCAAAGATTTGAAATCTGCTGTCGTAGGTAAGACCCTCATCTTCCCAACAACAGTTCTAGACGTGGGCAACGTGTACAATAACGAGACTGGAGTGTTCACTGCACCCGTACCTGGGGTGTATCTATTTACCGTACAACTCTGCACTACTGGAGCGAGTTACGGCTATTACGACATCATTGTTAACGAAAAGGTATATGGTACTGGAGATACCGGGGACAGCGCTTACAGCATTTGTAACACAGCAGACGCTGTTTCTCCCATGGAAACAGGCGACACAGCATGGGTTAAGCTCAGGAATATGGCATCTTTTCGTGCAACATCGGAAACACACTGGAGTGCGTTTTCCGGTGTTTAATAAATACTATTCATAACTGACATAATCATTCAATCAATTTGTTTTAGCCATATTAACTCTCGCCAATCCCATACAAGTATGCGTGATTTATAAGACGTGGAAGAAATGAAATAGGGGTGGATATTAAAATGTAATTCTTATGTTCTTCAATCCACAATGACCAAACTTGATTTCCATAACAGAAGATTGATGAAGATGCATAAAACAATGTTCGTCTTCTTAAAGAGTGATTTACATTGTGCATTTAAAACATCACGAACGGTTTTGCGAAGAAGACTGAAAGAAAACTATTTTCATGGCTTATTTAAAATGCAATACCCGTAGTGAAACAAAATAACGCTCTTTCGGATAATCATACATGATGAAATGTATTGCAGTCATTTGCATGGTTGGTCCATATATATATATATAAATAAATATATATAAATAAATAAATAAATATATATATATATATATATATATATATATATATATATATATTTTTTTTTTTTTTTAACCACTTTATTTTCCTCGTCATAGAAGCAAAAGGGTCGAGGCCATCCCCGTTGCTCCGTACAATATAACTGCATATAACTATGTTCGTGTAAACATACATGTAAATTACATCATACCTAATGCAATATTTATTGTTTTAACTTTGAGTCAATTATTAACAAAGTGGTAGTTTAAATTATATGATAGAAGTAATACAAACATAAGATAAAGAAGAAGAAGAAAAAACAAACAAGTTGCCTTTCCTACATAGAATTATAAAGCAATAAAAATCTATATTGGTATACTTATTTAAGTCCATACAACATAAGTAAAGTAAAGCATCCGTACCTTATTATGTCCGTGTTGAAAATACTGTTTAAGATTTAAACATTATCTAAGGTGTTGCTTAGAAGTTGTTTCCATTGGGAATCAAAGCGGTTCCTATCCTCTAATTTTAATGTGTTGGCGTATATTGTGAATTGTTGTGTAATATAAGCTACAGCTAAATCATATGATGGTTTAAGTTTTACAACCTTACTGTGATATAAAAAAATTTTAGTAAATAATATTAAAAGATTTTCCACCATATATGTATCGTTTAATACACCAAATAAGAAATCTACTTTCCCTATATTTGCTATTTTTGGATTTACTTGTTTTACTGTGATCTTTTTTATAAAACTCTGGCTAACGTGACACTCCCATAGTAGGTGAACAATAGTTTCTTTATCAGTTCTACAAAAAGAACATCTATTACTATCTAATATTTTCATTTTGTTAAGAAGGTCGTTTGTTCCAAGGATTCTGTGATTAATCCTAATACTGAAACCATTGTAAGTTTGAAGAAATCGCATTCACAAAAGGATGTAAATAGATCTTTTCCCAATCACTTTTTGTTAGCTTTATTTTTAATTCATTTTCCCATTTTGTTTGACTTGTTGGAACATCCGAATTGATATTAAGACTGTTATATATTGTTTTAGCACCAGATGCGCATGTAATAATTACTTAATATATATTTATTCAGTTATTAACTGTATCATTTGTTTCCTGAAATTATTACATATATTTTATTATTCATAAGCCATGCAATTTTGTTCTTGCAACTGTTGTTTAGTAAGTTTCAATTCTATTTCTATAAAAAATATCATGAATGTGATCAATGATTATTCAGTTTTTACAAAAGAAAAAAATGGCTTGTTTGTAGAAGTGATTTAGTCATAATGAAAAATACAACAATAAATAAAGTTGAAGCTTAATTTCCACAATAAGAATGTTCGCCCTTTCAAAAAGTGATACAAGATCTAGCAAACAATGCCTATTGAGTGTAGTAGCCCACTGGAGATATGCTAATTTTCTATCAATTTCTGTTTTTCAAAAGGTGAAAAAATAAAGATTTTCCTTGGTACAATGCAGTCATGAAAAAATGCATTTATAATGCTATTTAAGGTTATGTTTAAATTGTCTTGTTTAGATAGTTTGTTTTCATAACTTGTATGAAATGTTACAGAATAGAGTTATTATATACCTTAGATGTTTTAGTTTAACCTTTTTTTACATTGATCATGATAATTAATAGAATAACTTTTATTGACTACAGAGAGAGAGAGAGAGAGAGGAGTGTGTGTGTTTGTGTGTGAGAGAGAGAGGAAGAGAGAGAGAGAGGGGGAGGGGGGCGACGTACATCAAAACAAAGTTTGTTTAAGTCATTTATTGTTATGTCTGGTAGCCCGGACTACATCTAATAACACGTAAACAACAGAGTTTGGTTTGCACAAATATTTCATATATTACTGGCTGGATCTGTATTGAGTTTCAAAACATTAAAGTGTACCAACGCAACATTTAAAGTCAAGCACATGACACCCATCTATCGACTTTATACAACTATGTTGTACATGTATTTAGCTAACCAAATATTTGCGTATCATATACTGAGCGATTTTAAACAAATTTAATATGTGCACCATCTGCTGTTGTTTTTCTAATATTTATATTCTACATGCAAATCGGTTGACGGGTTACACATTCGAATTACACACACACACAAAACACACACACACGCTCGAACGATAATGCAAACCGAATACTTCTCTATGTCGCGGTCTGTAGAAATAAAATTTTTGATGTCAATTTTTAGATTGTATCTATATTTAGAAAGTAAAGATAAGCTACAAGAATACATGTATATTTTTTTCTACGTAACATTATTAATTAATTTGAATTTTATATATCTTATTAAAGTTTCATCGCAGATTACACTTGCGCAACTTTCACGGTTATATATGACCATCAGATTTATCTACACAATATCTAGTTTCCTACAATATCTACATATTTAAAGATTACAACTATCTCAAATACATAAAAGTCACTAGCTATTATAAAGTGAGCTTTGTCTCAAAATGGAAATTCGCGTTACCCGATTTATCATTTTGTAGAACATCATTTAACTGTTGCGTTAAGGAATTTAAAGCAATACGATTATGACGACAGGTAGGTACTTAAGCATTAAAGAAAAATGATCTCGGTGAAGTAAATAAAGAGTAAGAAAGGAACTTAGCACCCAACATTTCCGCTATTCACGTGATTTATTTTTCCATGCCAATCTTGTTTAACTGTTTTATAGTCTCTCTGAGCGCGTTTACATTTTCAATTTTGAAAATGTCTTTGTCTGTTATTAGGCCTGTCCGAAGTAATCTTAGAACGCTGCAGGTTTGAATCAGTCTCTTATCTCTAGTCATTCAGTGCACTTGTTTGGATGCATTCGGAGGCTTCCATGGAGTATGGTGCCAAACTAAGAGTATGGTGCCAAACTACTTGCCTACTCCACCCATTCACTATTAAAATACCACACATTAATGCAACATTGACTTTTCGACATCTCTAGAATAGTAACAGGTAATAAATGTTTATTTCTTGTCACATCTATCGGGAAAGACGTTCTAATAAATTATACCAATCCTTCTCGATGGTTCCTATATTGGACCAGTACTTTGCCCCTGGGAAGGCCATGAAAAAATTCAACCTCACCAACGTGTGAATGAATTTAACTTATTTTACGTCGATTGGGTAACACGTTCTTCCAACCCCCCTCGACGGTAACTGGGTTGGACCAGTACTTTGCGCCTGGATAGATCATTGAATTCACGACCCTCGGATCCGTAGTCATGTACGATACCACTACATTTAGCACACAAATATAAAACAGGCACGAATTCCACCAAACATACTTAGCGCTAAATATTACTTGAGGGGCAAATTTAATCGTTCTTGTTTATTCTAATCAAATACTCGAATAATTATAATTTATGCCTGCCTAGTCATGTACTTGAATATTTCATACAACTGGAATGGCGGAATGCGTTTCTATTCAACTTATTTATCTAAGTATTACTTAGCGCTAGGTATTATTGGTAAACTTCGAGCAATATTTCTGTAGTTGCTTTAGAAACGAAGGTTCAACAAAGGTAGGATCCACTAAGATTTCAACAGATGAGTCAGTTTATGAAATCTCAATTAAAGACAATTATAATCTCAATTATATGATTATCCGTTAAATAAGAAATGGTCATGTAACGGTGATATTAACAGCCATACTATTCAGGGTTGTCAGGCTTTTCGGTAGACCTGACGATCGATTTCGAATTTCTAAGACTATAAGTGAAAGAAAACACGATATTACATGAAAAATCAACCTTGTTTTATTTTATTTCATGGTTCATTTTTCGAGTATTTCCGTTTCTTTGCTTTTTTGGGGGGAAATAAACGTATTTCCTTTCTACAACATTATCTCTGTACTGTTGAAAATTTGATTTACTCATGTGTGTGTTTGTGAGTCTCCTCATCAAAAACACGGATTAAGCAAGGAAACGTAATGATTGAAATACCTTGCAAACCTGCTAACGATTGTTCAAATCAAATCCAAAGATCGATTAAGAGGGTATTAACCTAACCGCTTTATTAGATTTCTCTCAGTGCGAACTTACATTATTTGGTAAAGTATTGATTGGTCGTTAGTTAAAAAAATAAACAAGCTTATTAATACAAATACTACTTTCCGACATGTAAATAAGGCATATGACATGAATCTATATGATTATATATCCTGGATAATGTTGTTGATGATGTTGCTATTGCTGTTGCTGCTGCTGATAATGGTAAAACATGTTGATATACATGTACACCTACATAATTATTATTTTTCTTACTATTATAGTTGCAGTACCAGCTTCAAAAACATCAATATTTAAAATAATAAATAAATAAATAAATAGAAACAAACAATTGAAAGAAAAATGAAACGTTAGTACTTTATAATACAGGTAATAACTCTCCCCCCTCTCTCTCTCTTTCTTTCTCTCTCTCTCTCTCTCTCTCTGTGATTATTAATTTTGTATTTCATGAAGAGGATGGTTTCCAACATTTATGTAGATTTGACCGTTCTACAGAGGGGGCTGATAACGGACAGGCGATTCCAGATACATACACCGCCACAGTGTGTCACTGTTCATATTGAACTATCTAGAGGGTCATGGTTTAAATCCACGGTCAAATGATATACACGGTAAAAATCGTTTTGGGCATGCGCACTCTTAAAATTCGGACAGGACTCAGACGGATTACACTAAGCTGCAAGATATCAAGTTCTTTTAATGAACTAAATAAACTCAAGTAAAATTTTACGCTTTTAAAACTGTAATTACTTTAAAAAAATGTATAACCTTCTTGATTTGGACTGGGATGCATTGTAAAACTGGGGATTAAAACATCTTCATTAGTGTCAGTCCGCCTCGAGAGCGGGAAGTCGTGGGTTCGATCCGTGGCCGTAACATACCAAAGTCGTAAAAATGGTACGGCTATAGCTCCCCTGCTTGGCGCTCAGAATATAAGGGTATTTGCAGGACGGGTTGGCTCGGTGTAAAGGTAATGTGACTGGGTGTTGTATCATGCCACATGCTACAGCGTGATACTGCAGTATGTCATTTATTTACGTGTCAAGTAGACTTAGTCTCCAAATGACTGAAATACTGTCGCTGGGACGTTAAACCCAACAAACAAATATTTCTAATCACATTTGTCAATTTTCCTTTTACATTTTCGCCGCTCCTTTTATTAATGGAAAAAAATGTTATATTTCGATATATTACCAGGAAAGTAGGAAGTCCCCAAAGAAAAATTAACATATTTTTCTATCTATTTAGAGAGAGAGAGAGAGAGAGAGAGAGAGAGAGAGATACCACTCAACTTCTTAGAACAATATCATAATGATAAAAATACAAGCACACATTATATTATGTATGTGTATGTGTGTGTGTGTGTGTGCGTCGTTACACACGCATTTATTTATCTATCTACATTAAATTTTCGTTTTTTTTCTTTTATTTTTCTATAAAAGATCTCTGAAATGCTTAAAGATTTACATTCCAAATAGATAATATAGGAAATATTTTACAAGATTAGAACATTAGTAAGATACAGTCTTCAAGAAAAACACACTTCAAAATCAAACAGATATAAAATAAAAATAAATATGTCCATTGTAGTAATTTTGAAGCATAACTTACCACGGTTTAACTGAAATACTCCAAATATTAGACATATCACAATTCTAAAATCCATTTTCTCCTACATAAACATGTCGCGACCAGGTGCGAATGGGTTTATTTCCTTTTACCGTACTGTACTCTACCCACGTGAATGAAAATATAGGTCCGGACAGAGACAATCCCGTCCTGATATTTGATTTCATTAGCAGACAAAAGAATCGTGGTGAAAACCAAAGACTCATTGTTTGCTTCAATGAATAAGCTTTATTCTTTTTCTCGTGATGAATTGAACTCATTTATTGAAATCATTGTTTTTCAGTACGAATCAAGCATTCAGAAAGTTCAGTGATATAAATAAACAATGCCAGAACACGTTGCTGTAACGTCAAAAATTAATCATTAAATGAAATGAATTTACGTAAAACTATTATTTTCTTACATTTTAATATCTCTCTCTCTCTCTCTCTCTCTCTCTCTCTCTCTATATATATATATATATATATATATATATTGGAAGCGGCGAATACCTGAATTCGACTGTATACTTTTATTTTTTATTTAAATTCCAGTGACTGAGTTTGGTTATTGCTTCACATAACAGCTAACTTAACAACAATATAGCTTGTTCAGTCGGTAGGAATGTTTGGTTAGCTTTTGTCCCTTTTCATTTAAATCGTACTGAAATTCTAAAGCGAATCTTCCGTTAATAAATAAACCGTGCGGTTCGATAATTACCACACACATGCGATTTCAGTTTTTTATTTCAGTTTTTTTTTTTTCAAGTAAAAGGAAACTGTTGAATGAGATACTGATTGATTCATATAGATAAATCATAAATGAAATCACCGGTTTAATGATATGGAATGAATGAATTAATTAATCAATTAGTAATAAAAGAGTGCTTAGAAGCATCGTGCATTTACAAATGAATGAATGAATGAATGAATGAATGAATGAATGAATTAATTAATTAATTAATCAATGAATTAATTAATCAATTAGTAATAAAAGAGTGCTTAGAAGCATCGCGCATTTTCAAATGAATGAATGAATGAATGAATGAATGAATGAATCGTCGACGTTCTGTTTATGAGTAACGTCTTTTAAAATGCCGTTTTTAAACAGAACTAAAATTGTGCACTCTCTGACTTTTTCCTTTTTTTTTCTTTTGGTTTTCGATACAGTCGTACCCAAATATAGTAGCTGTCTTCTTGTCTCTTGAGTCATGCTACATTAACCGTGTATTGTACTGAACAGTTACGTGTTTAGAACAGAACAATACACACAATACACATGGATCTACAGTGTTTATTTATTTTCATTTTTTGTTTGTTTTTAACAGTTTTTGAAACAACAGGTAACATATTTAAAATTTAAAATTGTATCTATGAAATGTTATCAATATATATATATATATATATATATATATATATATATATATATATATATATAGGATAGTGTTTGAACTGTAGTTTGTAGTTGAGGTGTGTGTTTGTATGTGCAGTGTGTTCATCAGAGAAAAAGAACCTTATATGGTTATACTCATACATTTACTTATGGAACTGACGTTATTGCAAGCAGTATAACGACTTTGGTATGTCCCGACCAGGGTTCGAACACATGACCGCTAAGTTACCAGGCAGACACTCTTCTTTTTCGGACAACGGGTTCGGTAAAAAAAAAAAAAAAAAAAAAAAAAAAAAAAAAACAGCAACATATTTTCTTGTTTTTCCTTACTATTAGGATGAAATTCTATCAAATCTTTTTTTTGTTTTTGTTTTAAAATCATTGCACTTACTAAAGCAAATAACAGATATACAATATACTGTAAATTATATGGATATACAAATAATGTTTGAACATGGAATGTTAGATGAAACTCGCATATTGTATACATGTATATGAATCAACTACTTTACTGTAATTTTTTCGACTTTACTTTAGGGTTCATTATTCTGCATTGTTTTTACTATTTCTGTGTACGTTCTGAATGTATTACTATTTAATATCTAACCATGGGAGGTCACTTTGTGTTTCAATCTGAGCTTCGGCGAATTTGGTAACTATCAAGACTTTTATGTATTGTAACAGAGACGCGAAGAAAGGAGACCTAACAAAGACTCCCGCATATTTTTTTTTAATTCAATTCTGTTAGCGTTATTTTGTTTTCCGCGATTGTGTGTACATTACATTCAGACGTTACATGTATATGTTACACTCAGTATTCGGCGAGCGCTTATGGATTTTTGCCAGAAATTGTCTATTTGTTTACTTTTTGCCGTCTATTAGTTTACCAGTACTAATGAACACTTAGACAGTCGATATTGTACCATACCTAGAGGTAAAGTCCCTGTAATGCTTCCGCTAAGTCTTGGACCACTTAACCTCTACCAAGACAAACAAGGTGCCTTAATGAAACATTAGGAAACCTAGGTTATCTCTGTGAAAGGCCACGAGGTCTGAAATGTAGCGGAACCATTACAGGGTCTTTACCTTAAGTACGTTGCTAGGAATGATAAAGCACATATACATGTGTCATTTACGAAAATTGTTTGGAACCTAAAATAAGCATGACAATAATTATGATCTTGCCATAACTTGAGAGACCATCTCATAATTTCAGTCAACGTAGCCTTTCCTGCTATTAAACATATTTTTATAAAATCTCTTCCGACTAAACGAGTTTTTGAATTCGCGAACATATTTAGAGCGGTGGTGTTTTTGTACCTGTATGTCTTTATTAATCCCCTTCACGAAAAATAAAACGGTTACCAATTTTATGAAAATCTACCAATGTTAAAAGGGGTTACGGCAATTGAAATGGCGGGATGTACGTTTTCAATGGATAAAGTTATCTACCTTCTTATTATTTATAAGGTTGTTGATTTTTTTTAATGGACAGTTTTTCGGTCAAAGCAGCGTACCGGGTATCTTTGGTTTAAAGTAGTGACTAGTCATGACACATTTGATAACGTACACGTCAAAGTTGCAGTATCAAGTCCTTGCGGACTTCACATATCAATTATTTGAATTCCTTGAACAAGAAACATGACACTTCAACCCATCTACGCTAACCTCACACACTTTGTTGTAGAAGTCCTATTGTTTTCTGTTTTCTGTCTTACTGGTATTAAAATGGTGAAAATGCTATTTTTGAGGCAGATTTTACTGAGTTAAATTTTTAGACTGGCGGTAGTCAGTCTTACATAACGATAAAAAAGCAGGCCTCGTTGATTTGCATAATTACTACAGCCATTTTCACCGCACTAAATCCCCCCGCGCTCAGTAGCGTATCAATTCAATGCGATGGCAAAGTCATGACTTCCTATGAAATTTATGAATGGAACCTAACTGTGGATCATTATGAAACAAACCAAAGCGCTAAAGGCACTGAGGGACTGTCGGCGTAGTTATCATGAAGCAAAGAGCGAGCTCAGCTGACTTACTACTAGTAATCAGAGTTGCAGGAAAACTTGTAGACTTTTTGGCGCCAAATGACCTTTGCCTCTGTCGAGTTAACACTGGAATTAACATGACGCCAAACAGGTATAGCCACGCCCCGAATGTTTGTCGGAGGTTGTTGAACTAAGGTAACTATTGAAAGCAAGATTCACGTGCATTTGTTTGTCGGAGGATTGTACAGCTTTTCACTGGTTTAACCGATATGCGTATTCATTTCGGGGCGTTTTGGCGTCATGTTAATTAGAATCATGTAAGTCCTGTCGACATTGTTAACGTTCCACTTGTTTATATGTCTAGATGCCTCCTGCACGTGGCCCACCGATTTTGCGCAAAGCACGTGGCGAGACAGTTTGAAAGGCACTCTGGAGTTCTCCGAGACCACCATGGCAGGTTGGCCGTTTACTGTCCAGGTACAGCTGTCTGCTTCCCCACAGATTCTTAACACGTGGCAGTGTGTGACGTATGATTCTGGAACCAATCTGCTGGTCATGAGGTAAAACACACACACACACACACAGAGATAATGCACCTATCAATCGTTTGGTCCAGGGTGGGTGCGGCGGGCATACACGGGGCTTTGACAGAAGACGTTTCATTTTGGCATATAGATGTTGGCAAGCAGATAATGTGAGGATTTTGAAAAAAATGCATATGCTCTAAGGTGGCGACATGAAAAATGTCAAGTTCCACTAGAACAATCAATATTACTCATGCAGTAAGATCACATATTGATAGTTTGAAAGTATACAAATTTATACATTTAAATAGTACAATAATACCTCGTGTATATATACAAAATAAACGATTTTACCATTCGTATTTTAACCTTTTCCCTATATCTAATTATGAAAGATATAATCATGTTACAAATCAAATAAGTTGGGTTTTGTGTTACAGGACAACAGAAACGTTTGTTCAGTTCGTTACTCTACATGTGTATGCCTACCGATGTCTGAGACTTACGAAGTTGACCGAAGCATCATATCGTTACTATCAGATTGATCGTAAGTTTCCGTACACCGCCGACAAATTCATATACACTAACTATTTCTGCAAATACGGAGAACGGTGTTTTAAGTCTTAAAACCTTCATATATGGTAAACATGTACACAAATTAATAATCTAAGGAAATCTTCAGACCACATGACATTCACTTACTTATAATGCTTTCATTTTATTTACGAGACGGTAACAAAAGAGTTTATAGTGAATAGTGTCTGACAAACATTTTGCCCGTACACATGTTTATTTTTAATGAAATCGCTTAATTTCCAATAATGACGTATGCCAGTCCGTCCTTCAGTCCAGTTTTCTCTGTCCCGGTAGCTCCCGGCCGGATGCGTGTCTGGGGTCGTGAGTATCATAAACATACAAGCAATCCTGGATGGACCCTGTTGATCCGGTTCGATTCGGCGAACAGCCCCGGAAGTATTAATATGTTTAATACAACCGGGGTCACCGGCTTAATATCAAGGGCAGCTTAATCCTGGCAATTCCGGGCAGCACCGAGAAATGTCCGGGTCTCTATGATAATCCGTAATGTTCCAGGTATTGATGAGCACTCAATGCATGGTATGTAACACCGGCGTGTCACCGGTGCACAACCGGGTTTGACGGGATGATAGCGGTGTTTGCATACCGGGCTATATCGGGATCAATCGGGCACGCACTGGTCCAGCACCGTAAATTCTCCATGCCAAACAGAATCAAACACAGTCTGGGGTCACACCGGAAGATCCTGCTTCTAAGCCGGGGATTCACCGGGGCAATGCAGTTGATATGAGAACGCAATTTATTCTTTAGAAAAAAATAAGATCATAGTATATAACGCTATATTTCACTGGGAGCAACCTGGACAAGCACTGTGGCAGTAAGAAGGGGGCTATAATCATTTATTGCTCGATGACGTATAAAAATATATTCTAAACGGCGTATCCCATATATGTAGTTCACGATGTTTACACTCTAAAGCTTGCCGCTAATCTGGTTTCCGCCACAGTGACTGATAGATGATTGAGACAAAAAGTCTTAGCCGCTTTTCATCCGGCTTCTTAATTCAAGTTAAGAGACTGAAATCCGACCACACAACTCGTTATTTAGACCCAGAATGCAATGTGGTCCGTCGTAAATCATATTTACGGTCTGAACATCTTTATAATTAATCAAAAATAAAAATAGATTTTTGTAGAATATATATAAAACATGTAAACAGTATCTTCTTCTGCTGAACTGTTTGAAATAAATAAATAAAAAAAATAAATAAAGAATAAAGAAAGAATGATAATAATAATAACAATAGTAATAAATCAATTATGTAATTAATTGAAAATATTTGTTGCATTGGAAAATTGAAAATTTCATCAGAAAGTTGTTTTTTTAAAAAAAAATCCATATATTTGTGCAAATCTGTAAAACTTCAGGTAGCAAACATTGTATTTCACTATTTAGTACAGAAGTAAATGTTTAATGTGTCTTCTCTATAAATATTTTCATGAACTTAGGAAACTTGTAAGGTAATATGGCGGATGACCCTGGCCCCATAATACCTATAACGGGGATATAAATCGGATACGAATTTTTCGTGGCTGAAAATTAAAAGAGAGAGAGAGAGAGAGAGAGAGAGAGAGAGAGAGAAAGAGAAAATGAATAACGTTCTGACAGAGATCCTTCGTCACCATGTGGTTTCCTTTTTCTTGGTAAAAAATAATATGGGGAAATTTACAGAATAGGGGACAATGCCATAACCAACAGTTTTTTAATTATTTTCAGTTTACCATATTTTTTTTAAAATAAAATTTCTGTCGATACGTTTAATACATGAACAAGTTTACTAAACCTCTTTTTTTAGCTGTGCAGCCGACTTTGTCCCACGAAAGATTGTCTGTAAACGAGGACGGAGGTCTATCTAATGTCACAACATTATGTAACGAGGATTTGGGCGTTGCAATAGGACCAGAGTTTCAGATCCTCATCAAAACAGGTTAAATTCTACATCATTTTTGTTTTCAATTTGTTTTTCATGTTATAATTTATTGTATGTTGGGATACTGCTTTATCCCTTTCGTGCATCGGTTTGTCCGTCCGGTGTAGGTTAGTCAGTTTTTTGCATGTTCCTCCGGCCTTGGAAAGTGGGGCTCGTCAGTGCGTTATCGAAGCACTGACAGTGATAGTTTTAAATCTGATCGTTCACAGATGATCGGTATAAATAAAAAGAAGTATCTTTTATAAAAAGTCATGTGGCGATGTTCGGAATTAAAGTGATGAAGAATGTAGAACGGTTGTATGATGTATGAAGCATTTCATCCCAGGAAGTTAAAATAAACAAACATAAAGCGTCCCCCTCCCCACAATCGGCGGAGTAATAACTCGCACCATCTTTCAGTCATACAGAGACGGTGGCCGAGATGGTAAAGACACTAACATTTTTAGCAGATAAATTCAAAGGGTTGTTAATGATAATGAGTAGCTGCTGCTTCAACTTCAACTTCTGATGATGATTATTATCAATTGCTTCAGTTATGTTAATAAAATCGATACAGGGGATGAGTCAATAGCCATGATCACGTGTCCATACTACTTTTTGTCTGATTACGAGTTTACGGTGACGTCATCAGACGGTACAGTCACGTGCGATACTAGCACGAGCGGGACAATTGATACGTGCACAAATCAGTCCGTTGTGGAGATCCAACCTCCCACATGCGGCCAGTACGCCTTTTATACAGGTGAGGTGTGTTTCGTTATAATTTATCATGTCTAAAAATATGTCACAGAAGGAATCAAAGGACTGAAAGTCCTAGTATTGGGTTAAGCATAAACTAGAATAAACTAGAACAGTAACGGCGAAAGCCAAATGACTAGTAATTTCGAACTGTTTTATTGAATTTCTACATCAAATGAATATTGTAGCTAATATTTCATTTTACAGCGACGACCGTACATAATTCAATGAACGACGCCATTTTATTTGTAATATATGGCTTTTAGATTAACCAATGCTATATTAAATGCCAGAAATGCTGCACATCTTGAACAGCGAATTTCCGATGCTTACAACACGCATTTTTGCTTTATCGCTTACTCAACATTGCAGAGTTATCGTTCGTTGTGTGAAAATGATAAAAATATATTTACATGCATGCCTAAACAGGAGCATGAAACAGGAAAACATATTTATGTATTGTAACGATGATGATACGAGCAAACATGTACACACATAGCTTGTCCACCATAGGGCGTTGCATTTGGATATCTGGTATTGAAATTCCCACGGCCAGTGGTAAATTGTTGCGTTGTAAACAAAGCAACATATAAGCAGTTTACCCATTTTCTATACAAACGATAACTTTTATTTACACAAACTATTCAGCATAAAAACGTACTAATCAAGACTAGTACAATTGTTTCAAAATAGCCCTTAATTGCAGGCGTAAGTGCACTCTATGTGTTCATTTTTCCTTTTTCTTGAAGATGTTTAGTAAACAGGCCTGATATCAACACAGAGAATGGTATCCAAGGTATATCAATCTTTATACAAATGTAATAATTTATTTATAATGACAACATACGAGCGCACACGACAGCAAAAAAAAAAAGAAAATGCAGTTTGTATCTTATGATCTCAAAAACACTTGCTTACGTAGAATAAGTAAAAACAAATTCATTAATCGTTAATTGTTATTTACTATCATGTTATGTCATGTAATTTTTTACTTACCTGGGAATAGAAAACAACATTATAATAATCATTTTCCAGACGTACAGGCGTAACCATCAGAAAACATTATTTTGTGTGCCGCTATAGGAGTATAACAGGGGTGTCGAAATACGTTTCCCCCTTTTACATCAGGTTTCATATTCTCAAAAATAGGAACCTGCTTAAGTATTTTTGCGTGCGTGCGTGTGTCACAGCCTCCTTTCTTAGGTGATTTACAATAAAAATGCACATCGTCTCTTAAGCGGCCAATAGCCTGTGGTGTGTTGATGTCGTCACTTCCGGTACGGACACTTTCTTTTCCCTATACAACGGAGAACAGGATCCCGCAACCATTCTGGAGACCGACACATTTTTCTTCACATGTATAGTGAGTACTTCTCAACTCATCCAACCATTCCTCTTATGTCTGACTTCAGTACATCGGTCCGTCCGTCTTTCCTTCCATTTTTTTCCCCGGAGCTTGCCTTTTTTTATTGAAATTATTTTAACACAAAGAAATCTTGTATATGTTAATGTTTGTTATCGAGGGTTTAACAAATTAAACCGCTCAAGCTCGACCCAGCCGAGCGAGCGGTTTAACTTGTTAAACCCTTGATAATAAACATTAACCTACTTAATGAATGGAATTATATTTTGACGTTACTATCCAAGTCCACCTCTACACGCATGCGTACAAAGAGTGGTCGTATATACTAGGTTACCCCTTAAACCAAGTGGTTTAACGAATTAAACCGATCGGAAAATTTTGAAAAATACTGCAATCTCATTGGTCAAAATATAATTCCATACATTAAATGTGTATATTTATAAATATGACCCATTCCACATTTAAAGGGTGTTAACTCGGATAATACGCAAGCATCTGTGACGTCAAAACATTGCAAAGAAAACCAGGACTCGGGCACGGTTCCAAGGAATGCTGAAAACCAGGAAGTCGGGTCTGTTATAGCGCTTACGGCTACAAGTGGTAAGCCTGATATTTAAAATTGTGACTCCCTGATTAAGAAAAGAGAAAAGAAAAACCAATGTTAATCCTCGAGTTTATTTTTTTTAATATTTCATTCATATCGGCTATAAAGGCATTGTCATCCTTTGGACATTTAAAAAGCGTCTCAATGGACTTGTCTTTCCAGTGTTCGGATCACTTGAACAAGTTTGGTATCACGCCATCTGTTTACGGTATGAAACTGCAGTAAAACCATATGAATAGATATTTTAAAATGAACCAACTCACTAAAAAAGGATAACAAAACAAAGATTTTTATTTCTATTAAATACAAATTGTATTTTCTATTTTTCATCATGGTATATTTTCATTGAAATTTGATAGCACAATATTAATTTCAATTTCAGCGCCATGCCGTAAGTACCATTTATACATATACATAGTGGATTTCATTTATGTTCCTTTTTACTTGCGTGTTTATGTTTTAAAAACTATATAGTTTTGATCTTTAAAAAAAAAAAAAAAAAAAAAAACACTATATGTCTATAAAACTAGATACCCTGTTAAGTTTATATCTATTTCTGGCGTGATGCAACGGGTATACATGTTCTTCCATTTCTTCTTTCCTTCATGCCTTCGTTCCGTTATTTGTGGATTATTATCGTAAGATGAAATGTGCAAGTAGAGAATGTTTAAAAACCTTTTTCATCAGTGCTATATCAGTCATCATGTTAACCGCTGGACTCTTCAACTCTGCTCAACTCTGGTACAATTGATAGCTCTCATATTACACGGTATTTTACTGGATGAAACACGTGTATATACATCAATGTCTTTATCAACATACATAATTCGTAAATTTTAATTAATCAAGTAATTAGGGTTTCAATATCGTTAAAATATAATCAATCGTATACATATGATTATATATACATACAAAGTGTAACCATTTCATTATAACAAATTATGTGAGATGACCTACTTACAATACCGTTTATCATATGTACTGCCTTGTATGTACCGTCACGTGTTCTTTTTTATGAGGTATCGTGCCACAATACTGCTGTGAGGCAGTACTACACAAATCGGCTGTCGTAAACGCAAGACAACATATGATTCTTTTTTTTTTTGTTTCGATTACTTGGTAATAATTGTCAATGCAACAGCTTTATGCGTTTTTTTATATTCGGCTATTTTTATTCACTATTCCTTATTGTCATTTCATTGTAAATTATTGTCAGAATATTATTTCAAGGAATATTTATAAAAGCATGTCAAAATTTCCTTTCCAGCCCCCTGTCCAGTGCTTGTAGACCCTGTAGAGGGAAATGTTACAATAGAAACCGATGGTTCCTTGACAACGGCGACGTATACTTGTTCAGTTAATTATACGCTCTCTGGAAACTCGACACGCACCTGTCAATCAGACGGCACCTGGTCCGGCACGGCCCCTTCGTGCAGTAAGTTTGATGATAAGTAAAAACAAGTAAAATTGGCCTTTTAGTTATCCCATCTATTGCGCATTACTTTTAATAAGCACTTGTAATCCTCTCTTCATAATTATTTAGATGCAATATAAATGTAAAACATTAACTGAAATGTATTTTAAGAAATAGATAATAGGATTGTGTGATTTTTCTTGTCTCCAGTTTTAAATGATATGTAATTGACATAAACATTTCAGAAAGGTTATGATTATTTTAAAATTTTATGTAATGCTTCATATATGATTTATCGCAATGAATCTTAACGTAACTGCGTAAGAGGACCATTGAAAGATTGACAAATTAATTCATTTTCAAGCTTGCCCTGTCCAGTCTGCTCCGGCTAACGGTACGTTAACCGTGTCAGATGATGGTTTGACGCTAACATACGCATGTAATACGGGTACCGTTCTAATAGGAATGTCGACACGGTCGTGTGATGTGGATACAAACTTATGGTCCGACTCTGAACCTGTTTGTGGTAGGTATCGATCGAGTAGCAATAGCATACATATTATTTTCAGTATTGACTAGCTTTGTAAACCCGTGAGGGGCGGGTGGCAACAATAATGAATTGTCACTGTGAAGTGCACGCCAGATGTTGCTATGTTAGACGAGCTGAGTAGGTGACGTCATACTTCTACGAGGTAGAATGTAGGAATATAAGGTTCTTGGGACAAGAAAAATGATAAAAAAACTAGACATCGGCCAGAAAAAACAGTTTAACGATTTTCAACGTCAGTCTCAACCTACATTTAGGATATTTTTGTTGTTTTACAAAATGCTTAGTTTCTATGAAGCCGGCAGTTTATTATGCAAATCCAGGCGATACCATGAATCATAGGGTGATCAAAATGGATTGCTGTCATCTTAGATCCTCGGTTGGCCCGATATTACTTGGGTAGCAAAAGGCATTAAAGCAACCTTTTATTTACTTATATATAAATGTTCAATTGCCTATAATACGTACCATGTTTGGTGACCGATATCAGTTTTAAACGTAAACGTTATGAAACGATTTCTTGGATTCATACTGAGTCATGTAAAGTTCTGATTTTATGTATATAGGATTTTTACTTCGCTGTTGCATTTGACATAGTTTTAAGGCTCGATATAATACAGAGTGAGTTGATTTAACGAGATCATGTATATTTTTATGATAATAGAAACTTGCATGGACCTAGATGAAATCAGCAACGGAACTTATTTCATGAATAGTTCTGGTTTGACGTCATACGTGACGTACACTTGTAATCCCGGAACGTCTTTGAACGGGGACCAGACGCGAACATGTAACCAGGATACCACATGGACGACAACAGCTCCCTTATGTGGTAGGTGTGCTCTTCAAATGGAGATACTCGTTCAGTATTTATACATGTTCTGCAAAAGTATTTATTACGTGCAAATCTCACGTGCACCAGGAGCGCTGTGGCTTATTCGATGCATATTTCTAGTCTCGGTTTTACAAAAAAGAAATAGGCGGTAAAGGGGAAAATAGCTTAACGTTCTTCCGAGCTTTCGCAATTTTACTGTATATATATATATATATACCAATTTATGATGCTTTATAATCCCAATTATCGTAGCTGGTCCCTTTAGCACAAGAGAATGTATTGATTTCGTGAGCCAACAACAAAATGGCGGCGTCTAAATCTTTATCGTAATATCAGATACGGAACATGCCAGTTTAATCTATCGTTTTTGAAATGTATACAAAATTTATTGCATTTTAACAAAGTGTCGATATTGCTCCGACAAGCTGTATTATTGGAAATATCGATTTGACGTTGGCCAGTATGTTACAAACTCAGATTTATGTCAATTCCGGCAGAAAGCTGAGACTACAAATCTTTTAAACAAATAGAATGCCAATGTTTCAACTCGGAAATGATTTTGATTATTCATGGATTGTATTTATATACAAACACGGAGACAAGGTGACATTTTCACACTACTTTGGTATATTAGCCTGTCCAGTTATTAATAGTTAGTGCAGTTTATTCTGTTGCATACATATATAATCAATACAACTCCCTTGCTTGGCGCTCAGCATTTAAGGGTAGTTGCAGGACTGGTTGGCTCGGTGACAGGATAATGTGACTGGGTGTGGTATCATGCCAAATGTCTACGGCGTGATACTGCAAATTGTTGCATAGATGTTAGGAATTAAGATCATATTTCTGATATTTTGCATGTTTCTGTCCATTTTCATGCGTGTATGACCGCCCGTTCATCCCACCGTCTGTCTGTCTGTCTCCAATCCAGTTTTCTGTTGTTGTTGTTTCACTTATTTGCGTGTGTGTGTGTGTGTTTTGCTGTTATTGTTGCTTTTCTGACTGTGTCTATGTTTTTCAGATTTTATCGAGATTTCTCATCAGTTATGATCAATACTGAATTATCCTATATATCGTATTTTTTTCTTGTGTTAGGTAACAACATATCTTGATTATTCTGAAAAAAAATATTTTAAGCAGTTTTTTTTCTTTTCACTGGTGTCGGATCACCGGTAAAATTTAAATCTGTAAAATCAAGTTATCTATCTTAAATATTGATTTACAGTATCCTGTCCTCAGCTGACAGCACCTGACAGTGGTAATTTTACCATCAATACGGACGGACAGACAAGTGTAGCAATATTTACCTGTGCAATGAGCTACAGTTTAGTTGGATCGAACACAACGACCTGCGGCACTTCAGGGCAGTGGGACAACCAGAATCCCACGTGCGGTACGTGTTGATCTAGAATGTGGCTCACTCATGCGCAGTAACACATAATCATGTTCTTCTTTACAGGATGTTCTGATGAACTTGTAGGTTTACCATGTTTATTAATTTTTATGTTTCCCCATTTTCCCATTCATATAGTTTTATACACAGAGAAGGATTTACAAGCAGGAGTAGCATTACATATAAATAATTAAGTTGCAAAGGCGGAATGTGATAATGACAATAATAAGTGTTTTAAGAAGTAACAGACATGTAGTAGTTAATTAAGAAAAGAAGTAATTCTGGTCGTGGTACAAATGGATGGTGATGATGACAATAGTGATGATACTAAAATCGGGGAAGATTATTTGTCTGCAGAAATTACAGTTTTTATACATATAGGATTTTAAATATATACATTGATTTTAATATGACGCCAAGAGTATTTAAGGGAATAGGGCTCTATTTATTTTTATCATTCAGAATGCATTATACCGTCGACTCCAGCTAACGGCTCAGTGGCGTTAACGCAGGACGGGTTGACGGCAGTATATACATGTGACACGTGGTATACGATAGACGGACAGGCGGAGAGAACGTGCCAGACGGATGGCAGCGGCTGGTCCTCAGCGGATCCTACATGCGGTTCGATGCATTTGTTTTTCTCTCGGATACACTGTTGTAGCATAGTAATCATTGGTCTCATTCATAAAGCTATGATCACAGTTTGTACCAGGACTGTGGCCACCCGAACCGGTCTGCTGATGTCATCAGATTATATTTTATATTAGAAGCAAGTGCAAATAACGGCGTGCGAGATTTTGGCATTCTATTGTTGCAGTCGTAAAACTTTTCTTTAAAAATATCAAATTGCAAATTACCAGTTTGCATTTGCAATAATGCAAGGGCGATGTTTAATGAAAATGAAAATACGTACCCCGATGAAGAAGATATTGACGTTCCAGAAATCAAAAACTTCTGAGTAATAGTTCTACAAAAGATTCAAGAATTAGAACACTAATTCAAATTACACAAGAAATACTTTGTTATACTGAAGGCAACCCATCCATCATTAAATTATAACCATGGTCCTTCAAATGCTTATAAAGACTTCAGTGCAGATGCAAGCATCCATTGACTTGGATTTATAGGCTCTTTTTCTCAAAGTCTATAAAGGCTTGATTAACTAAAACATTCCCACGATCACTAAATGGACCATGATCACAATTTAATGATGGATCGATTACCATAAAGAAATAACCACGTTAAATTAACTACCTTTCTGAAAAACGTTATTGATTTTCAGGTTTTATTTTGATTCAGAAAATAAGAATGCTGACTCGTAGTCTCGTATGTGCCTAAATATTTATGTGTTACTTGACGCTATGTAAAAGTCCAGGCATGCATTTTCACTAAATCATCTTACGGTGCAAAAACCATATCGGCGGTCTCTCTGCAGAAATCGCTTATCGGCTGAAGTGATAACGGAATTAAATATCGTGGGTTTTTGACGATGAATATTAGCATGCTCTGAAAGAATGATCTTATTCCATCTCTGTGATGAAAAAGAATTTGAAATTTATCTCATTTTGAGATGTTTTGTGAAACGGTCTCATTAAAGGGTATCCCTAGCTTGAATGTTACGATATGTTAAACAATTTTCGTGGGAGTCTAATTTTCGTCGATTTCGTGGGTGACTTTATCCACGAATGCTTATCCCAATGATGACTGCTTATTGTTGCTGCTACTGTTGTTGTTGTTGTTTTTATGGTATTTGTTGTAGCTATCAAATAATGATTTATTGTTTTTGATTTACTGGATGCTTATTGCATTGATTTTTTGTTTCACTTTTGCTTTTTTATTTCACTTCATTAATTCATTTACTGGCTTCTTATTTGTTTATCCATTGAATCACTAAATGAACTAATTAACTAACTTTTTGATTTGTTTATCCACTGAATCACTTAGTTGGATGTGAGGAGTTATCCGCACCTGACAACGGCACACTTGACGTCAGTACGAACGGCACCATAACCTCCGTCAGCTTTACATGTACGGTTGGGTCATCCCTGTCCGGGACGTCCATACTGACGTGTGAAACTTCCGGTTTGTGGTCGGACTCTCTACCGTCATGCAGTACGTCTCTCTCTGTTTGTTTTCTTAACCCCAACAAACTATTCTGTATTGCCTGCAAATTAAACAGTCTATAAAATGATATGTAAAGTACAGTCTTTTTAGTTTAAAGCAAAGACATTACCTTATTTCAGTGTATTGTCTGTACCTTTCACACATACTTAATACGATTAGCTTGATTATGACTGCCTCCTAATGTTTGTGTTTAGACATTTGTGAAGTTCTGGCCTCTCCCAATCTGGGTCATATACGTCCGTCAGTAACGGAACGGTGACGTCAGCAGAATACAATTGTGACGTCGGCAGCACGCTAAGCGGTGACTCATCAGCGACGTGTCTTGAAGACGGAACGTGGGAACTAGCGACTATTAACACCACATGTGGTAATGTGATATTTTCTTAGCAATTGAACTATAGCTGACTTGTATTAACTAAATTCAGTACAATACAAACGACTGACATTCATAATCATAAGTTTATTGTGAACCAAAAAAAAATATATAGATATGAATATTATGTGAATCATAGTGACGAAACGAAAACAAAAATGTCATAATATATGGAAGGCACTTAACTTCAAAAAATGATTAAAACAAAAATATTAGAAATTGTTTAATTCCATTTATACGACTTCTTTACAATTTCAGTCTCATGCGCAGCCCTTTCCATCACATCGGGCGGATACCACAATATCTCAACCAATGGCACCACCTCCACGGCTATGTTCACCTGCTCAGATAGTTACACGCTGCAGGGGGAAACAACCCTCACCTGCCAGACTGACGGGACTTGGGACATGGAGGAACCAAACTGCAGTATGACGTCATCATCTCTTTACTTGATTTACATAGATACACCAGTCGCGATGGTCATTATTTAATGTCTCCACTTCGAATCGGTTCGATCACCGGCGGTCTAGCTGGAAGTTGGCAAAATAGTCCCCTTGCTTTGCGTTTAAAGTATGAAGGTTTTATAAATAGTTGACTCAGGGTCAGGAAAATGTTATTTGGTGGGGTATCACGTCACCCATTAAGATTCTTGAAAAACCTTTTTCGAGCAGCAGTGCAACGTTGCATACCACTATCACGCTAATGTTGTAAAAGATATTGCCCCTTTCGTCTTTGGAAAAATATATTTTACACTGTTTACACCACCATTTATTGCTCTGGTTTATTTAAAAGAAATTTAATATAGTGTAGCATACTTAACTACATTTGTTGTACATTGGTGTCAGTCTATACGGGTAACACTAATCTAGGATCGGATGAGATGGGCTGAATTCTGGCGCTCATCTTCACTTACCCGGTGCTTTTGAGCACTAGGATCATCTTTCGCAGTATAATTAGCTGGACGACGTCATTTGACTGCAATGGTAAATACCGAGAAAACAACAGCATATAGGGTCTTTGTTTCAATGTATCAGGTGTAGTGCTCTCTCACTGTGATATCTCATCAAAGTCACAGAATCCGGACACTAGCCCTTTCAGTCCCGGTACTACCCGTATTTGCTTAGCAGCAAGAAAGAGTTTAGAGAGATACAACAGTATCTTTTTTAAAAATCTAATCCACCATCTTTCGCTAAGATGAGTGCTCTACTTAACCACTAGGTCACCGAGATCGGCCGATCCCAAAATATTCTAGAAATTATCGTATCTCGATGACTTCATATGAAATTGAATACTGTGACACAATATGTTTTCTTTATTTTATTTGATTTAGAAAAAAAATAGAAACTGAAATCGTTCATTCGATACTTAGTACATGTATTTCCATACACATCAACAATATTCCCCTCACCGCTCTGGGTTCGAATCCCGGTAGGGACTTCGGATTTTTCATGTGAGGAAGCCTTCCAGCTGGCTTGCGGTAGGTTGGTGGTTCTACCCGGGTACCTCTGTGTACTCGGGGTCTTCCTCCACCTGTAATTAGCTGGACGTCGCTATATGATTGAAATACTATCGCAGCGACGGTAAACAACAACAACAACAACAACAACAACAACAACAACAACAACAACAACAACAACAACAACAACAACAACAACAACAACAACAACAACAACAACAACAACAACAACAACAACAACAACAACATTACGTTATGTGAGAGGGCAGTATTTCAGAAATGATTGATTTCTTTGCTTTTTTTAAAAAAATATATCAGTATAAAAGTTTTTTTTTCATTCATTTATTTTTCTGACCATTGATTTAGATCAGCCGAAACAATGACCTTGTTGATAAATATAGTACTCGTAATGTGTCGTTAAGTCCCAAAACGCAGCAGCTTGGCTGACACAAACTATCTTTTGAACAGCAAAACTACATACTCCGATTCCTAAAGATTTTTTTGGATAATGATATTTCTTCTCTCTCGCCACCAACAATTTAGTATATTCGGGGCCAACAGAAGGGGGTTCCTCCAGCAGCGACTCAAACCTACTTCCGGCTGTAATAGTTTTAGCAGTCCTGGCAGCAGCGTTCGCTGGAGCGTTCGGAGCCGCTCTGTGGTATATCAGGAAGATGAAGTTGAATAGACTACAATTCGGAAAACATGAAGAGGAAGGTAGTATTGCCAAGCTGGTGCTTGATTTTAAAAGTAGAACTGTAACATGGAGCTAAGTACAGTCAAACTGTTTGCCATCGGAGTTCCTCGGCCATTCGTTGTAAACTGATGTATATGTCAGTGTTTCCAAGCGGCCATGCAAGGGAGTTAGATTTGACCGCTTAGCACAGGTGGCATCTAGATAGAGGTCATGTCCTTGGTAAAACATTATTTTACAAACGCCTCAAAGTAGGACTAATTTGATATGTTACCTTAAGAAGACCTATACTTACATGTTAAGTACAAATATAAACTTACATGTTTAGTACAAATATAACCTTACATGTTAAGTACAAAAATAAGGACTGGCTAGCAACTTAAAGTTATGATTTATTAGCACGTGCAATGAGTATGGTCTCATAAGATGAACGTTAAGAGATCTCATTTTGTACTGAAAGTAAACAGAAATGCATGATTCTAATCTTTGTTTTTGACTTTCAGAAAAGTAAAAAGATTATAGGGTATGAAACAGTAATGCTTGAAATCTTTATTTTCTCAAAGATTTTAACGAGATAGAGACTCCATCAGGTTTTACATCATCCATTGCACCAGCCGATCATAAACGTCACATGCTGGACTCTGGTCACGTGTCATTTTCGTCAGTTCCACCAAGTCAAATGACGTCACCAAGGTAAGCTTAACATCATGTTGAGTTTAATTTGTTTTGAATGATGATGACTTTGTTCCTAAACCCACACCCTTCAATACCCAGACATACATGTATAAAATCAATGCTTATATAAGAATTATTTCTTTGACGAAGCATAATATCACGGTCAGAGTTAGTGAAAAATCATGTTTCACGGTTACGTGTGGGATGTATTTAGCGTGCTCCTTTCTGATGTGATAAAGTACTTTAGCACATGGCATTTTCCTCTCGTCCAATCAGATGCCAGTATTTGTTCATAGTCACCGTGGACTATAACGCGTAGTCCACACTTTTGTAAAAAATCAATAAGTGTCGACTATGCCACCACATAACTCACACTTTTGTGACGTTTTGTCGCTAGTGGACGGAAAATACCATGTGCTAAATAGGTTAGTTCATAGTTGCCTTCAACTACACGACATAGTCACTCGGGCTCCGCCCTCGTGACTATATCGTGTAGTTGAAGGCAACTATGAACTAACCTATACGTCATCCTCAGTTATGTATAGGTTAGTTCATAGTTGCCTTCAATGAGATAGAAACGCATTCCAACATTCCTGGTTTACGCAATATCCCGGTATGCAAGTACGCGACTAAGTATCATAATAACTAACAATATTGTTAAGAAATAGCACATTTGATATTTTTTATTAGAGAAAAGAAAAATGGAAAACGTAACTCGCCCCTAAATATTTATGTTTTACTTAGCGTTAAGTATTGTTGGTGGAATTCGAGCCGAAGTAAATGACTGACCTTTCCATAAAGGGAGCTGTTAAGAAGTAATATACATAGTTGTATATTCCACTGGTATATACATACATTGTATATTCAACTGGTATATACATACATTGTATATCCCACTGGTATATACATGCATATATTAAAATCAGTACGCTATGGGGAAAGGGTTTTATAAATACACTGAAAATAGATTGTTCCATGCTAATATTTCTCTGTGTTTATGACTTGTAGTGTGAATATTTCATTTTTAACATCCTTATCATGCATGTATCAAAGTTTCTAACAAACTCAATGCTGTCATATAAGCAAATATTACATACTAATACATAAAACTTTCTTGATCTAGATTTTGTATGACTGTGTATCTAGTTGCTGAATAAAACATGATTCTTTATAACGTCAGATTTAAAATGGAGAGTCTCAATGTAACTTTCTGGTTACAGACAGGCAGTTACTGTGTATCTAGTTGCTGAATAAAACATGATTCTTTATAACGTCAGATTTGAAAATGGAGAGTCTCAATGTAACTTTCTGTTTACAGACAGGCAGTTACTGTGAATCAAGTTGCTGAATAAAACATGATTCTTTATAACGTCAGATTTGAAAATGGGGAGTTTCACTGTAACTTCCTGTTTACAGACAGGCATTGACAGTGTATCTAATCGGTGTATTTTCATTTTTATAAAATATTTAACGTCATTCAATTACTAAACAATATCAACGTAAGAGAGTCATCACTACCTGCATCTTTCATATATTGCAGTCCTTAATATTAACTACAGCAAATTATATATATAATTATTAATCGTATGACGTTTGTAATATTTTCCAGGAGTGATTCGCTGACTCCACGTTCAACTCTTTCATTCGGAAGCCCTCGGTTAGACTGGGCCAAAGAGGCCACGGTTAGCTCTATAATCATGACCCCCGATCAGCCTGCACCGTGGAATAAACCCTCGAAGAACATTACTAAGTCTCAATCCCTCACTCCGAGAGAGAGATCCAGCAGGTCCAGTTCGAGTCAAAAGATGTCTTCTATGAAGGATTTGTCCCGTGATCATAGAAAAAGTAGTGAATCAAATGGGATCAATGTTGTGAAAAAGTCAAAAAGTGTCGGTAATTCAATCCATAAGCGTAGTGATGTCAGTAGTAATGGACTAATTCCACAGAAACCGATGATAAAGACAGTGAGTAGCCGAACGCCTCGTCAGGCTTCGTCACTAAATAACGGAAGTGATACCATATCTCAAACTCCTGAAAGAAATCTACATCGTCGAACGCACCCGAAACGTGCAAATACACCCGTAAATCACGTCCTTGTAGTGAATGACCCTGATCTATGCAGAAGTCCAAGGTCAAATGTCATAGCAACCGTTCAATAGAATGACTAAGCAGACTCAAATAATGGAGTAAGTGTAGCATCAAATGGACTAGTTTAATTTGAATGTGCTCATTTTTTGTATGTAGTTTTGAGACAAACAAATAATACTACCGTAACCAAATCAAGTCTCTCTCAGTAGACACAGAGTTGCACCTGATTCTGTGTCTATATAAGAGCCATGACCAACTCTGATCCCGGCTTAATTTTTATACCGATGTTTCCCTGCATTTGCACATGACCTTTGCGCATTCACAACTGAAATAAGGGAAGATGAGAGGCTAAAATCCTGAACTGACCTTATTACAAGACCAGTGTGCATGAATGTGAAAAGATTGCTCTGTATACTTACTTGACATGGACAGCTTTTAAAATCAAAGCGCTGAAGGAACTGGTTTCACAGTTGTCATGAAATATTGCAGGGTGAATAACATAAAGTCCTATAAAGATTTTGTCATGAGTCTTCAACTCCTCAACGTTCAGATTTTCTTTTTACAGGGCAGAGATCCTAAGTGACATGTTGGTTCTTTAAAGCTAAGCTGAGTACAATGACTTTCATATGTAAATAAGAAAGTACATATACATATGGTAACATGTTGATGTTGATGTATTGGAGTTTACCGTCGCTGCGATAGTATTTCAATCATTAGCGACGTCCAGCTAATTACAGGTGGAGGAAGACCCTGAGTACACAGAGGTACCCGGGTAGAACCACCGACCTACCGCAAGCCAGCTGGAAGGCTTCCTTCCATGAAAAATCCGAAGTCCCTACCGGGATTCGAACCCACAGCGGTGAGGGGTGGTAACATGTGGGGATAAGAGAAGTGGACTGTAACTGGTCACGTGATATATCTAATATGAAGGATCCAATAAAATGATTTCACCTCTTTAGTTTGATATATAGGGGATATTTATTTGTTTAGAGTGGATATGGAATAAACATTATCGACAAGTGATACAATTCAATATTTTCACGAGCTCGTAGCGAGAGTGAAAATATGAAAATTGTATCACTTTGTGATGGGATATGTTCCATATTCACCTCAAACAAACAATTTTCCTTTTTATTTTAGCCAACTGCTACATACCCTTTTTAGGTAAGAAAAGTTGTTCCGACAATCTATATCACTCACATTGTGGGTATGGATTTTATTTCACTGGTAGAACACAGTATTTCATGACTTAGCATATATATATATGGCATTGGTCGTCGGACTTCCATTGTAAATGTCATCTTGTTATACATGTACTGAATTTGCTATATTACTTCTCTAAATAAATCTGAAATGTTTTGACGCTCTGATACTGTTTCATTTACCTGTCAAAACGGAGGCGCACGTTAAATTGTGATTCCCAAAATGCAACTTAAGTTTTAGTTAATGTGTAGGAAAGAGGTGTGAGAAGTTGGCTAGAATATCTGACAGCGTTGTTCGATGTTCAAAATCAAGCTAGAGGCGAAATTCGAGCCAGCGTCTGACATCGTTATTCAACAGAAAAAAAATGTAAATATCGAGCCACCTCTGACATCGTTTTTCAACAGAAAAAAAATGTAAATATCGAGCCACCTCTGACATCGTTATTCAACAGAAAAAAAAATGTAAATATCGAGCCACCTCTGACATCGTTATTCAACAGAACCTGAATCGTTATTCAACAGAAAAAAATGTAAATATCGAGCTGGTGGCAAATTTCGAGCCAGGTCGGAGATCGAAATTAAAAAAATAAATAAATTTACGGCCAAATATCGAACTAGCCTCCAATACCAAGACAACTCGGATATTGTTATTCACCGTATAAGAAATGGGAATATCGAACTGGTGTCGAATATCGAGACATGTTTGAGATCAATTATCAATAATTAACCCCCCTCTGTCATTGGCATATTAATGAATAAGAATAAAGGAAAAAACTACCAAACAATCTTTTTATGTTCATCAGGTGAAATACCTTTAGAATAACACGTTTCCCTGTTGTTTTCTCCAATGGATTTCAATCATGAAAATCCCGTGCTTATCGGGCTTTTTCGCAACCTATCTCTTTTGAAATAGCCAGTGGCGTATTGAATGCTTGTATCAGCTGCTGTTAATATATTTGCCTTGAGAGAGAGAGAGAGAGAGAGAGATCGGTGAATATTCAGTGCTATACACCGGACACGTAAAAAAACCAAGGGGTCCATTCGCAGAATCAGCTAGAATATCGTAACAAGACTTCCTTGTATCAAGCAACTGTTACGAACGTGATTTGTGCATATAATATACTTGACTAAATTTTATAAACAAAACCACATCTACATGCTTTTGGCGAGCTGAACGAATCAATCCGGATTCTTGTCATCGGCAGCACCACTAAGGGCGCTGTGGTCGGGTATTAACGCAAATGACTGCGAATTCGAAGGTACGAACCCCATTTTAGGCAAGGATTTTTCATGACCTTCCCAGGCGCTAAGTACTGAACGAACCCAGGAACCTTCAAATGGGATTACTGTATGTTATAAGACTTTTTCCTTTTCGCCCTTTCTTTGTAAAATAAATGTTTAAACTAAACTATGAGCTCCACCAACAATTTTATCATCAGCACAAGAATCAATATTCACCAAATCAATTCGAAGATATATATATATATATGTGTGTGTGTGTGTGTGTGTGTGTGTGTGTGTGTGTGTGTGATCACATAATCTTACGTACAGTCTTAGTACACATTGTTTAACAGTTGACTATATGATACAGACTGTTATAAGACTAGCATTGTTATATTTTTCACGACAATTTGACTTATTTAGTAAATAAGAAAACAAGTGGAAACACCCTTCTTAATACATATATCCCTGAACTTGCATACATATGAAATGCATACGGTCTCCTTTCTATACATGTATGATTTTAATCATTCAAATAGTTCAAAATTCTTATATTATTTACATGATTTGTCACTGACCTATTCAAAACACGATTTGGTCACTTAATCGTAATAGACATGTATTCGCACGTCTCACCTGTGAGAAGGCAGCACGTGCAGCTATTTTTAATCGTGCATAACTGCGTCGATGTTCATTCGCCATGATACAACACGTAAACATAAGAGGAAAGGTGATAAATTATCACTACACGATCTCAGGAAATCAGCACGTGTAGCACTGGCTTTCATTCCATTTGTCACTCATTATTAAAGGGTGAGCTTTAAACTTGTGCAGGACGCGCAGAGAAACATTGAGTACAATGGAAGGAAAAAGAACGTTCACGTTACGATTTCTAGAAGTACAACATATCTACAAAGGGGATAAGTTTTATTATTTTCAAGTTAATTACATTTAAATTGCGCATTTACTTAACTTTCTTGTCAGAGAGCCTAAGTCCATATCAGGGGTTAGACAGATAGCCCATGTAGTATAGTATAAATTTGAAAAAAAAAAACAACAACAGATTTTGCAAACGTGTTCACTGTCTGCTTTGAATATGACAAAACTATACATGATCCCCCAGAAAGGACGGTAGAAAGACTTTAAATTTGTTTCGATATTGCAGTTTCCCGCCTTTCACGTCCCAGTGTTTAAAAATCACCCTCGACTTCTCTTGAGTTGGACCTGTACCGGTTCCGCAGTCGAGTATATTAATACTTACCAAATTCAATGCATCGCTAAGAGGACTTATTAATTTTAGAAAATGTACGGCTGTTTCGGAATTCATAGGTATATGTATGATGTAATTTTGTGTCGTGTTATTGACTTAATTTAGTTAGGGTTTGAAATGGAATGATGCTTGCATTTTTTTACGCTTGATTTAGTCGCGTTTGTATCGAAAGAATGAATTGGTCTATGGTTTAGACCCATATTTTAACATTTGCATGTATGTTCTTGGTATTTGGGTTTATTGCTAACACGGGGATAACGTTTAAAGGGAGACAACTGACGTGATCTTACAGATCGGTATGTATTGTGTTACGGTTACTGTAATTATATTACTTGTATGTACATTTTATATCTAAAGTCAGCCAGTTATTCTATTGTTCAAACTGATTTGTTTTAGTACAAAACACTTAGCACAAGCTATTTTCAAGTTCTTATATGTGTTTTACCTTTGATAAACTGAGACGAGTGATAATGAAAATTTTAACAACTGTTATAAAACCTGATCAGCCTGCAAGTAAGTGTTGTTCTGAAATTATATTGTTGGCTTGTTCTTTCATTGATCCATTGACGTATTTTGACTTAATATATACGTCTATGTCACTAAAATATATTTAAGAATAGCACGATAATATTGAATGTTGGAATTATGAATAATTATTGTGATATGATTATTATCGATTTTAATTTCTTTTTCTATTTTTTTTTTTCATTTCAGAGATTTGCAAAAGCACGTGGTGTCATAGATCAGGTGCAGCATCCATTCTGTCATCAGAAAGCAGTGTCTACAAAGTTAGCAACCAACCCCAACCTTAAACCTTGGAGACAGTGATCTTTTGGGTTGGTTTGATTCTTGTCCATGGCGACCATTGGAGAAGTGACCAGGTAAGTACTCTACGCTTATTACTGCTACTACTGCTGTAACTATTCATTATCATCATCTTCCTCAGCTTTTACTACTACTACTGCTGTAACTATTCATTATCATCATCTTCCTCAGCTTTTACTACTACTACTGCTGTAACTATTCATTATCATCATCTTCCTCAGCTTTTACTACTACTACTGCTGTAACTATTCATTATCATCATCTTCCTCAGCTTTTACTACTACTACTGCTGTAACTATTCATTATCATCATCTTCCTCAGCTTTTACTACTACTACTGCTGTAACTATTCATTATCATCATCTTCCTCAGCTTTTACTACTACTACTGCTGTACTATTCAATATCATCATCTTCCTCAGCTTTTACTACTACTACTGCTGTACTATTCAATATCATCATCTTCCTCAGCTTTTACTACTACTACTGCTGTACTATTCAATATCATCATCTTCCTCAGCTTTTACTACTACTACTGCTGTACTATTCAATATCATCATCTTCCTCAGCTTTTACTACTACTACTGCTGTAACTATTCATTATCATCATCTTCCTCAGCTTTTACTACTACTACTGCTGTACTATTCAATATCATCATCTTCCTCAGCTTTTACTACTTCTACTGCTGTACTATTCAATATCATCATCTTCCTCAGCTTTTACTACTTCTACTGCTGTACTATTCAATATCATCATCTTCCTCAGCTTTTACTACTACTACTGCTGTACTATTCAATATCACCATCTTCCTCAGCTTTTACTACTACTACTGCTGTACTATTCAATATCATCATCTTCCTCAGCTTTTACTACTACTACTGCTGTACTATTCAATATCATCATCTTCCTCAGCTTTTACTACTACTACTGCTGTACTATTCAATATCATCATCTTCCTCAGCTTTTACTACTACTACTGCTGTACTATTCAATATCATCATCTTCCTCAGCTTTTACTACTACTACTGCTGTACTATTCAATATCATCATCTTCCTCAGCTTTTACTACTACTACTGCTGTACTATTCAATATCATCATCTTCCTCAGCTTTTACTACTACTACTGCTGTACTATTCAATATCACCATCTTCCTCAGCTTTTACTACTACTACTGCTGTACTATTCAATATCACCATCTTCCTCAGCTTTTACTACTACTACTGCTGTACTATTCAATATCATCATCTTCCTCAGCTTTTACTACTACTACTGCTGTACTATTCAATATCATCATCTTCCTCAGCTTTTACTACTACTACTGCTGTACTATTCAATATCATCATCTTCCTCAGCTTTTACTACTACTACTGCTGTACTATTCATTATCATCATCTTCCTCAGCTTTTACTACTTACTACTGCTGTACTATTCAATATCATCACTTCCTCAGCTTTTACTACTACTACTGCTGTACTATTCAATTATCATCATCTTCCTCAGCTTTTACTACTACTAACTGCTGTACTATTCAATATCATCATCTTCCTCAGCTTTTACTACTACTACTGTATCATTCTATCACTATTCTCACTTTATATCTTGCTGACTATTCAATATCATCATCTCCTCAGCTTTTACTACTACTACTGCTGTACTATTCATTATCATCATCTTCCTCAGCTTTTACTACTACTACTGCTGTACTATTCAATATCATCCATCTTCCTCAGCTTTTACTACTACTACTGCTGTACTATTCAATATCACCATCTTCCTCAGCTTTTACTACTACTACTGCTGTACTATTCATTATCACCATCTTCCTCAGCTTTTACTACTACTACTGCTGTACTATTCAATATCACCATCTTCCTCAGCTTTTACTACTACTACTGCTGTACTATTCAATATCATCATCTTCCTCAGCTTTTACTACTACTACTGCTGTACTATTCAATATCATCATCTTCCTCAGCTTTTACTACTACTACTGCTGTAACTATTCATTATCATCATCTTCCTCAGCTTTTACTACTACTACTGCTGTACTATTCATTATCATCATCTTCCTCAGCTTTTACTACTACTACTGCTGTAACTATTCATTATCATCATCTTCCTCAGCTTTTACTACTACTACTGCTGTAACTATTCATTATCATCATCTTCCTCAGCTTTTACTACTACTACTGCTGTAACTATTCATTATCATCATCTTCCCCAGCTTTTACTACTACTATTGCTGTAACTATTCATTATCATCATCTTCCTCAGCTTTTTACTACTACTGCTGTAACTATTCATTATCATCATCTTCCTCAGCTTTTACTACTACTACTGCTGTAACTATTCAATATCATCATCTTCCTCAGCTTTTACTACTACTACTGCTGTACTATTCAATATCATCATCTTCCTCAGCTTTTACTACTACTACTGCTGTAACTATTCATTATCATCATCTTCCCAGCTTTTACTTACTATGCTGTAACTATTCATTCATTCTCAGCTTTTACTACTGCTGTATATCATTCTATCTTCTCAGCTTTACTACTACTTACATTGTGTATTCAGCGTTGACACTGGTTAACTTTTAAGTTTAAGTTATTAGGTTAACTTTCAAGTTTAGGTTATTAGGTTAACTTTTTCACATGAAGTATCAAAGCTATTGCTTTGAAACTTGGAAAACTTATTCACCATCATCAGTTGACTCTTGGCTGCAAGAACCATAACTCTTTCTTGCTTATTTGCAAGAACTACGTGTGCCCCTTTTACATTTAGTAGATGTAAGATTTCTTGGTTAGTTTTATGTTTAGGTTAGCTTTTCTCCACAACTATCAGAGCCATATCTCAGTAACCACTGCATGTAACTGATTGAAACTTCACACAACACTCCCTAAACCTCCAAAATAATAAAGTAAGATAATACTTATTTGAATTTAATGCAAAGTGTGGGCCTTTTACAACTTGAAAATGTCAGTTTTGCATGAAAACAACATATATTCCATTTTGCACATTATGTAATGTAAAAAAGCACCACGTGTAACGTTTTATCTACTACACACAATAACACATCTACTGCATATATTGGTTTTTGTACAATTGTACAGTAAAATAATGAAATTTCTACTGCACATAATGAAATATCTACCACATATAATGAAATATCTACTGCATATAATACAATATCTACTGCATATAATGAAATAATTACCGCATATAAGCAAATAAGTCATAATAAGACGGTCATGGCGTTCCATATTTGTTTCTTTTTATTTTCTTCTACTACTACCACTACAACAACAACAACTACTACTATTCATTATCATCCTCTTCCTCTACTTTTGCTATACTTCTGCTGTTCCATATCATCATATCATTCTACTTTCTACTTCAACAACTTTTACTTCTACTACTACCACAACTACAAATACTACATCTACTTTTCATTGTCATCGTCGTCGTCTTCTTTTCTTTCTACTACAACTACGGTTACATATCATTAGATTTTTTTTTATTTTTATTTTATCATCTTATTTTTCTCTTTCATTCCGCTACTAATGCTTCTTACATTTATTATCATTCACCGTTTTATTTTTTAACTACTATATTACTACTTCTACTATTCATTATCCTCTTCCTCTACTTTTACTACTATTACTATGGTTACATTTCATTATCGTACTCTTATAACTACTTAGCTACATTTGTCTTTCATTGTCTGTTTCATCTTTGATGAAATATTTGACAAGTGATATAATTATGATGATAATATCAACTATGTCAGGTAACAGTATATTAAAGGACCGCAGTGGAAATATAAGTTTTCAGTAACTCTTTTCTGTGTCATCCTTAACATATATTGTTTGATGACATGGCTATATTTATGCATACACCTGCTTATAGTTATTGTATGTTATGATATGTATATGCCATGAAATTGTACACTATTATGTTGAATAAAATCCATCCATCCATCCATCCATCCATCCATTCATCCGTCCGTCCGTCCGTCCGTCCTTCCTTCCTTCCTTCCTTCCTTCCTTCCTTCCTTCCTTCTTTCTTTCTTTCTTTCTTTTTCGTCTACTTTTACTATTTCTACTACTACTACTATTCATTACCATCATATTCTTCTACTTTTGTGGAGTTTAAATAATAGTATAATAATATGTAATTAAAAATGCATGTAGACCTGTAAACATCTGTTATATCATAAATGTACTGAAACATACTGTTTGTGTAAGGTGGTCAGTAGGATGGCTCTCCGACCTTCTGCTGTCGAATGGCGGGGAAAATAAAACGATAAACTTATAAAAAAATCCTCTTCTTTTACTACCACTGTTACATATCTTTATATTATTTTTATTCTACTTTCTACTATTACTTCTTAACCACCACTATACTATCTCTCAACTATTCATGGTCTGACTTGAAACTTGAAATGGTGACTAGGAGAAGTGCTGTGGCCAAAAACCTGAAGTCTACCTTGTTCCATTTTCCAATTATCTCCTTTATTTCATTTTATTGTAAGTTTTTGTCCAGGGTATTTCTTAACATTTATACAAGGTATTGTCTTAAAACTTAAAAAAATACATTATTGATGACAAGTGCAATGTCCAAGAACCAGAACTCTAACCGGTCCCATTTTTTATTGTCCTCCTTTATTTTATCTAATTACGATTTTGTCTGGAGCATTATCAAAAAAAAAAAAAAGAAAAAAAAAAGGAAAAAAAAAAAAAAAAGAAAAAAAAAAAGAAATGTAGGGTAAATTGCATGATTTTTCAGGATACTACGATTATGATAAAACTGTAAAGGTAAATCCATCTTCCATTTGAACATGCAGTTCATGATAAGGATTCAATGATAAAGTCAAGGCACAGGAATGGTTGAGTGTGCTGTCCTCTTACAGCTCTTGTTTTCTTGTTTACAACCACAGAATGTTGCAATAAGGCGAAAAAAAAAAAGTTGTAAGTTTCCACTAACATCTCCCAAAATATAAAGTCTGTAGGTCGGCTAAACTTTTATTATTTTTAACTTTATTTTCCATTTTTACCTTAAATTTAGAAGAATTGACGAAAAAAGCGTTTTTCAACCTTAATAGCCCGAATGCTACAAAAAAAAATGTTTAAGGCCGGTGAAAAAACAAAAAAAAACAAAAAAAAAAAACAGAGTCGGTCGGGTTAGTGAAAACAAGTTACTCTTTATTACGCCTAAGGGACCATGCATCTGAATATGGATATTGATATATGCAATACATACAGATAATTAAAAATCAATTTCTCAGTCAATGACTATTTGTGAACGAGCTGCTTTAAAGAACATCACAGCTCTTAAATTGTACATTTCTGTTCACAGTGGGCGGGGATCGTGCGAGATGGTTCAACAATCCAAATGACCTTGAAACTGTTCAATCAGCTTGATTGGTTTTTAAATGTTACCATGCACTACTACCAGAATGGCATAGATGAAAGTGTGGCCTGTGTCGATACGACCATATAAGTTAGTATTTATTAGTACGATTGGTAAACTCATATGATATTAGAATCATTTAAAGTTTTTTTATGAGTAGAGAAAGTCACTGTAAAAGCGAAATAAAAAATACTATTGTTTATGGCTCAAAAATAAGCAGAACTTATGATTTAATTGCATTTTTGTACTCTGCAATACAGAATGAAATGAAATATGGAACCCTTATACATAAAAGTCATGTTTTTTATGCAGTAAAACTAGTGAAGAGCAATTGTAGAATGAGAATATCACTTTAAAAATTTCTTTAATGATTCATATTTTTCAAGGATTCTCTTCTTTTTAACATTCATATACACGTTCTTTCTGTTTTGTATGTTTACATCAATCCATTCTTTCTGTTTTGTATGATATTACTGTAAATTACATCTTTATTCTACAGTACTAATGAGCGACTTCAACAGGTGTGGTTAATACAAACCATTTCCTCCAGCAAGATGAAGTGTTAAAGTTCCCTTCAACAATGACCAACTGTGCCTGGTGTACAAAAAATCCTGCAAAAGTCACATTTTTTCCACAGGAAAGACTGTAAAATCTCAGGATTGTCGATCTACAACTGCAGTCGGGGAATCAGACAACCCTTTCTTTCATAAGAAGAATCTCACATAGTTTGATTTCCTGTATTTTAGGACTCGGCTTTAGAAGGAAGAGCTATATTTTATTTGGGGTCTTCATGCGTCGTTAATGAAATGGTCCAGTTCATCCCCATTTTTTATTACTTATGAAGTGGGGCAAAATTTGTTCTTGTGAAGTGAAGTTATATTCTCATAGATTTCGCTTCTCCATAAGTAATTAATGAAATAGTCCCACTGACCCCCTATTCTTACTACATATGAAGTGCGACAAAATCTGTTCAGGTAAAGTTATATTTTCATAGATTTTGGGTCTTTATACCTATTTACTGAAATAATCAAATAATGTAATAGTTCAGCTCAACCCCTATTTCTGGCCACGTATGAAGTTAGGCAAAATTAGTTCAAGTGAAGTAATATTTTCATAGATATGGGGGTCTTCAAAAGTAGTTAATGAAAAAGTTCAGCTTACCCTTACTCTTACTTCTTATGAAGTTGGACAAAATCTTTTTAAGGAAAGTTATATTATTAAAAAGATTTGGGTCTTCATACGTTGTTTCTGAAACAGTCCAGCTCACCCCTATTCAAACTGCTTGTGAGCTGGGGCAAAATCTGTTCAGGTGATGTAAAATACTAAGAACTGGGGATCTTCATGCGTAGAAAAAGTCCAGTTCACCACCTTTTTCTCACAACTTGCAAAATGGGGCAAAATCTGTTGTAGTGCTTGGAAAAATATACTCATAGGTTTGAAGACTTCATATGTAATTACTAAAATAGTCCAGCTCAACCTCTTTCTTTGACTATTTTTGAAGTGGGGCAAAATCTGTTCTAGTGAAGTTTCATTTAAATGGATTTAGCTTCTTCATACGTTGTCACTGAAATAGTCCAGCTCAGCCCCGTATTTCTCTGCTCTAGTCAAGTTACACTGTCTTAGATTCGAGGTCTTCATGCGTCGTTGTTACTGAAATAGTCCAGTTCACCCCCTATTTCTGACAACGTATGAAGTGAAGCAAAATCTGTTCAAGTGAAGTTATATTTTCACAGATTTGAGGTCTTTATACGTAGTTTCTGAAATAGTCCAGTTGACCCATATTTCTGGCTCCTTGTGAAATGGGGCAAAATCTGTTCAAGTGAAGTTTTATTTTCATATATTTGGGGACTACACATACGTAGTTACTGAAATAGTGCAATTCACATCCTATTTTTGGCTAATGAGTAAATGGGGAAAATGTGTTTTAGTTGTTTTATATTTAAATAGATTTTTATTGACACTTGGAATATTCTAGTTTAATTCAGTTTGTCTTTGTGGGGAAAAACAGGTTGGGGAAAACTGAATACTTACACAGGCACATAAATTTGTGGCAGAGAACAGGGTCCTATACACTGATTCCACGATTATGGATGACTATGCTTAAGGTGGGTTCAGTGAATAATCAAAGGAAACATTTGCCACAAGAATTCCAATCATTTTTTAAAAATACACACTCATATTCTAACACGTTTTCATTTTCTTAAGCAGTCTTTTTCAAACTTCATTGCAATGTTAATGGCCATAATATCTTGGCTGTGTTTTATTATGGCTAATATCGGCGTATTCATCCAGGAGTTATGGCCCATGTACAGACTTACAAACAAAACACTAAAACAAGTTTCTCGTCAGAAACCACAAGGCCTTGAGTTAGGATACTTGGTGTGTAGCATGGCCTAGTGGACCTCTTCCAAGTTTGCTCAAATTATGGCCCTGGCATCAAAATTGGCCTAGTTCGAGAGCAAATTTGAATTTTCTTAGTTTAAAATTTACATTTCTTAGGGAATTTTATCTTACAGTTGTGTTTGAATTATTGGGATGATTCAGGCCGTCTGGTGTGCTGTTGGACGTTACCCTGCATGGTACAGAAGAAAGACGAGGGCGTGTTCCAATATATCACCATGTAAGTTTATTTGATATTGTTTTCCATTTTCATACGAACGCTTTTTGTTCACGAAAATGTATATGTTTCCTATTTTTCTAAGTTTTTTTTCCATTACAGTATTAAATATCTTCTTATTTTTTTTTTATTGTTTTTCCATTATAAAATACATTTTCTTATTTCTCTAACTATTTTTCCTCATTACAATATATGTTTATCTTCAGCTATTTAATAGACCTGCCAATGTCTGAAATAGTGGCACACAATGTTCAGAAACAAAAGAGTTCTCTGTGTTTGGGGTTCACAGATTTCAATTTCGATTGATAACGCCCCCCCCCCCCCCCCAATTAAAATGGCTGAGCTGTTGTCATGACCCTCTCATCAACATCAAAGTTGGGTTAAAGGTTTGCTCAGCTCCATCTCTCCATATTGGCATACTAAGTCTTATTCACTATCAAATAAGAAACTCATTTCATGAGAGCAGGTAACTCTAAATATCATTTTGTCATAGTTATGGCCCTTTTTCTTTGCTGGTTATTTTTCTTTGTTTAGGTCTGGGCTCAATGACGTGTGTCACATATTTTTTTTATTAACACTGAAAAATATAACAGTAACAGCTAACATTATATTATCCCTCATTCAGAAAAGTGAAGTACGCGATCTTGAGACAGACCTCGCATTTTGTTGAATGGAAATCAGATACAACGAATTTACATGATCAAATGTACAAACATGGTTGTCTTAAGCTAACTGATATGCATTCATATAAGACATTATGGATAAAACATTTTCAGAACACACAGATTGTGTTGTGGAGACCCGAAAATAGTACAAATTTGAACTTATATCATTCTTAATAATTGTGTATCCAAAGTGCCTATATGTTAGTATAATACTTATTCCAAATTAATACATCAAAACTTGATCTAATATTGATCAGATAAGTGTTTTTCTCCCATTGACATTTTAAAACACACCTTCACACAGGAATCAGTCCAGTTCTGTCCTACAACGAGAAGACAAGGTTGGGTGCGAGGGTTTTAATCACTTTGAGTTATATCTAATAACCTTCTGCACCAATCACATGTGATCTTTTGAATTGAATACAATTCTTCAAACTTTATAATAACATGTATGGCCATAATCTTTCAGGTAAGTTCGATTATGGCTGATATCGGTTAATTAAGTCAGGAGTTGTTGCCCTTAAGTTATGAAAAAAAAAAGCCAGATGTCATCTTGTTTACACTCTAGCATCTTCATTACTTAAGCAATCATCTTCACACTTGATGAAATTGTTTATGGCTTTTTATCTCTCGGCAAATTTCGATTCTGGCTGATATCGCCCCATTAGGTCAAAAGGTATGACCTTTTCATTCTAAAAGAATGCCAGATATCACTTTGTTAGCTCACCTGTGCACAGCTCAGGGTTGGGTTGACTTTTGTGATACTTGAAAGTCTATCATATTTCGTGGGTTAACAATTTTAGTGTTTACACTCTAGAAGCCACAATCCTCAAACTTGCTCAGACTGTATGTCTTGATAAAGTCTAGATCGAGATTGATCGTGGTCGAGACGGGGTCAAAATGTAGGTCACTAGGTCAAATCTAAGTTAAAATCTTTTACACACTAAAGGGGACACATTTTTGACCCAATCTTTCTTAAACGTGTTCAGAATGTTTGTCTTGATAATATCTAGGTTAATTTTAGCCAGAAAATTGCACCACGGGGTCAAAATGTAGGTCACTAGGTCAAATTATAATAAAAGTCTTGTTTTCACCACAGGTGTAACATTTTGTCCCAATCAGAAGCTTTGTCAATCTTGTTAAGAATGTTTGTTTTGATGATATCTCGATCAAGTTCGATCATGGGTAAGGTATGGTCAAAAAGTGGGTTACAAAGTCATTTTTTTAATAATCCTGTTTTCACTCTAGGGACTTTATAATATCTCGATCAAGTTCAATCATGGTTGGAGCTTGGTCAAAAAGTAGGTCACTAGTCAAATCTTAGTAAAATCGTGTTTTCATTCTATGATCGCATTTGTTAGCTTACCTGAGCACAACATGTTCATGGAGAACTATTAGGGTAGGTCTGTGTCCGTCGTCAGCAATTTCTTTTAAACAACTTCTTCCCCTTAACCACTGAACGGATTTTGACCAAAATTCACAGGATGGATCCTTATGAGGCCCTCTATCAAAGATGTTTAGTTGTTTTGATTGGTTGAAAATGTAGGTCACAAGAGCTAAAATAGATTTTAAAATGCAAACTCTGAAAATCTTCTTCTGCAAAACTTTAGAGCCTAGAGCTTAGATATTTGGTGTGAAGCATTGTCGAATTGACCTCGTTTGTTCAAATCTTGATTGTCGGGTCAAAATTGGCCCCGCCGCAGTCAGACCAGGACTCAAACCCGGAACCGCTTATACAAGTCTCTCACTGATAAGGGTTACATATTCCCTGCCAATTTGGAATTCGTTCCAGAACTTACGAGATCAAATTGATGTTGTTCCTGACAAACATAAAGGCAGTAAACACCAGAGAACTGATTTGATTGTTTTTAGCTCGAATAATCGAAGAATATGTTTTTGCAGACACCCTTGCGTCGGCGTTGGCGTTTCAGCTTTTGGTTAAAGTTTGCTTGCACGTTACTATAAACCTTAAATCTCAACCTTATCTCAAAAACAATTCATGGTATTGACTTGAAAGTTTATGAATATGTTCAGTGGCATCAGACAACCAAGGTAATTAACTCTCGACTGAATTTAATACAATTATGACCCCTTTTTAACTTAGAAATGTTGGTTAAAGTTTTATATGCAATAGAAAATTTGGTTAAAGTTTTGCATGCAAGCTACTTTCCAGCTTATATCTCAATAACCGTTCATGGTATTGACTTGAAAGTTTATGAATATGGTTAGGGGCATCAGACAACCAAGGTAAATAACTCTTGACTGAATTAAATACAAATTATGACCTTTTTTAACTTAGAAGTGTTGGTTAAAGTTTTGCATGCATGGTATTTTCATACTTATATCTCAGTATCCAGGTATGGGATTGATTTGGATCATCTTTAATATGTTAAGGGGTATCATAATATCAAGGCAGATGACTCTTGATGGAATATATTACAAATCATGCCCCCTTTTTAACTTAGAAATTTTGGTTTAAGTTTTGCTTGCAAGAAATTCCATGCTTATTTTTCAGTAAACCTGAGACTTTAATTATATACAGTGTATGCGAAGGAAAGAATTGAAATAGGTTTCATTTGATTTACCAAAAAGAATTTCAAATAGTCTAGCGTGCTGTCCTCTGACAGCTCTGAGTTTACCGTCGCTGCGACAGTATTTCAGTCATATTGCGACGTCCAGCTAATTACAGGTAGACCCCGAATGCACTGTGGCATCCGGGTAGGAACACCGACCCACCGCAAGCCAGCTGGAAGTCTTCCTCACATGAAAATCCGAATGACCCACCGGGGTTCAGCGACTTTACCCTCACGGCCTGACATTAGTTAGAAAAAAATGTTTGTGGATTGAAAGGTTTTATAAAGTTTTACAATGGTGATATAAAGATATTGTAAAATAAATTATTGTTCTTATTCAAGAAATAATTTTAATTATTCATCATGAAAAGAAAAAAAATGCCCAGAAAATGTGTTTTTAAGATGCTCCACATATATGCCATATTGATATAACATCTATAAAAACATTGTCTATAAAGCATGGTGATAAATATCTATATTACTATAAGCGCGAGCTGACTTTTGTGTCGGATTTGGCGCCGATACGAAACAATACTATGTATACAGAGTATCACGGTTATTCAGTAACCATTCAGTAGTTGTGTTATTTGTGTTTAAAAATAAATAATTTTGCACAGTTTGCGAAAAATTATGGTGAATCTATCGAAATTGGGTGAATCTAAAAATAGTAACATTTCTTGGGAGCACCGTTTGGTATAGTGGGTTCTTCGTATTGTTCGAAAATACGTCTACTTTTTCTAGCCCCGCAACCACGTTACAAAGCAATTAAATCGGTTTTGTGTCCCCATTTTAAATACATGGGACCAATAATTAATATTTGAGAGTCATCCAATTTATGCTGTCTGGCGTTTAGGAACGCTCGGAATGAAGACGCTGTTGCCTGCCATACGTATAAACCACGATGTTCATGTATTCACCCGTGAAAAGCATGGTATATGGCTCTTCAAAGCTGTGTGCAGTATTAAGCAGGATTTATACCTGATTCAAATTTAAAATTGTCACACCAATATCGGGCAACGGATTAAACTTCCGCATTTTGTTAGCACCATATCATACGTCTTTGATTTGTGATCCTCTTTTTTAATTCGTTTATCATTCCTGTAGATTTCGTTTAATTCTGTTATGCATGTTATGTTATTCTAACTAAGAAAAGAAGTTGTCATAACTTAAACTTAAATCTTAAATATATTGTCTATAGAATTTTGCTATGGATATTTCTTAACAAAGGGCATTAAGATATTATCGCCATGTTATTGGTACACGTACCATATATTGTCAGCCTTGGAACCTTAAAATTTAAGATGTTTAAGCTGAAGACAAAGGGACATGACTGATGGTAAAGGACTATTCTCCAAATTTAACTTTCTTTAACATTAATACATTAAGCAAATATCATCAGTCTATCTGCTGCGAACATTTTTTTTTTCAAAAAGAGCAAAAACTCTAAGGGAAAGAGCTGTTCTTGGAGATATTTATTCGCAACATCAGACTCTTAGACAGGAACAAAGTGATGCTGCAGAAATTTAATTCTGAAAGGAAAGGGCTGTAATAGAAAATGTTTGTTCGAGACACATCATCTCCAAGCCTTTGTTCTTTGTTGTTTAATGGTAGAAAACTGAAGATTTTTTTTTTAAATAATTGAAAAGTTTTATATTATTTGAAGTGAAAAGTATGTACATAATTATTAAAATCTTAGATTGATCCTCCGTTAATCTGTGCATCACCCATGCTGATAAGACTGTTCGGATCAATCTACGATAGTAATAATCCGTTTTAAATCCGTGATGATACAATCGAGTGAATGTTAAATGTTGTTACGGTATGAGTTTCCTATGCAGACACACAAATCTTTTTATGTATGTATAGTGTTAATAAAATGTTTCAAACAACCATATGCTGTTTATTTTCAATGAAAGACTATCTGTATGCACGCCTGTATATATAGGTGTGTGTATGTTAAAGCACAAAGTGGAGTGAGAGAAGAAATCGGCGAAAATAACAAATAAACTGAATAAAGTATTAAAAAGAAAAATACAAAAACAAACACTAATTTAAGAACGGGAAATGATATATACCGAAACAAAAGATCCACACTACGAAAATAAAGTAACAACTAAATACGTTGAATCGTGACATACAGAAATCGGTTCAATAGGTTCATTTGTACCCATATAGTGTTTAGCGGCCAATCCATTGTAATCTTAAAACAATAGCAGCATATACTGACGTGATCCGGTATGCACTGTTTCTATTGTTCTTCTTTGTTCTATAGGGACTTTCCCGATTGACATATTCACCTCTTTATTTATTTCAGGTACATTGTTATTTCATGAATATATCTTAATTGTTTTACTGACGAAGTCGCTTATGTGCTGTGATTGGAAAACGTGGACACAAACATGGTTCAAATTCAGAATTTGGCAAAGACATTGTACATAGATAGATTTCAGTACTTGAGGCTTGTTATATAAAAGAGTTGATAAAACACGCAATTAATACAAACATACATATAAAATACATACACAGGCCTTCATACATACATGATACATTCATATATAGGCCTACGTAGGCCTTCATACATACATCCCTACACAGGCCTTCATAGGTACATACATAGACCTTCATACATACATCCCTACACAGGCCTTCATAAGTACATACATAGACCTTCATACATACATCCCTACATAGGCCTTCATAAGTACATACATAAACCTTTATACATACATTTCATACATATCTACATACATAGGCCTTCATAGGTACATACATAGACCTTCATACATACATGCATACATAGGCCTTCATTCATACATATCTATATACATAGGCCTTCATAGGTACATACATAGACCTTCATACATAAATGCCTACATAGGCCTTCATTCATACATATCTACATACATAGGCCTTCATAGGTACATACATAGACCTTCATACATACATGCCTACATAGGCCTTCATTCATACATATCTATATACATAGGCCTTCATAGGTACATACATAGACCTTCATACATAAATGCCTACATAGGCCTTCATTCATACATATCTACATACATAGGCCTTCATAAGTACATACATAGACCTTCATACATACATGCATACATAGGCCTTCATTCATACATATCTGGGGCCTCCGTGGCCGAGAGGGTAAAGTCGCTGACTTTAACACTCACTCAGCCCCTCACCGCGTGGGTTCGAATCCCGGCAGGGTCATTCGGATTTTCATGTGAGGAAGCCTTCCAGCTGGCTTGCGGTAGGTCGGTGGTTCTACCCGGATGCCTCTGTGCATTTGGGGTCTTCCTCCACCTGTAATTAGCTGGACGTCGCTATATGACTGAAATATTGTCGAAGCGACGGTAAACTAAAATAGTCAAGTCAAGTCAAGTCAAGTCATACATATCTACATACATAGGCCTTCATAAGTACATACATAGACCTTCATACATACATGCCTACATAGGCCTTCATTCATACATATCTACATACAAAGGCCTTCATAATACATAGGCTGACATACATATGCCTATAAACTTACATACATGGGCCTACACTCATACATACATATGCCTATATAGGCATACATAAATACATACATACAGAACTATTCATTCCATTCTAAACAAATCTGTGGATAATAAACTTTCTTTTGTTTTCCAACCTTTTGTTATTTCAGTATCGTGTAATTCTATACCCATAACCAAAAGTAGACTAGCCAAAATCATTTCCTGTTGAAATAAGTGAATAGCGAGGTTCAATTAAAGAATGAGAAGACACTATTATGTTTTATTTACACTCATATTTGGATTCATTCCTCCAGTAGCAAGTGAGCTGTTTTTAAATATATTCTTTATTTGTATTTTGTAATGAAGAGACTATTTTTGAGTACTGATATGTTAAAACATGTGTTCTGTTTTTACTATTTAGAATGTGTTCAGAACTCGAGCTTTTAAATGTAGTTAATCTTGATAAAGTTATCAAAATTCAGTCAAGCAACGAATTGGATGATTTGTGGTTAATGAAGTGAATCACTTAACTTTGAAATGCACAAATAAATGTTTCAAACGATAAACGTTTAAAAG
>CM037787.1:3858147-3869052 GCA_021229015.1 Solen grandis
AGGACGGAATTTTTAAAATGTTAATTTTATTTTGGGTTTTAGTCGGAAATTTAAAAAAATGTTCTTTGATATTGGGTTCGGAATATAAAAATTTTTACTTTGTATTGGGTAGTTGGAATATAAAATGTTAACTTTGATTTTGGGTAGTCGGAATATATAAATTTTAAACTTTGATTGGACGGTCACATTCATAATCCATCCTGGATGTTCAAAGTTATTATTTAAGGACCAATTGCCCAATATATAATGTTCTGCTTGTGTGGATTCCAATTTTAAATGAATTATTATGTACGTAGAAAATGAGCTTTTTCCACATTGTTACAAAAGCATTTCACTCTGAGTACATGAAATAAGTACATGCATTGTGATTGGATAAGATACCCACACATATTATCGGTATCTTGCAACAATTTTATTAGGTGGTTTATAGACCTTTAGCTTCTCGTAGTTAAGCAGTGTGTATTTTATACTCCCTGATATAGAACAGATAGCCCACAAAACAAGCGCACGCCCTTTTTTGGCATTTAACATTCGGGTATTTAGTTATTGTCTTCTGTTAATCTACATTTAATTATTCTGAATGAAGGTATCATAGTATTATAGTCAAATTCAACGAGGTAAAGAACCCATTTTTTTATTTCAGGTGATAATGAATCACATATGTTCTGTAGATAAATATGCGATTTAAATGCGCGATGTATTTTGTTTTACCCCAGGCGCTGAAAAAGGCAACGTCTTTATCGCCCAAATAGTTTTGCACTTTAAAATCATGTCTTTTTTTGTTGTTTTCTTTTTCATTTATTTTGACCATGTTGTTAAGATTGTGTATTTTATTCACAGCAATGCGTTAAATTGGTTTCAGTCGGAATCACAAAAAGACACAGAGTTTGAAAGGTATGTAAGAAATAGATCTCAGATATTAAGTTTTAAAAAGTTCTACATATAAGAAACTCTTTTGTGTATTGGAATTAAAAAGTAACAAGCTTGAATCGGTTTGGGAGAAAATACTTTGTACAGTAGATTAATATGTGTCATCTATGTCTACTTGCATGGTGGGTTTACTGTTTTTGCGTTTTTTTTCCCATTCATGTTTTTTATTGTAATAACTATAGGAAATGTTTGTATTTTTATATCCGAAACAGTACCTATCTCATTTTGCGTTATAAATAGAAGCAAAACGTCTGCATTTTCCCCGTTTTTTTTGTTTTTGTTTTTTTGACGTTTACGTTATTCATGGTGACGTAGTTTCCGTTGTTTATGTTTAAAAGTTTTGTTATCCTGATAAAGGCGTTAGCCGAAATGTTGAAATAAAACCATAATATTTTTTCCTACGTGTTGTCGTTGATTTTTCAATTTAGGAGGAAAGTTAGTGTCGATACCCAAATACTCTAGTTGGGGGGGAGAAAATATGTTTTTTGATATACAGGAACAATGAATTCTGTCTAAGTTTTGATTTTGTCCAGGTTTTACCTTATACATTCAGATTCACGCAAAGAAAGAATCGACTGGTGTTTACAGAAGTTACATTATCTGAAAACAGTTGAGTCTATATTTTTAAAGCAGCAAATTACCTACTTTTTATGATCACAGTATATGGTCGTGAGAAAATTACAAAAAAATCAAAACTGTTTTTAATTACAATTTTTTTGAAAAATTTTGTATAATTTAAAACAATTTTTATGTATAAAATTAAATATTTCGTTCTATCAGAGCAACGTACCTTCCATTTGGAAAGACGATTTGCAATAAAACAGACGGACAAGAAAAAGAGAGTTTATTTTTAAGTTTGAAATCATTTAAATATAATTTATTTTTTTCTTACCATTAAAGTAAGTATATTTGTCGTGTTATCCAAGCAGGTTAGTTCTACAGATAAAAATTTCTGGTTTTATTCAATTTTAGACACAAAGTTTACAAGGTTTTAATCTTCAACACCACAAAAGGACGAGACCCGGAAGTGTTACTGAGGATGCTTTCAGGGAGTTCGTTACTAGCATATTATATTGAAAAGTTTGAGATTGCAAGAAAAAATATCATTCATATTATTCAAATAAAACATATGTACCTGAGGAAAAGCTTATAGGTGGTTCCTGTCATAAATGCAATGATCTTGATCAAACTGCATTCACATAATAGACAAAAGCGGAGCATATTCTGTTTGTGACAATAATAAGATATACACTAATGCAGAAAATTGGGTAAATTTTACTTATCTCCGCCAAAATGTGATTTATTACAATAGGTGCTTCTTTTTAAACGTCTACCACTTTTATTTCAGGAATGGGCCGTTTGATGCAGTTCTTTTCTTTTCCAAATGTCGCCAATGAATGCTTAAAATGTGCAGGTAATAATTTTGTTCTTAACTTTACATTCTGTTACATTCTGCAAATTGATCATGCAAAGGCTTGAATCATATGAATTCTGCAAATTGATCATACAAATGCATACCTCATGTCAATTTTGCAAATTGATCATATAGAAGCATGAGTTACGATACATTCTTCAAATGATTATACAATTATACACAGACATAAGTCATGTTACATTCTACGAATTGATCAGACAAAGGCATAGGTCACGTTACATTCTGAAAATTTAATTTACAAAGACATGAGTCACGTTACATTCCGCAAATGGATCATACAATGGGATGAATCATATCAATTCTGCATATTGGTCAAACAAAGGCATGAATCATGCAATTGAAAAGGCATGGTTCGTGTCACATTCTATTAATAAATCATACAAAGGCATAAATTAATATTACTTTCTAAAAATTGATCATTCAAAGGCATGAGTTAAGAAATATTCTTCAAATTGATCATTCAAAGGGATGGGTCATGTCATGCAGCGGGATGAGTCATGTCACATTATACGACTTAATCTTACAAAGGCAGACTAAAGTAACATTCTAAAAATCGATCATTCAAAAGCATAAATCATGTTACATTCTACGACTTAGTCATACAAAGGCATTCTACAAATTGATCATTCAAAGGCATGAATCATGTACCATTCTCAAAATTGATCATACAAAGACATGAGTCATGTTACATTGTTCGAATTGATCATACAAAGGCATGAGTCATATTACAGTCCGCGAATTGATCATACAAAGGCTGAGTCATATTACAGTCCTCGAATTGATCATACAAAGGCATGAGTCATATTACAGTCCGCAAATTGATCATACAAAGGCATGAATCATATCATATTTTACGAATTAATCATACAAAGGCAAAACTCATGTTGCATTCTAAAAATTGATCATACAAAAGCATGAGTCAAGGTTTATTCTGCAAATTGATCATACAATGACACAAGTCATGTTACAATCTTCAAATTGAACATACAGAGGAATGAGTTATGTCACATTTTACGATCATACAAAAGAATGAGTCATGTTATATTCTGTAAATTGATTATATTGTTCATACAAAGGCATGAGTTGTATCTCATTCTACAGTTTGATCATACAAAAGAATGAGTCATGTTATATTCTGTAAATTGTTTATATTGTTCATAAAAAGGCATGAGTCGTTTTCTCATTCTACATTTTTGATCATACAAAGGCATGAGTCTGTTACTTTCTGCAAATTCATCATACAATACTAAGTCGGTACGGTGTTTAGAGAGTGACAAATTTTTTAAACCTTTTAATGGCACTTTTCGTTCAAAATTCTATTTATTGTAATGGACTGATCGATAAAACAGTTATGGAACGGGAATAATTATGAGTGAAGGAATCTTAACGTTGAAATGTTGGCCGAAAGATACATTTAATATATAAATATTAGATATCATGAATACTCATTTTGAATGAGGTCTTATACATTTCAGACCAGACGAACATAAAGCATCGAAAGGAAATTCAGACACATAAATGCATGGAAAACTGCAGGCCTGGGAGAGAGTGGTGCGGAAAGTTGCCCTAGATACATACAGGATACACACGGAGTTTTATGATGCAGCGCTAGTTTCAATTCAGATATTCCCTCTGAAAGAAGAACACCTTTGCCCAGCCCGGTACCATTCACGTCAAAACCAAAGAGCTCTTGTTGAAGAAGGAATGAAGAGAGAGACTCAATTTTCCCATCAGTGTCATGTTGTATTGTTTTGGGTGAAAGGTTTAGTTAAAGGGTCAGATAGAAAACGAAGAAGGAAAGCAAAGGGCATGAAGATAAGAGAGAAGTTTTCGGCAAAGGAGGATCATTTGTGTAAAGAAAATAGCTGGCATTCAAGCACAGATATGGAAGATTTTAAAAGATCGACGTGGATATAATGTTGATGGTGAAAAACAAAAACAGATACGGGTTCTAATATCAGGCAGTATTCATTTATTTGGGGGCTGCTTTGCTAGTTATGAGATATCAAAGAAATATCAGCTGTTAGTAGTCAGCAATGAATTACTCAGTCATGCTAAAATGTCACCTTGGAAAGTCAGTTAGGTGAAAACAAATATGATTATCGTGAAAATACATTCTGACGTCACAGTTAAAATTCACTTCTAACAATAGTCATCGTTGATGCAAATCTTGATATTTAGCTTACAAAACCCTTATTTTAAATTTACACACAACTTAAATTGAGTGACTGTAACGCTAAACCTAAAGATAATCCATATTTACTGTTATGGCTTGATGAATATTATTTAACTGATTTAAAAAATGGTATATAAATTATTGGATTTTTTTTGCCATGTAGCTGTGAGAATCCCATCTACAAAATTTGGGATAAGCAAACTTACACTGATTTGACTGCTCTTAGAATTTTGATCCGGGTTTGATTGGTCTGTTTAAGGCGTCAAAACACGTCTATAAAAGGTAAAGGGTGAACAAATCAAATAAAAAAAACCAAAACGACGTAGAATCGCTCCATGTACTGCAAAGCACTGCATTGTAAAATTTAAAATTTAATATTGTTCAAATAGTTTTCTAACATTTTCAAGGATGAGGGGCCCTTTTTTTTGTTACGTTTTATTAAGTATAACAATTTGGTATGTTCTGAGACGTCTTACGATGCACATGATACCCACTGAAACGTCAAAGCAGTGACCTTACCTTTACCTTACCCTTGACCTTTTGAATGAGGGGTACCTGGATAGCGTACTGGTAACGCGCTTTGCTTTTCACCATGCGTCCCGGGTTCGATTCCTGGTCACGTACATGAGAGGGTACAGGGGGTCGCCCATCCTGACACGTGGGTTTTCTCCGGTTTCCTTCCAATTAATGACCACATTTCGCCTCCACCAGAGCCATCGAGAGTGATTAATATAAGTTGTGATAACTTGTTTCGTAATTGATGTGAAATAAATAAAGTTATAACTTTTTTTTAACTTTTTTTTTTCTTTTGAATGATTAACAATTATTTCCTTTTAATGTTCGAATATTAACATTATATGGAAAATACCATTTACACGATTAGAAAGACAAAAAAAACTTCATGGTAGGCCATTAATCTTTAATACTTACCAATATACATAACTTCCTCCGCTAAATGTGCTTATTGTCAGCTGTCTCACTTTTCTGGGATATTTTTATACTAGAATGAGCATAATTACTAATTTTCAGTTGCCCTCATTTTCAGTTCATAATATTTTTCCCTTTTTGTTTGTTATACATCAGCTTCACATATGTGGGGCTATATGAAGAAATACGCTCGTAGGTCCCGTCACGAACAGTCCCGCCCTACACTCACATGACATAAAAACAAGGTGGGAGGCGGAATATCAATTACCGTTAGGAATATTTTTTGTTTATTACCGTCAGGAATATTTTTTGGCACTGGGATATTTATTTGCTTTTTATTTGTATCTGTGGATTTTTTTAAAAGGTTAGTGTATATTAGAAGAATAAATAACAAAGAAATTAAATATCCTTTATTAGGGTCATTCTTATCTAATAAGTGTGTGTGTGTGGGGGGGGGGGGGGGGCGGCGAAGTACAGAAAAGTGAGAGAGTTGCATCAATACTAAGTCATATTTAAACGAATACACATCCTTAATACAATCTACGCACAATTATGGGGCTATCACGAATGCCAGCATAATCATTTGAAGTAACCTTATTTGTAACGTTACATTTAATCAATCGACCTATAGGTGGCTTTACGGTTAGGTTGCAATGATTCACTTTAATGCCATGCAATATTAAAACAAGTGATTGCTCTCCTGTATATTTCTATTTATGTGTATTTACAATTATCATTGCTGCTATTCACTGCTTTTGGTCTTTTAAACTTACAATGACATAATCATCATCTTCTTAAAATATCATCATCATCATCTTAAAATGACATAATCATCATAGATTCATCATCATCATCATCTCTCTCTCGCTCTCTCTCTCTCTCTCTCCGCAGAAATTTAAATTCCCTTGAAAAATACAAAAATCCCCGCCCCTTATTTCCCCGCAGCAGTTTTTACCCCTGTTTAAATACAGAAACCCCCCCAAAAGTATTTACTTCCCTTGATAAATACAGTTCCCAGGGACACATGGGGAAACTTTGGCTGAGGGGTTTATTTTTTCACTTTTGATTTTAATTTAAAGGTATTTCATAACCATTTTTTTTTTTTTTAAAAACATTCGAAAGGGATGAAAAGAGAAATAGTGAAAAGATTTTCGGGTTTTAAATAAACCCTTTTTCCCAGATAAAACAAATCAGATTCTTTCCCGGACATATTTTAAGGTTGCTTTAAAATGTGGAAATTTCATGAATAAAATCAGACAGATGGCTAAATTGCAACTTTTACCCTTTATTTAGCCTAAAAGATAGCAAAACACTGTAAAAGTAGCGTTTTGGAAAATCACATTTGTGGCCCCTATCCCAAAAAGGTTACAAGCTTTGTTAATTTTGGACAACGACTATTTTGGATGCAATGAAACCATACCACATTTCCAAAAATTTTTGTATGATAAAAAAATTGGCGTTTTGTCGTCCATTCTTTGGTTTTAAAAATGTTGGAAACGGGTCGTGTCAGTGACTAAAAACCCCGTAAATTATGGCTTTTGAGTTAAGAATATTTTTAAATTTAAAAAATTTAAAAAAAAAGAGAAGTGAATAAGACATAGAAATCCCCAAAGTAAGTGGTTATTTATGTAATTTTGTAATGTATTTTTATGTATGTATGTATGTATGTATGTTAATGTAACTTATGAAACCTTTTTTAAAAGGGTAAACTTAAAGGTGAATTTATACACTTATAGTCTCAGAAAAAAAAAACAACAACAAAAAAAAAAAAAAACAAAAAAGGAAAAGAATTTTTTAAATTTTAAAACAAACCAACAATTTTTTGTCGCTTCACCTGCCCTCAATGGACGCCAATTTTCCCGAATATAAAAAATTTTTTTACGTCAATGAAAGTTTTTTTAAATTAAAACATCAAAAACGGCCCCAAAAAAAAATTTCAAAAATGATTCTTTTTTTTTGTTTGTTTTTTTTTTGTTCCTTTTCATTGTTTGTTCAATTTTTTTTAAAAAAACGTCACCAAAATATTAGTTTTAATTTTTAAAAACCCCCCCCCCGAATTTTGTTTATGGCAAATTTCGTTTCACCCCCCTTTTTAATTTAAAACCCAAAAACATGGGGGGCCCCCCCCAAAATGGAAGGGTTCCCCCTTTTTTCCCCCCGGGGAAAAAAATTAAACATAATGTTTTAGGGCTTTTTGGGGAAAAAACCTTTTGAGACATTTTTAAAAAAAAAAAGTAAAGAAAAAAAAGGAACCCGCAAAAAAAAGGGTAAATATCATTAAATAAAAAAATTGTAACAAATTTAGTTTTATAGAAAAAGAAGCATTTTTATTAAAAGTTTTTATAGCACCCAAACAATAAAAATGAATTTTGTCATTAAATTCAAGCTGACGTGAATATCAAGTGCTCATTTATACCAGCTTTAACACGGGTCCTTATGCATTGGCAAAAGTCTTGATGTCACTTATACGTTTAATGGTGCAACTCTCTACCTTAGTTCTTTGTTCGTCTTACTATCATTTTATAATACACATTTATCTAAATATTTCTTTTATATATAAAAAGGTTGTTAAAATTCAGTAAAATGTTAGGTACTAGTAATGCAAAAATATAACCAACTTCCTATATTTTGTTAAGAATCCTTTAACTTGCGAAATGGAATTGATAAATGATCAGAGACATCATATTTTTGGGTAGTTAGCGAGAAATATACAAACATATACTCGTATAAGCTTACATTTATTTTTGTGTTTTTGACATGTTACCTCCACTCTTGTATTACCTTTATATGTATGTCTGTTTAGCGATAATCGAATGTTATGTAGGTTATATTCATTAAACGTATAGTCGGTTTTACAATAGCAGATAAATTGTATCTGGTAACTTTAAATGAGCATGGGTCGGAACGTATCACTAACATACATAATGCAGACTAACCCAATTCTGGATGGTATGCGTCCTGTTGGGTTAAAAAGACAAACGACGACAACGAAATATATATAATTCCTTATTCCAAATGTATGTACAAATATTGTTAAAATACATAAAAATAAAACAAACCAGAGATAATCATGAAACGTTTACATTTTTTATCTTTCAGACAATGTCAGATGTAACTCTTCTAGAAATCCAAGTTGAAGCTCTAGACAAGAAAAATGCCCCTCTCTCAAAGGCTAAAAAAGCTCTATTTATTCCACGAATATGGTGAACAGACTAAAAAACAAACACAGGAGAACGCCAAATCTTCAACAGTAAAAAGATAACGTTGTTTCATACATAAAGGAGTGACTTTACTTTCATCCAGAAATAAAAAAAATACGAAATACAAAATACTCAAATAAATAGTTCTATTGTTGATTTTTCTTGTAAGATTGTTTTTTTTGTTTTGTTTTTTTTTCACTTGTGATTTAAGAAAAAAGTACTTTCACTCGTTATTTTTAAATATTTATAACCACGAGTAAAAATTAGAATATTAAAAAGAAATAACAGTAAATTTCCTCTTTACTAGTATATTTGGTAAATGACATAAAAGTGATCTTTCAGCAATGGTCCTATCATATGGAGGATTACCTGTTATTGCTTCCAATTAAGTTGCGATTTTAGTCTGAGCGAAACTAAACAAATTGGAAATTTTCTTTGTTTCTTCCTTTGCCGCATGATCCACACACAAAAAACATACAAAATTAATATACAAGGATTGTCCAGTGTTGAATAAGTATCAATAGATCAATGAACTGAAAATGAAAAAAAGGGAAAGAAAGAAAATTAACACTTTCTTTTGCTGACTGATGAATACTGTGTTATATTAGTGACATAAAGTCAATATCTCACAGTGTGCGTGATATAGATCTGCCTACAAAAACTACTTTTTACTTATAATGGGTAAATATATGGTATGTAGCAGCAGTTAGAATAAAAGATAAAATGTTTGTTTTTAGTGAATATGGATTGTATCTCATCTCGAAGTGACACAATTTTCACAAATATTAAAGTGTATCACTTCTCGGTGAAATATATTCCATATTGTTGGGCTCGACCCAACGTTTGATTCTCCTCTACAGGGTGTGTGTGTGTGTGTGTGTGTGTGTGTGTGTGTCACTGTGTCGTAGGGTGTAAATTCAAATAAAGCTTAACAAAAATTGGACTCCCTTGAATACTTAACTCTTGACCAAAATAACTTTCTCACTTATTAAATGGGACACAGTGATACACAGTGTTTCAAATACAGAAACTTAATTAACCCCTATTTTCTTTAAGTGCCAGAGCCACAACTACTAAAATATTATAAGTATTACTTAAATGCTATATGATTAAGCACTATTACAGGTCATCACAATAATATATATGAATGATGATTTTCTAAATCTTAACCTTTTTATATCCTATCTCGTTCAATATAGACCTTTATGTTATATTAATTATTTATTTTAAAGAGACGAGTTTTCTCTTAATGATTAATTCCTTCAAATAATTCAGTTACAAAATAAACCAAAACTAAAATCAAATAAGATGAATGAAGGTTACTGTTCAAAAACGAATGTGGGAGTCCCCGATTCCAAATGTGCAACCCCTTTTATACTCTCAAAATCAAACAATCCAACACTCTTTCAACAGTTTTCAATCAGAGGTACACAAAGGGTTAATTAACTAAAGGTACAAGGAAACATCATAACCTAAGTATAAAAACTAACATGATATTCCTGTGTCATCTATAATATGTTTCAGGTAAAATATGATTTTAAACAGGCTAAACAAATGCCTAGGACTGCTAATTCGGCAATTTAAACTGATTAATACAATAAACATCACTATCTAACAGTCCCTAAATGATCCTCATCTAACATATTCTGTGAGATGGTTATGATGTCACTGTGATGTCATTATGATGACGTCATTAATACATGGAATGCACAAAGCATCAGGATAACATTGGTATAAGTTAAAGTGAATAATCTTGATAAATAATAATAGAAATTACTTTAAAAGAGGATTTATAGAATGGCAGAATCTGAGAATGATACAATATTTTGCAAAAGAAAAATTGAAATGCCAACAAGTTAAAGTAATTAAATGACATACATATGGATGTCAAAAAAAGTAAGTTTAGACATTAGCTTTCACAATTGACAGATTAAAGTAAACAGATAATTCAGTTTTATTTAAATCAATGAAAAACATGATAAGGTCAGTGCCCAACAATATTCACTCAAAACAAACAAATAGTCTGTATATATCCTGTTAAACAATAAGGTAGACAACTATTCAAAATATAAAATAACATACATGTAAAAATTTAAAAAAAAAGACCAATGCTGTGTTGCTCAGATAAAAATATTGCAACATTAAAAACTTAACGTTTTCTGTGTTTATTTACGCAACAATTTTAGTGAAAACACTGGCAACTAACATCTATCTTCCATTAAAACAATATCATTTTG
>CM037787.1:3869152-3887132 GCA_021229015.1 Solen grandis
AAAATAAGAATAAACTGGTCACCGTGGTTGCTTTTCAAATACATATATCGATATCTCATCTATCGATCCATCTTTTTTTTTTTTTTTTTTGGTTCCACCATAAAGTCATTCTTACATTAATTTTGGAGATACTTTTCAAGAAATTTGTTTGTCGTCATCAACATAATGTAGCTAAAATTAAAACGTCTTAATATTTTCGTAGAGAATTAAACCAACAGTACTAAGCGATAAGTTATACTTATATACTTGGGGAAAATATTACCATTCTTTGTTTCATAATTTCATAATTAAATTCTGTAAACAGTTGGTAATGAAACAGGTTAAAGCAAACCAATTTATAAATACCAATATCAATTTCATAAAGCTGATATGTTTTGGATAGCGTCTACTAAGACGTTTCTATAGAAAATATACGGCTGAAGTGTTCTTTTGAAATAAATCGCTGTTAGATTTGCATTTTCCGAGCTACTGATAAGCTAAGCTACAATTTTTAAATATCGAGATGAAGTTAATAAATAAAAAAAATCAGTAACAAATAGTATATTACAGGACTTGAGCAGTGTCAGTGGTTAGGGCGAAACCAGAAAATAACCACTCCAGGAATAACCTTCTACCTGGACGGTGCACACACCCTTGAGAGTGTACAGGTAAAGGTCATAACCTTGGCCATTTGTATTGTCGACAACTTCGGTGTTTGGAGATTGTCCGATTTCTTTCAGGGCTGAAACTTTAATATTGGGTATTCGGAATATATAAATGTTAACTTTGATATTGGGTATTCGGAATAAATAAATGTTAACTTTGATAGTTGGTAGTCGGAATATATAAATGTTAACTTTGATATTGGGTATTCGGAATAAATAAATGTTAACTTTGATATTTGGTAGTCGGAATATATAAATGTTAACTTTTATATTGGTTAGTCGGAATATAAAAATGTTTACTTTGATATTGGGTAGTCGGAATATAAAAATGTTAACTTTGATATTGGGTAGTCGGAATATAAAAATGTTAACTTTGATATTGGGTAGTCGGAATATATAAATGTTAACTTTGATTGGACGGTCGGAATATAAAATGTTAACTTTGATTATCAGTAGTCGGAATATTTAAATGTTAACTTTGATATTGGGTATTCGGAATATATAAATGTTAACTTTGATATTGGGTAGTCGGAATATAAAAATGTTAACTTTGATATTGGGTAGTCGGAATATATAAATGTTAACTTTGATTGGACGGTCACATTCATAATCCATCCTGGATGTTCAAAGTTATTATTTAAGGACCAACTTGCCACAATATATAATGTTCTGCTTGTGTGGATTCCAATTTTAAAATGAATTATTATGTACGTAGCAATGAGCTTTTTGCCAAAATGTTACAAAAGCATTTCACTCTGAGTACATGAAATAAGTACATGCATTGTAGGTGATTGGATAAGATACCCACACATAAGTATCGGTATCTTGCAACAATTTCATTAGGAGGTTTAAAGACCTTTAGCTTCTCGTAGCTAAGCATTGTGTATTTTATACTCCCTGATATAGAACAGATAGCCCACACAACAAGCAACCCCCGACCCCTTTTTTTTTTGGCATTTCGCATTCGGGCATTTAGTTATTGTCTTCTGTTAAACTACATTTAATTATTCTGAATGAAGGTATCATAGTATCATAGTCAAATTCGGCGAGGTAAAGAACCCATTTCTTTTTATTTCTGGTGATAATGAATCACATATGGTCTGTAGATAAATATGCGATTTAACTGCGCGATGTATTTTGTTTTTACCCCAGTCGCTGAAAAGAGGCAACGTCTTATCGCTCAAATTGCTTTGAACTTTAAAATAATGTCTTTTGTTGTTGTTTTCTTTTTCATTTATTTTGACCATGTTGTTAAGATTGTGTATTTTATTCACAGCAATGCGTAGAATGGTTTCAGTCGGAATCACACAAAGACACAGAGTTTGAAAGGTATGTAAGGAATAGATCTCAGATATTAAGCTTTAAAAGTTCTACATATAAGAAACTCTTTTGTGTATTGAATTAAAAAGTAACAAATTGAATCAATTTAGGAGAAAACTACTTTATACAGTAGATTAATATGTGTCATCTATGTCTACTTGCATGGTAGGTACTGTTTTTGCGTTTTTTTTCCCATTCATGTTTTTTATTGTAATAAGCTATAGGAAATGTTTGTATTTTATATCCGAAACAGTACCTATCTCATTTTGCCGTTATAAATAGAACGCATAACGTCTGCATTTTCCCGTTTTTTTTGTTTTTGTTTTTTTGACGTTACGTTATTCATGGTGACGTAGTTTCCGTTGTTTATGTTTAAAAGTTATTGTTATCCTGATAAAGGCGTTAGCCGAAATGTTGAAATAAAAACCATAATATTTTTTCCTACGTGTTGTCGTTGATTTTTCAATTTAGGAGGAAATGTTAGTGTCGATACCCAAATACTCTAGTTGGTGGGGAGAAAATATGTTTTTCTGATATACAGGAACAATGAATTCTGTCTAAGTCTTGATGTTGTCCATGTATACCTTATACATTCAGATTCACGCAAAGTAAGAATCGACTGGTGTTTACAGAAGTTACATTATCTGAAAACAGTTGAGTCTATATTTTTAATGCAGCAAATTACCTACTTTTTATGATACACAGTATATGGTCGCTGAGAAGATTACAAAAAAATCAAAACTGTTATAATTACAATTTTATGAAAATTTAGTATAATAAATCAATTTTTATGTATAAAATTAAATATTTCGTTCTATCAGAGCAACGTACCTTCCATTTGGAAAAGACGATTTGCAATAAAACAGACGGACAAGAAAAAGAGAGTTGATTTTTAAGTTTGAAATCATTTAAATATAATTTATTTCTTCTTACCATTAAAGTAAGTATATTTGTCGTGTTATCAAAGCAGGTTAGTTCTACAGATAAAAATTTCTGGTTTTATTCAATTTTAGACACAAAGTTTACAAGGTTTTAATCTTCAACACCACAAAAGGACGAGACCCGGAAGTGTTACTGAGATGCTTTCAGGTAGTTCGTTACTAGCATATTATATTGAAAAGTTTGAGATTGCAAGAAAAAATATCATTCATATTATTTCAAATAGAACATATGTACCTGAGGAAATGCTTATAGGTGGTTCCTGTCATAAATGCAATGATCTTGATCAAACTGCATTCACATAATAGACAAAAGCGGAGCATATTCTGTTTGTGACAATAATAAGATATACACTAATGCAGAAAATTGGGTAAATTTTACTTATCTCCGCCAAAATGTGATTTATTACAATCAGGTGCTTCTTTTTAAACGTCTACCACTTTTATTTCAGGAATGCCAGTTTGATGCAGTTCTTTTCTGTCCAAATGTCGCCAATGAATGCTTAAAATGTGCAGGTAATAATTTTGTTCTTAACTTTACATTCTGTTACATTCTGCAAATTGATCATGCAAAGGCTTGAATCATATGAATTCTGCACATACCTCATGTCAATTTTGCAAATTGATCATATAGAAGCATGAGTTACATTCTTCAAATATTATACAATTATACACAGACATAAGTCATGAAATGGATCATACAATGGGATGAATCATATCAATTCTGCATATTGGTCAAACAAAGGCATGAATCATGCAATTATTCTATTAATAAATCATACAAAGGCATAAATTAATATTACTTTCTAAAAATTGATCATTCAAAGGCATGAGTTAAAAAGGAAATTAAAAAACATTCAAAAGCATAAATCATGTTACATTCTACGACTAAGTCATACAAAGGCATTCTACAAATTGATCATTCAAAGGCATAAAGGCTATACCAATTGATCATACAAAGGCTGAGTCATATTACAGTCCTCGAATTGATCATACAAAGGCATGAGTCATATTACAGTCCGCAAATTGTTCATACAAAGGCATGAGTTGTATCTCATTCTACAGTTTGATCATACAAAAGAATGAGTCATGTTATATTCTGTAAATTGTTTATATTGTTCATACAAAGGCATGAGTCGTATCTCATTCTACAGTTTGATCATACAAAGGCATGAGTCATGTTACTTTCTGCAAATTCATCATACAATATCATAAGTCGGTACGGTGTTTAGAGAGTGACAAAGTTTAAACCTTTTAATGGCACTTTTCGTTCAAAATTCTATTTATTGTAATGACTGATCGATAAAACAGTTATGGAACTGAATAATTATGAGTGAAGGAATCTTAACGTTGAAATGTTGGCCGAAAGATACACTAATATATAAATATTAGATATCATGAATACTCATTTGAATGAGGTCTTATCACATTTCAGACCAGACGAACATAAAAGCATCGAAAGAAATTCAGACACATAAATGCATGGAAAACATGCAGGCCTGGGAGAGAGTGGTGCGGAAAGTTGCCCTAGATACACTACAGGATACACACGGAGATTATGATGCAGCGCTAGTTTCAATTCAGATATTGCCTCTGAAAGAAGAACACCTTTGCCCAGTCGGTACCATTCACGTCAAAACCAAAGAGCTCTTGTTGAAGAAGGAATGAAGAGAGAGACTCATATTTTCCCATCAGTGTCATGTTGTATTGATTGGGTGAAAGGTTTAGTTAAAAGGGGTCAGATAGAAAACGAAGAAGAAAGCAAAGGGCATGAAGATAAGAGAGAAGATTCGGCAAAGGAGGATCATTTGTGTAAAGAAAATAGCTGGCATTCAAGCACAGATATGGAAGATTTTAAAGATCGACGTGGATATAATGTTGATGGTGCAAAACAAAAACAGATACGGGTTCTAATATCAGGCAGTATTCATTTAGTTGGGGCTGCTTTGCTAGTTATGAGATATCAAAGAAATATCAGCTGTTAGTAGTCAGCAATGAATTACTCAGTCATGCTAAATGTCACCTTGGAAAGTCAGATTAGGTGAAAACGATATGATTATCGTGAAAATACATTCTGACGTCACAGGTAAAATCACTTCTAACAATAGTCATCGTTGATGCAAAATCTTGATACTTTAGCTTACAAAATCCTTACTTTAATACACACAACTTAAATTGAGTGACTGTAACGCTAAACCTAAAGATAATCCATATTTACTGTTATGGCTTGATGAATATTATTTAACTGATTTAAAAATGGTATATAAATTATTGGATTTTTTTTGCCATGTAGGCTGTGTAGAATCCGATCTACAATATGGTATAAGCAAACTTACACTGATTTGACTGCTCTTAGAATTTCTGATCCGGGTTTGATTGGTCTGTTTAAGGCGTCAAAACACGTCTATAAAAGGTAAAGGGTGAACAAATCAAATAACAAAACCAAAACGACGTAGAATCGCTCCATGTACTGCAAAAGCACTGCATTGTAAAATAAATTAATATTGTCAAATAGTTTTCTAACATTTTCAAGAGATGAGGGCCTTGTTTTGTTACGTTTTTATTAAGTATAACACATTTGGTATGTTCTGAGACGTCTTACGATGCACATGATACCCACTGAATCGTCAATGCAGTGACCTTACCTTGACCTTACCTTGACCTTTTGAATGAGGGGTACCTGGATAGCGTACTGGTAACGCGCTTCGCTTCTCACCAATGCGTCCCGGGTTCGATTCCTGGTCACGTACATGAGAGGGTACAGTGGTCGCCCATCCAGACACGTGGGTTTTCTCCGGTTTCCTTCCACATTAATGACCACATACGCCTCCACCAGAGCCACCGAGAGTGATTAATATAAGTTGTGATAACTTGTTTCGTAATTGGCGTAAAATAAATAAAGTGATAACTTTTTTAACTTTTTTTCTCTTTTGAATGATTAACAATTATTTCCTTTTAATGTACGAATATTAACATTATATGGAAAATACCATTTACACGATTAGTACGAAAAAAACTTCATGGAAAGCCATCAATCTTTAATACTTACCAATATACCTAACTTCCTCCGCTAAATGTGCTTATTGTCAGTTGTCTCACTTTTCTGGGATTATTTTTATACTAGAATGAGCATAATTACTAATTTTCAGTTGCCCTCATTTTCAATTCATAATATTTTTCCCTTTTTGTTTGTTATACATCAGCTTCACATATGTGGGGCTATATGAAAAAAACGCTCGTCAGGTCCCGTCACGAACAGTCCCGCCCTACACTCACATGACATAAAAACAAGGTGGGAGGCGGAATATCAATTACCGTTAGGAATATTTTTTGTTTATTACCGTCAGGAATATTTTTTGGCACTGGGATATTTATTTGCTTTTTATGTGTATATGTAGATTTTTTTAAAGGTTAGTGTATATTAGAAGAATAAATAACAAAGAAATTAATATCCTTTATTAGGGTCATTCTTATCTAATAAGTGTGTGTGTGTGGGGGGGGGGGGGGGCGGCGAAGTACAGAAAAGTGAGAGAGTTGCATCAATACTAAGTCATATTTAAACGAATACACATCCTTAATACAATCTACGCACAATTATGGGGCTATCACGAATGCCAGCATAATCATTTGAAGTAACCTTATTTGTAACGTTACATTTAATCAATCGACCTATAGGTGGCTTTACGGTTAGGTTGCAATGATTCACTTTAATGCCATGCAATATTAAAACAAGTGATTGCTCTCCCTGTATATTTCTATTTATGTGTATTTACAATTATCATTGCTGCTATTCACTGCTTTTGGTCTTTTAAACTTACAATGACATAATCATCATCTTCTTAAAATATCATCATCATCATCTTAAAATGACATCATCATCATAGATTCATCATCATCATCATCTCTCTCTCGCTCTCTCTCTCTCTCTCTCTCTCTCTCTCTGTCCATGAATTATGAAATGTGTATTTTAATGTTTACATGTTATTCACTGATTGCAGTCTTTTTAAAAGTCTCTACATAAATACATTTAGTATTAAGAGATCCTGATTTAAAATTCGTTACCATAACATTTCTAATTAATATTTCGAAATCGTATCCCATATTTGTCTTCATTTAAGTGTAATATAGCTCCAGGTATTTGTATATAGAATCTCTGGTAGCTCTAATCAAATTGAACATACAAACAATCTCTCTCTCTCTCTTAAACTGTTGTAACGCCCCTCGATGCATACACGTTCTGCCGATTCGAATTTCGTAACCGTGTTAATTTCATAAGGACGCGATGACATTGGCTAAAAATAGACAAGAGTGTGTCAAGCATGTTGTCTATGTGTATGTGTTTTGACTTTTGCCGAAATCGATCTCTCCGATTGTCCATTTATCTACCATCTTCTCAATATAATAGTAACGACCATGCTTAAAACTGGTCGGCTGCTTAATTTATTTGCTTAGTTTAAACGTCCCACTTTCAAATATTCCTAGGCGCCTGGGTTCGATTCCTGGTCAAGTACATCCGTGAGCGGGTACGGTGGTCGCCCGTCCAGCCACGTGGGCGTTCTCTGGATACCCCGGTGCCTTTCACAATAACAACTATTATCACGTACACCGCCATTCACGCTAGTTCTAACTAGTCGGTCACCGGGACCACTGGCTACCCATTATACGAAATCCCTTATTTAAGTTATTTCCCTTGACAAGAACAGAAACTCCCCGCGGAAGTTACTTCCCGATAACTACCCGCAGCAATTACTTCCCTTGACAAATACAGAAACTCCCCGCTCCTACTCCCCGCAGCAGTTTTTATCCCTGATAAATACAGAAACTCCCCACAGTATTTACTTCCCTTGATAAATACAGTTACCAGTGACACATGAGGATCTATGGCTGACGGGTTTATTTTTTCACTTTTGATTTTAATTTCAGGTATTTCATAACCATTTATTTTTTCTTTTAAAAACATTCGTAAGGATGAAACAGAGAAATAGTGAAAAGATATCGGGTTTTAAATGAACCTTTACAGATAAAACTAATACAGATTCTTTACCATGTACATATTTTAAGGTTGCATTAAATGTGGTAATTCATGAATATAATCAGACAGATGGACTGAATGCAACTTTTAGCGGTTATATAGCCTAAAAGATAGCATAACACTGTAAAAGCTAGCGTCTGGAAATCACATGTGTGGCCCCTATACCATAAAGTTACAAGCTTTGTTAATTTTGTGACAACGACTATTTGGATGCAATGAAACACATACCACATTTCCGACATATGTATGATGAAAATGGCGCTTTGTCGTCCAGTCTGCGTTTGGAAATGTGACTGAAACACTGATAATGGTAAACATGGTCGTGTCACGTGACTGCAAACCGTCATTATGGCTTTTGAGTTAAGCAATGATTTGATTCAATAAAAAATTGAAAAAAAGAGAAGTGAATAAGTACATAGAAATGCCCAATGTAAGTGGTTATTTATGTAATTTTGATAATGTATGTATGTATGTATGTATGTATGTATGTTAATGTAACTATATGAAGCCTATCTATTAAAGGATAAACTTAAAGGTGAATCATACACTCATAGTCTCAGAAAACAACAACAACAAAAACAACACCGGACAGAAGTATTTTTAATTTAATCACATCCAACAATATATTGTGTGCGCTACACCTGCCATCAGTGGACGCTCATATCTGAATATAAAAAATTATTTTACGTCAACTGATTAAGTTATTTAATTGCATCATCAAAGACGGCCAAAATCAAAATTTCAAAAATGATTCTTTTTTTTTGTTCCTGTCTTTATTGTTTTGTTCACTTTTCATAAATGTGTTACAGAATAAAAGCTACTGAGATTTTTTATGGGGATATTTCGATCACCGTTTTTTTTTATTTAACCATATATATGTTTTAGACTTTTGTAAGACCTTCCTGACTTGCCTTGACTTGACTATTTGAGTTTACCGTCGCTTCGACAGAATTTCAGTCATATAGCGACGCCCAGCTAATTACAGGTGGAGGAAGACCCCGAATGCACGGAGGCATCCGGGTAGAACCACCGACCTACCGCAAGCCAGCTGGAAGGCTTCCTCACATGAAAATCCGAATGACCCTGCCGGGAATTGAACCAACGTGGTGAGGGGCTGAGTGAGTGCTAAAGTCAGCGACTTTACCCTCTCGGCCACGGAGGCCCCAAAAGACCTTCCTGACGACATTCACTTTAAACACAAAAGTAATGAAAAAAGAGTGAACTGCAACAAGAGATAGATATCATTATATAAATAATATTGTAACAATTCAGTTTTATAGAATAAGAAGCATTTTTATAATGTTTGATAGCACAACAATAAAAATAATTTTGTCATTAAATTCAAGCTGACGTGAATATCAAGTGCTCATTTTACCAGCTTTAACACGGGTCCTTATGCATTGCAAAATCTGATGTCACTTATCGTTTAATGGTGCAACTCTCTACCTTAGTTCTTTGTTCGTCTTACTATCATTTATAATAACATTTTCTAAATATTCTTTTATATATAAAAAGGTTGTTAAAATTCAGTAAAATGTTAGTACTAGTAATGCAAAAATATACCAACTTCCTATATTTTGTTAAGAATCCTTTAACTTGCGAAATGGAATTGATAAATATCAGAGACATCATATTTTTGGGTAGTTAGCGAGAATTTTACAAACATATATAAGTTAACATTTATTTTTGTTTTTTGACATGTACTCCACCTTTGTATTACCTTTAATGATGTCTTTAGCGATAATCGAATGTGATGTAGTTATATTCAATAAACATTTAGTCAGTTCTAAAATGGCAGATAAATTGTATCTGGTAATTTTAAATGTGCATGGGTCGAAACGTATCACCAACATACATAATGCAGACTAACCCCAATTCTGGATGGTATGCGTCCTGTTGGGTTAAAAAGACAAACGACGACAACGAAATATATATAATTCCTTATTCCAAATGTATGTACAAATATTGTTATCATGAAACTTTACATTTTTTATCTTTCAGACAATGTCAGATGTAACTCTTCTAGAAATCCAAGTTGAAGCTCTAGACAAGAAAAATGCCCCTCTCTCAAAGGCTAAAAAAGCTCTATTTATTCCACGAATATGGTGAACAGACTAAAAAACAAACACAGGAGAACGCCAAATCTTCAACAGTAAAAAGATAACGTTGTTTCATACATAAAGGAGTGACTTTACTTTCATCCAGAAATAAAAAAATACGAAATACAAAATACTCAAATAAATAGTTCTATTGTTGATTTTTCTTGTAAGATTGTTTTTTTTGTTTTGTTTTTTTTTCACTTGTGATTTAAGAAAAAAGTACTTTCACTCGTTTATTTTTAAATATTTTATAACCACGAGTAAAAATTAGAATATTAAAAAGAAATAACAGTAAATTTCCTCTTTACTAGTATATTTTGGTAAATGACATAAAAGTGATCTTTCAGCAATGGTCCTATCATATGGAGGATTACCTGTTATTGCTTCCAATTAAGTTGCGATTTTAGTCTGAGCGAAACTAAACAAATTGGAAATTTTCTTTGTTTCTTCCTTTGCCGCATGATCACACACACAAAAAACATACAAAATTAATATACAAGGATTGTCCCAGTGTTGAATAAGTATCAATAGATCAATGAACTGAAAATGAAAAAAAGGGAAAGAAAGAAAATTAACACTTTCTTTTTGCTGACTGATGAATACTGTGTTATATTAGTGACATAAAGTCAATATCTCACAGTGTGCGTGATATAGATCTGCCTACAAAAACTACTTTTTACTTATAATGGGTAAATATATGGTATGTAGCAGCAGTTAGAATAAAAGATAAAATGTTTGTTTTTAGTGAATATGGATTGTATCTCATCTCGAAGTGACACAATTTTCACAAATATTAAAGTGTATCACTTCTCGGTGAAATATATTCCATATTGTTGGGCTCGACCCAACGTTTGATTCTCCTCTACAGGGTGTGTGTGTGTGTGTGTGTGTGTGTGTGTGTGTGTCACTGTGTCGTAGGGTGTAAATTCAAATAAAGCTTAACAAAAATTGGACTCCCTTGAATACTTAACTCTTGACCAAAATAACTTTCTCACTTATTAAATGGGACACAGTGATACACAGTGTTTCAAATACAGAAACTTAATTAACCCCTATTTTCTTTAAGTGCCAGAGCCACAACTACTAAAATATTATAAGTATTACTTAAATGCTATATGATTAAGCACTATTACAGGTCATCACAATAATATATATGAATGATGATTTTTCTAAATCTTAACCTTTTTATATCCTATCTCGTTCAATATAGACCTTTATGTTATATTAATTATTTATTTTAAAGAGACGAGTTTTCTCTTAATGATTAATTCCTTCAAATAATTCAGTTACAAAATAAACCAAAACTAAAATCAAATAAGATGAATGAAGGTTACTGTTCAAAAACGAATGTGGGAGTCCCCGATTCCAAATGTGCAACCCCTTTTATACTCTCAAAATCAAACAATCCAACACTCTTTCAACAGTTTTCAATCAGAGGTACACAAAGGGTTAATTAACTAAAGGTACAAGGAAACATCATAACCTAAGTATAAAAACTAACATGATATTCCTGTGTCATCTATAATATGTTTCAGGTAAAATATGATTTTAAACAGGCTAAACAAATGCCTAGGACTGCTAATTCGGCAATTTAAACTGATTAATACAATAAACATCACTATCTAACAGTCCCTAAATGATCCTCATCTAACATATTCTGTGAGATGGTTATGATGTCACTGTGATGTCATTATGATGACGTCATTAATACATGGAATGCACAAAGCATCAGGATAACATTGGTATAAGTTAAAGTGAATAATCTTGATAAATAATAATAGAAATTACTTTAAAAGAGGATTTATAGAATGGCAGAATCTGAGAATGATACAATATTTTGCAAAAGAAAAATTGAAATGCCAACATAGTATGAGTTAAAGTAATTAAATGACATACATATGGATGTCAAAAAAAGTAAGTTTAGACATTAGCTTTCACAATTGACAGATTAAAGTAAACAGATAATTCAGTTTTATTTAAATCAATGAAAAACATGATAAGGTCAGTGCCCAACAATATTCACTCAAAACAAACAAATAGTCTGTATATATCCTGTTAAACAATAAGGTAGACAACTATTCAAAATATAAAATAACATACATGTAAAAATTTAAAAAAAAAGACCAATGCTGTGTTGCTCAGATAAAAATATTGCAACATTAAAAACTTAACGTTTTCTGTGTTTATTTACGCAACAATTTTAGTGAAAACACTGGCAACTAACATCTATCTTCCATTAAAACAAATATCATTTTGCAAGATTTAGCAGATGACATATGCATTTACCTGGCAAATAAACATAACCTTTATAAACACAAACAGAAAAGACAAACAAAAAATAATGTTATTTAACTATTGAGTGAGCAATTAAGAAGTATCAATTCCGCATCTGAAAATGAAAACCCATGTCATACATTTTGTTTTCCATGTTGCTGCGCGAAACAGCCTTGACGAGTACCTTCTTCTAACTTATTGTTTTTGCAACATCCGGTTGCATAGTAATCAACGGAAAACTATACCTTTTGTCTGATTAAATGAAGCATGGAGTATATTGTTATCATTCAAACGAATATATGTACAGGGTATTTTCACATAATTATATAGGCTCTGACATGAAATATTCCATATCAAATTTTACTAAACGAGTTCATGAACATGTTATAAAGCGAGCCTCTGATGAAACTAAGTGAAAGTTTAGTGAAATCCTTTTTACCGTATGAACTAGACTCAATAAACCGCGATTATAACAAAAAAAAAAATACCAAAAAAAACCAACCAAAAAAACCCCAAAACATGAATGAACGATTTTCTGTTATCTTTTACCAAGAAAAAACAGTTCCAAACAGAATCTCAAAATAATGATTTAGCGTTTGTATTTTTCATACATTTTCAACATCATATTCTACATCTTTTTAAAGTTAGTTACATCAAATACATTTAATTCAGCTGTTCGAATTCAGCACAATAAGCATACATAGAATATACGCGCGTGACGCGGAGTGATAAAATTCGGGCTTTAAGTTATAATATATACCGTGTTTAATATAAGAAAATATGTGATGGTTATGCGAAACCTGAAACAGCTGTTTAAGCATATTGTCACATGATAAAAAACATATTCATTATAATCATTCGTAGAAAGTTATTTGTGTTAAACTTATACACGGTATTATCCACGAATATATCAACGAAATGTGTTTGTTTAGTGTAAATCTGCAAATAAGCCACCTCGTGCAATTTATCCTACGCTATTTGACTTACTTCCTGTAATCTTTCACAATTACAACACTTTTGAATTATGCACTGCAAACGCATTTTAAGATGTCTTTGTTTCCAATTTTAATTTGATTTTCGACGATTAAGATTTCTTTGAGCAATTGACAGCCCGTCACGGAATTTCTTAACGCCTGGTAGTAACGTCATTCATAGCGTAGTTTATACAGTTTGACTGATTATACATATTCGAATCATTTAATATGAACTTTTACATTGGTATCACTCGTTTAATATACAACAAAACTCCATGAAAATATCTGGAACACCCCTCGAACATTTGTTTAGTATACGGGTCAAAAGACCAAACAGCTGAAGATTCATATTAGAACTCTACTTTACCCTGATCTCTCAACACCCGAAGAGCAGCCCCAACTAAGGGAAGACTGCCAACAATCAGAACTTGTTTATGTTTTTGTTCTATGACATCTCCCCTATTACTTTCATTTTCATTGCTAGCCCAGTCAAAACAAGATGATACAGATGGAAAAACATGATAGATAGATAGATGTTTTACTGACTTACACTGTATACAGTTCATCAGCATTTCAATAACAATACAATGCAGATGATTCTCCATGGTAGCATTTTTCGTCAACTTCTCCCAGGCTTCCTTGTTATCATTGCATATCTGTGTCTGCTTCTCTTTTGAAACGACAAAATTCGTCTGATCTGAAGTGTTATTAAACATGTTTTTGATAGATTCAATTGTAACGAATATATTTTGATTGTTGTTTCACCGGAGTTTTCTGCTTAAATTTTCCTACATATTTATTGTTAGTATTTTATTAACACTAGAACTGTTTAATTAGCCTATCACCACGCTGAAAGACTATCACATGTTTTATTTCTAGCTTGATGATATTTATTGAATATATCATTCAATTTCGTGTATGAATTTTCGAAAATATAGTCTTTTATAATATATCTATGATACTTGTTTATCTAGATACACTGTCCATTCTTTTATATCTAAACTTGAGATATCAGCCAAAACCATGCGCCTGTTTTATGCAAAAACATATTAAATAGAATATACAGATAATTATTGTTGTATTCTTATTTTAACCCATGCAAGAGTATAACATGGTGGTAGTACTGGTTCAGAGCCTTTGATGACACTGCTAATTACTATGTCGAGAGAGGGGATCCCATCTCAAAACCACTTGGTGTTAATTTGTTTCTATAAAGGGTGAGCCTTTTTTTTCACATTATCTTAAGGATTTAAGGCCATGATCGTCCCCAGGAGCTAGGTATCTATTTTGTCTTATTTATTTAGCATATTTATAGATCAAGTCAAATACTAATATTTACTTCCAATGGCGTAGCGTATCCAAACGAAACTTATTTCGACACTCGGAAGGGCATACCTTTGTTTTTCGTGAGTACATTATTTTGCTTTACATACCACACAGTATTTTATTTTAGAAATATTTTGAAATATGTAAGAAATGAACATTACCGTTGGACTACCGTGTTCTGATACAATCTTAAACTTTCTCAGGTCGCTTTTAGTTAAAAATCAAGTAAATAATCACGAAATAAATGTAGCAATAATGTCTAAATGCAATGTAGAGAAAACAAGATATATCTGTAAAAACGGTTTTGGGCGGTGGTGGAAGAATCACATATGAATGATATACATATTAAAAGGACTGATTAAGTAATTAGAACACGTAATATGATATTATCATTGTAAAACTTTCGATGTAGTAGCCGCAGATAGTACATGCCAGACAGTACATTATACATCATTAGGAACACTTGTTCTTTTGAATTTCGAGTTATATTTTACCATTGGAGTTTATATTTTACTTATAATTCCATTTTACAATTATTACAGAAATATATAAAATATGCTCGCTAATAACACTACAAACGAAAAATGTAAGGACTGAGAGTTCTAATGTTGCGTTAATCATAACCTAAAACAATATGGGAGAAAGTAAAGTTGCTTGAAATTTTCATTCATACTAATTTCATTGATAATTTTCCCGCTTATGCATCGTTGCAGCGGGATATTTGTTATATGCCGTGACAACTTCTGTAATTAAATGATAGAAAACATACATAAAAGATTGCAGTGCATTTTCTTCATGTAAGATATGTAAAAAAAAATGTGACTCTCCTAAACTGGAGCTCGTCATGAAACATGTATAGCATGTGTATGATATCTATTGTATAACGATGGTACGAGCAAACAGGTGCACGTATTACTTGCTCGCTAGAGGGCACTGGATTTGGATATCCGGTATTCAGGTTCCCACGACCGATCCTAATATGTTACTTTGTAAACAACGCAACATAAAAACTCATAAAAATACATTGTAGTTTTTACACGCGCCTCAAAATGGTTACATACTTTCTTTTGCACAATATCACAATGAGATGATGATACTGATTCATTTGTAACTGATGTCAAAAGTTCGGTCCGACAGCTACGTCGAATTATCCTTACCTGTATTTTCTGAGATTCCATAGGCGTCATTGGGACAAAATAGAGCCGCGTCAAAAGTACATTCCTGAAAAAAAAATGTTCAGCGTTCATTAAAATATAGCATTTCAAATGATTTATATATCCAAGCTTTCATATCTCCTTTTCTATTTTACTTTTTTCCAGTGACGGTGACGTTGAACACCATCTCAGCACACCCAATATACAATTCGAGAAATTTAATGATAAAGAAAAAAATGATAAAAGTTAACCTGAAGTACCATCACCTGCACATGGGATATTAAAGACAAGTGGCACACGAAGTTACGGGACAATATATTAATGGTTCCATTGGAGCTCTTCGTTCAGAAAGCAAAAATGTGTGTTTTTCTATGAGAACTAGTAATGGTACAATTTAAGAAATAGCCTAATTTTAAGAAGACCTTGTGCTTGATACAGGACCTGTAATTCAAGTCCAGAGTTCTACCAGAGATAAGAAACATATAAGGCCAGACCTTAGTAAACGCGTTATTACCATAATTTAAATATACTACTCAAAATTTGCTAAGGATCACTTATTGAAATCCCATTTAGATTTGCTTTCGACGATTAACTTTTTGAAATTTTAGATACATTATACCCCCCCCCAAAAAAAAAAAAAAACAACAACAAGTTTTTGATGGGGGTGTGGAGGCGCTATATGGGGAGCCTTTAGTCATGTTCTGTTGCGTTGCAACTGATCAATATTCCTTTTCATTTCAAAATAGATGTATCTCTAAAATCGCTTTAGAGAACTGATTCATAATCACATGCAATATTCATTAGGTCAGTAACATCACTCTCTTCAACGGAATTGTGACCTTCACCTTCATGTGATATCATGGTTAACTTTTCATTAACCATTAAATGCACCAAAGCAATGTAGAGGCTGTATGAATCACGATCTGTGGTAGCTCTTAGCTGGTATATTTAGTTATATAAGGTAATAAATTTCATAAATTGCTTTTTAATTCATTATATTAATCGTTCAAGCGGTCTGATATGCAATGAACAATAAGTGATCCTTCCAACCATAAGTAGTATACCATACACGTCCTGAGATTTGGAGATTAGGCTCGGAAAAAATGTTGCCTTTATACTATTACGTAATATAAAATAATAAACAAGCGCATTCATTTCAGAATTCACATTCGCTTTAGAAATCTATAGTAGATAAATTATTTTATGCACATAGTGCCTTACGACGTAAATCAGTCAATATATCAATCTTTTACGCCAATCTCACATCAAACTTACACTTTCTTTTCATTCGAAAACAAAACAACATCAAAAGCACATGAACACTCATTAACACAGAATACAGAATAGTCCCACACTGGAACATGCGGGTTACAGCAAGTTTAAATGTTTGACTTTTTGCCATGGCACTGGGGCTAATGTCAGTAAACTTGGTGTGTGTTAAGTCTTCGTTGTTATTGATTTCATCCAGTTAAAATCTAAAGCTTATATTACACAAACGTTTGTTAGACAAACTGTAAGAAAATGCATTAAAGACCTATGTGCAAATATATAAGTTACTTTATTTATGCTTTTGGGTGGGTTACTGCTATATAAATAAAAATACACCTGATAATTTCACAGATTCCAATGAAGAACTTTTTATAATTATTTTTATACGTCATATTCCTAAAGTCTTACTTCCTTTTAATTTTTAACCGATAACTTTCTATAGATTATTTACAAACATACATGTACATAGTTCCTGTATCTTCTACAACAATGGAGGTCTAGCTAAAATGACAACTACAATTCAGATAAATATCTGACAAATTATTGACATTTTGTTCCTATCCTTGTTTCCTATATTTGGCCATCATCAGACCTCACTCAAAATGTCACTTTCTGTTTTGCTCCTATCCTATGATCTTCATTACGTTAGTTATTTTGAATTCCGTCTAAGGAAAAGTACACTTACAGAAATCGTGTATATTTATGTATCTCCCCAGCAATAACCGTAACGCATTGGGGAAAACCAAGGTACAGTTCAAAGCCTGAGAAGTATGTAGCATTGTATATTCCATACAATCTTGACACGCTTTTGTGTCTTTTTATACAGTTACGTTTCTGAAAACAAATATTTCTTGATTGTATCAATCCTCCTTCTCTCAAATAAATAATTATTAATTAATCAAAATCCAGCATATATCTGTGAAAACCGACGTTGACATTACTTAATTTCC
>CM037787.1:3887232-3937232 GCA_021229015.1 Solen grandis
ATCGCTTTAATTCACTTTTCGAAATGGCGGCCAAGTGTTAAACAAATGAAGAATCGAAATAACTCCGCGGGATACGATTAAACAAAAAAAAATCTAAAACACTGTAATGCTATTTTTTTTTTCTTTAAAAAAATGTTTATTTCATTCAGTAATGACAAAACATTATCCACTGATTTTGTTGAAACAAAATATTTTTTATTTCGTTCTTATATTCATTTGTGTACATTTCGTCTGAACGTATTAAAATTTAATAAAGAGTGATTCGGTCAATAATTGAGGCCACCAGTGTGTGAATGTAGGGAATATATCTTACAATGAGTGTAAATTTGCCAAATGATGTTCAAGGTCGCGTTTGAGCATCAAGTTTTCTTTTTGGAAGATGCAATTTTATTTCCTCGAGTGAACTTTTCGAAGCTTTATGAAATAAAATTGCATCTTCCATCTTCCATCTTCTACGAAAACAAACAACCTTTATTAATTCACTACCCTTTCACCTTGAATTTGGCTATACTAATTTCTTTGGCCAGTCAGATTTTTTAGGGGTCACTTTTTCGTTGTCTGTCTGCCTGTCCGTCACGCTTCAGCAGGTGACACATGTGTTCCAAATAATACTCTTGTTAAAAATCAAAGGGAATGATGAAATGTAGGTAATGTGATTGCAAACCTGAATGTGTCTAAGTAAGACTTCCGTGTCAGGGTCGCCTGATGAATTGAAGATAAGAACCTTGTAGACCGGCGACCTGCAAAAGAAGACAACAAGAATAAACACTTTGATTTATATTTTTAATGATTATCTATCTTGGTTAAATGAGGGACGCTTTCACTTTATACATGCATTTAAATTTCAACCTGACTACAGTTTTTTTAACTTTTAGGAAAAGAACTACAATAAGCTCTTAGCTAGCAGTTCTAATTCTTTTTTGTATACTCTTGTATTTGTAATAAATATTTGATATAAAAACGTGTTTAAACTAAACTTTGGAAAATATTTACGTCTCAATTTGGAAGGTGAAATTGTTTATTTTTATTACTCGGTTATATCCCGTAAACGGAATGAGAAGTCCCTCATTAAATGTCAAGTAGATGGCGAATAATGATAAGACCAGCTAATTTCGAAATATTTATACATGTGTGTACGTTTATTATCTAATCCTTACATACCCCAATTCCCGAGCTTCCTTGTCTGATTCTATCTGAAACCACTCCACACATTGCTGTGCATAAGAAAATAAAAATAATAAAAACACACACACACACAACTTACTGGATTAAGGTTAGAGTCCAGAAAAAAATCGTTATGAGAAGGTGGCTAACAAACTGTGGATTTGGGTAAAGTTAACCATATGAGAAGTACAAATACGGATATTTGCAGTGGATGTGATACATGTGTTGGTTTGATTGATGGGTTTAACGTCCCACCGACAGTATTTAGGTCATTTGGAAACGATGTCTACTTGAAACATATATAGTGCCGCCACATTGCAGTATCACACCGTACACATGTGGCATGATATCACACCCACTCACATTATCCTGACACCGGGCCAACCAGTCCTGGAACTACTCTTACATGCTGAGCCCTAAGCAAGTAAGCTATACCAGTACATTTTTTACGACTTTGGTATGTCGCGGCCAAGGATCGACCTCTGACCTCCCGCTCCTGTATTTTTATCTGTGGCACATTGGTATTGCTTTTGTCATTCTAAACGTTGTATGTATTGCATTATAATATCTTTATACGTAAGTCTTTTGTACTGGAAAAGTTACTCAATGTTCAAAACTTTTGGTAAGTACACTAGATTAAACTTTTCTAGCACAACACAATACACTTCCGATCAAGATGCCAACTCCATTTTATGCATTTTTTTTCAGACAAACGAAAGTTTGAATTTATATTCTACATATCATAATTTGATAAATGTCTTTAAAAAAGATGGCTTAGATATTTTTAAGTCACCTTTATAATAACTGATTCAGTCGAATTTACAAGATAGTTTACAATGAGACAACACACATCAAAGTTTTTGACCAGGACTAAAGTTTAAGGTCATGACTTTTACCTGTACACTCTCCAGGGTGTGTGCCCCATCCAGGTAGAAGGAAATCCCCGAGGTGGATATCTTCTGGTTACGTCCTAGCCATATGCAACGCTCCAGCCCTGTTTCATATAATATTCAATTCAATACTTCGAATAAGGAAAGTATTGTAACTCTAAATACGTACACCCGAACAACCCAATCTCCAAATTCACCGCCCTCATTACATTAAGTATTAAGACACTCCATGCTTTAAGACGAACGCTAATTATACATTCGTAAGTAAAGGAAAATAACCGATAACTTAAACGTTGTTTATGAGACATGTTTTTGAAACACAGTGATTTGTTATAAGTTGAGTATGTGTAAGTAAAAACTAGTTGATATCACAATGAAATGTCCCAATAATATGTTGACTTAGCATTTCCAAAACGTGTTTATGAAAATAATTGAATTTTCATTCATCCAAATTCTATGATTTTAACCAAATATATTTCAGCTGCAAAGGCAAGTAACATCATTTTTAGAGAGTTTTTTGCCCTTAAATTTAATCAGTAATTTGAAACGAAGGCGGTAATATGCAACTATGGTTACGCTCGATCATCAATTTGCCTCAATGAACGTGTTTGGCAAGAACAAAACCAAAATAGTCTTACCCTGAAGATAAGGGGAGGTAAGTATGAAAGGGTCTGCTGTGGGTGGGGATTTGTCACACCCACCAATCTGTTGGGCAGGTTCTGGTCGAGTCTCATCCGCTCCTTCCAGTTTTCCTAAATTATACACCATTTAACTCTCTATATTTACTGCTCTTTATAAACTAAAATAGATCCATATTAGAATAGAAATACACATAATACAAACAGTTCGAAAAACATATTTTTTAATGTTTAGTTTCTATAACTATGTTAATTATTTTAATTTCGTTTAGTTATCCATCATGAATTTCTAAATTTGAAATTTAATGACTTATTTCGGAGGCAATATATTCAAATTAGTTTTGTATAATTTTTTGTCGTCAAGTAATCGATCCTCATGAAATTTCTAAAATAAGCCCTATAAAAACCTTCACAGTTCAAGGACATTTAGAAATCTTCGCTTTTTTAATAATCATAAAGCTTATGTTTTGAAGTAAACTTGTTGGTATATAAGCGATTTTCACATATAAATAAACTCACGTGTGTGCCAGCTGATCCAGGTTTGACAGAGTTGCAGTGCGATGGAAGCGTTAATCTCCTGGACGGACCCCTGAATACCCAATTTGGGTAACAGTTCATAACAGTTCAACTTTGGACACAATGATAGTGTGCACTGCAACAAAATATAAGACACTGCAGTAAGCCTGTTCAGTTGTTGCTTTTTAAAATGTATGTCCCAGCTTTATTAAGGAGTTATCTCCCATTCATGACTAGCCCAATTGCTTACAAAGTGTTTCAAATACAAAAGTTACCATGGCATGTCTTTCAGTATTGCGTATAAACAGTCATCGTCGTACCCACGCCGTTAGTATTCAACTGGTAATCATTAGTTTTCTGTGAAATGTTTTGTTGTATTGCTTTTGTAATCGTGAATTATAAAATGAAGATGAAGCCCAAAACATATCTGATTGGTCCCTCGCTGTTGAGCTCCAGTATCGAATGAGGCTGTTTGCCTTATATCATTACTCAATACAAGATGCTCCATCGATCAACTCACTTAATACTATTCCAGATTGTTCTTTACTGTATTAGACCGTATGAATTCGAACTTGTTATGCACGTTTCTATCAGAGTCGATATTTTGTTCAGGATTGGGCAACATTTACATGCATCTCTCGGTGATAAATATTTCCTTTATAAGCGTCAATTTTATTGGTTGGTTAAATGGTTTTTTTTTCTTTTTCTTTTTTTTTTCTTGCATATTATCTCACTGTACATTACAGATTACTAGCGGTAAATATGAAGTGGAAATAAGAAAAATAGCATCATAAACACATGTGTCCTTTTGTACCAGAGATCATTCGATATAAGAAAGCAACAATTGGATATTCTGTTGGTTTAAGGTAATCCATCTATCACTGATTCAAATGCTTAAAAAACACTTCAGTGCAGATACAAGCATCCACTGATTTGGAGTTATAGGCTCTTTTGCTCCAAGTCGATAAAGGTTTGTATTTACTACAAAATTCCCACGATCCCTATGATCACAATTTAATGATTGATGGATTACCTTAATTCCAAAAGCGTTATATGTGTACATTGGAAAAGTTCACCATAGTATTTAGCTATCGTGGTTTATTACAGCTAAACAAAACCACACATAACGCTGGTAGACTTATGGGTATGGTATGAACATTATGATACTGGCAATCGTTGTGTTTTAATGGAGTAGATAATATTAATCGACCTGCGCTGCATTTCCAGAACGACTTAGGTAGGATTAAGGAGATTTGACAAAGCTGTGAAGATATTGATTAATTGGACAAAATGTTATGCATCACGCATACACAACACATATTCCTACCCCCTTTTCCACGGCTCTCTCCTGCAGAACATCCATGGCCTCTGGACCCTGGGGAACTGTGAACGCCGGTACACCAGGCTGGTATGTACAGGTAAATGGTTTACATAATTACAGGTAAATTGTTTTATATACATGTAATTACATGTAAAGATTTTTATATGATTATTCGTATGCAGCAATTGTCTATTTTTCGTAATCAGAACGTAGGCAATATGGCTGACTTGCCTTACGTTGATAAGGCAGCCAGATAGCTCATTGTCACAATCAAACCTGTCCTCTGCGGTCAGTCAATAGAACAAGAGAAAGTAACCGCTTAACAGAGGCGGTCGCAAATTGGAGATTAAATATAAAACAAAATGCTAGTTTAGTAATATCAAAACTGACCGCATAAGACAGGTTCTCGCTAATTCAGATTCAACAGTATATGATTTAAGTAACTTAGAACTGGACGGATTGTCATTGTCATTTAACAAAACGTTTAAGAAAATCAAATTTTATAAAGTGTATGATGGTATTCCATGATCAAAACCTATTTTTTTTATAAACTTCTTTAATAAATTTGGAAAGTGACATAGAAATAGAACTATCACAGAAGTTATAAATACCAAAATATCGTGGTTTTTTTTTTTTTTTTTTTTTTTTTTTTTTTTTTTTTTTTCGAAAAAAGTATGATATACATTCAATGATACATAACTCTGTTTAAAGTATCGAAGCTTTGAAAAGTATTCAGATATACTCTGTATAAGAATAATACATTCCATTTTTTTCATTGCAAATTCATATCTGTAGCCAATTACTAATCCAAAGACTCATATGTCTGCCACGCCTTGTCAGTACCTTGAAGATGCCAGCCAAATTCCAGGCTATCTTGTTAATTGTGTTACCCAGTTTGCGCGTGTGGCCCAGGCCAATGGAGGTCACTCCACACACTACGGGATGCCTGAATATCAAGAATAATAGGCACACACGTATTTATATTATGCACATAATGAAAGAAACATAATATAAAAAAGTTAATTCTGTGACATTTAAGTTTCACTTAGTCTTTATCAAAGTCAACATATAATTTCAACGTTATTAGGCATGTATTTTCAAAATGACTTAGATATATTGAAAACATTTTAGATGAAATCCTAAACACACACACTTCCGGTACATTTTTAAACAATTTTAATTTTCAATGGATGTTAAAAATATGAGAAAATCAGTCCCGCCCCGTGGAGGCCCATCAAAAGTTGTGGATGCTTATGGTAGAAATTATAGCAATCACGTGCTTGATGACGTTCGTGCAGTCGTACTCGCCGCCTATGCCAACTTCAATGATTGCAACCTCGACTTTTTCCTGCAGAAACACGTGCTGGGACATGACAGTCAAGAACGCAAAATATCCAGGCATTAACCCTTCGTTCTTTTCCTGTCGGGAAACACAAGGTCATCATCAAGGGAAATCAAATACCATAAATACATTGCAGGTCAGTTATACTGAATCATATTGCGACTGTATAACTGTGTAAAATATATAGATTGAAGATGTGGAGTCAGTGGTTTGAACTATGTTATGCTGAGATTTGTATAACAATGCGGTAATTTGTATAGCCATTATTTGTCTGAAAACATTGAAATCAAAGTATTAATATCGCTGTAAGACCAGTTTTTTAACATAATTATGTCGCATTTATTTTATGTATAGTAGTAAATTTATTAAACGAGGATCATATTTTCATGCGATGGCATACTCACTCAGCTACCCCAAAATACATAGTAAGCACGTGCAGTTTTTAGTTTAAACATATTTTTTATTCAAGAAATACATGTATATACAATTGCATATCAGTACATGTACAGTAAGAATCAGATCGAAAGTATGAGATGCTTATAGAGATCTTCTTCCGTTGTGTGGTAATTTACAGCTTATAAATTGGTTGTTTTAATATAACATTAAGAAAGTGGATGAATGTAGAAAAAAAAGACAACAAAAAATATAATGAAAATTAGGAAAGGAGGTGAAAAAGATATATCCGATAGGAGTGAGAAAAATTTAAACACGGGAATAGGAATACATGTATATATATCATTGATAACAACAAAGTATAATTATTATATCTGGAAGCAGCAAAGCAAAACCTAGCCAAACCTGTGAGTAGAATCAATTTATTTATAAACTAGTGAAAAAAATGATGATTTGAGGAATCACTAAGGGATTGTTCAATTTACAATTTGTTGAATCGGTTAAGTTTAAAGTGTGTAAGGGATTAAAGAGAGCACTACGTTGGGCATAAAAAAGAGGACAATTTGATAAGTAATGCTTGGCATTTTCAATAGAACCACATGAACAGTGAGGACTTGTTACAATAGTTTTCCTATGCAGATCTGCGTATAGTGAGCTACAACCTAATCGAAGCCTCGTGTAGAGAACTTGCAAATGCCTTGGACCAGTGTAGAAATATCCAGGTGTTTGCTGTCGCGAAGGAAGAACTGACTGTATCATTACTATTTTATTGGGGATGAACTTTTTAGCACTGTGAAGGATGTAAGAAGATACGTTTTGAACCCAAATGTTTATATCTGTGTTACTTAGTGAGTACCAGTCCGTTAAGGAAAGAGAATGTCTAAGGCCATCATAGTCTCCTTTATCATATGTCCATATATGACGCTAAAAGCACTTTGGTTTTAGAAATTTTAAGAATGCAAATTCAGGACAATGAAACCGTATCTTTTGGTCAAATATAGGGTCAGAAACACCACTGATTAGAAGATTTTTCATATTTTTCAAAAAAATTATATCAAGTATCGAAGACGAATGCTCTGTAAAATGAGTTGGTTCCTTTTAACGCTGCGTTAGTCCATATTGGTTGCATATTGATAAAGGTTTATGCGCAGAGGACGGATTAGTGGTATTAAGATTAAAATCACCTACAACAACAATATCTTAAATACCGGTATTACACGCAAGGTCAATGGAAGAGTCGATATGTAAACCTGTTGTAGAGTTTGAATTAGGTGGACGATAAAAAGACCAATAAGTATTTTAATATTGGATTTAAGTAGTAATTCAATCCATATACATTCAGTATCAAGTATATCTAAATCAGGTCTTCTTGTGTATGAGAGCGTTTCCTAAATGTATAACAGAACACCGCCGTGATTATCGTTTGTACGGTCCTTACGCTCAGGCCGGCGGAGAGAATGCAACATAATGTCGTTAAAATTTACGCTGGGTGATAACCAGGTCTCTGTAAAAGCTAAAACGTCAAAGTCAGATAGCTCTGCTTGAATAATGTCGATTTCTGGGGCAATACTTTGCATGTTGTAATGTAGGATTGATGGATGAAAAGATGAATTCTAGGAAACAATTTTGTCAAGAAGACCGGGAATTTGATGAACATCACCACATTGCATTAAAATGGGCAGCAATCCAGATTAGCGAAGTGCATATGAAACTGAAAAATAATAGTTTCACTGTGAATTTAAAATAGTTGATAGCCTTGACTGAGAGAGAAAATTGTCTGTTAGGAGTGTTTTTACGACAACGGATATTGTGGATAATGGGGGTATTGAGAACAAGTATAACTGAAAAAGATTGTAAAGGTGAGTGGATTATTTTAAAAAAAGAAAAAAAAGGGTGCAAAAACAAGCGATGTTTGGATTCTACTCTGTAAGATCTATAGATTGTAGTATTTGATCTATGTTATACTGGAAATGAGAGATGAGAGATGAAAACAAAAAGAGATCCAACAGCGAAATACCTCATAGATACTGTATGTATGTAAACATGCATGTATGTAAACATCTATGTATGTATGTAAACATGTATGTATGTAAACATGTACATTGTTTGTATGTATGTAAACATCTATGTATGTATGTAAACATGTATGTATGTAAACATCTATGTATGTATGTAAACATGTATGTATGTAAACATGTACATTGTATGTATGTATGTAAACATCTATGTATGTAAACATGTAAACATTGTATGTATGTATGTAAACATCTATGTATGTATGTAAACATGTATGTATGTAAACATGTACATTGTTTGTATGTATGTAAACATCTATGTATGTATGTAAACATCACGTTGGTTTACACGGTCCTTCAGAGATTGGTTCTCAATACTTATTTTTTTTCTTCAATTTTTGAGATGAGCTCAGATTGGATATTTTGAATTATGGGAGGGACAATCTTTGACACAAGTGTTTCAACTAAGGAAGACATTTGATCTTGCAAAGAGGAGGAGATCTGATCAGCAATGACCAACAGATCAGCCCTATTGAGCATGACATGAGTAGTGTCAGCTGCAGCGTTTTTAAAATGCATATGCTTAAATCGTATAGAGTGCTTGTTACTGTTGTGGAAGAACAACCAGGTCAAAATTCTATTCCAGTTGTGACTTATTCTATATATCTTAATTAAAACTGCATTCCGGTGTTTCTTAACCAAACTACACAATGGTGCAAAAGACATGTGTTTTATTTGAGAACGTTACTTTGCAGTCCTCGCCAGACTCGACAGAGCAATTCCGAAGTGCTGATTACTACACTAGTGTAATGTGTGTTTCCTGTTTTGCTCATTCGCTTTCCCGAATTCCGACAAATGTAATTCGACTGCGAAACTACTAGTACCAGCTTCTCCATGTTTATTAGCTCTGTATTTAAAAGTAGTACCTGCTTGTCCATGTTTATTAGCTCTGTATTTAAAAGTAGTACCTGCTTGTCCATGTTTATTAGCTGTCCATGTTTATTAGCTCTGTATTTAAAAGTAGTACCTGCTTGTCCATGTTTATTAGCTCTGTATTTAAAAGTAGTACCTGCTTCTCCATGTTTATTAGCGCTGTATTTACAAGTAGTACCTGCTTCTCCATGTTTATTAGCTCTGTATTTAAAAGTAGTACCTGCTTCTCCATGTTTATTAGCGCTGTATTTAAAAGTAGTTACGCTTCTTACATTTCTAGTATGGTAAAGAAAGACATAAGCAAAACAAAAATTATATAATTGTTTTGAATAAAGAAACAGTATTGTGATGTTTATACACTTACTAAATACTATATTGCATTATATAATTATCTAAATTTGATGTGTTCTTATAAGTGTACGATTCCTACATGTATAATATACTCAACATATGGATTTAAGTTTATGAATGCATTTTTTTCCCATATTTATATGCTTTTTGTAAATGACCAAATGCATACTGCCGAATTTGCTAATAAATGTGATAATGATGGTATCATACAATTTATCACACTCAAACAGAACCTTTTACTTTTTAAGGACACACTGGAAATGATGCAATATTGCAGTAAATTGACATTGAGAGTCAATAACTTGTGTTGAACAAACATTGGGTGTTTGCAATTGAACAGATTACATCTTAACTTCTTACAAGTCTATGCTAACGTGACATTCTGACTTCGTCAAACTGACATGTCATGCGCGTATCTATAAAAACTGTCGTACGTGTGGGGTGGGGGATGGGGGGTTAGGGCCTTCTTTTCTTCCTTGCCCTTCTTCTTTTGCCCCAGAATTTATGCCAAAACACTAGTATAGTATATTTATGCAAATTTTAAACATAATAGCCAAATACCAGATGAGGGAGGGGGTGCCATGATCCCCAACCCCCGCCACACCCGCGCATGCATGTGACATATTTGTTTACTTGCCTGGTTATCTAATTTGTCTGTTTACTTTCAGGATGTTCTGGTCATTTAGGTTTATCGATCTAGGTTTAGTTTGTGTGGTTTTAAACTTATACCATATATCAGTTAATTAGCAGGCTAATCAGTTTACACGGGTTGCAGAAGTCAAGTATACAATCAGATCAGTCTGCAAGTTAACTGACCTAAGCAGTATAAACCCAGATCAAAAAGAAAAAAAACTTAACTTGCAAACTGATCTGAGATTATATTGGTTGCTGAAGCAAGTTAACTTGTGGGTTGATACTGGTTGTAAAGTCGTTAGTTTACTTGCAGGTTGATCTAGATTGATACTGGTTGTACAGACGTTGGTTTAAAACGTAGTTTACCTGCAAGTTGATCTAGGTTGATACTGTTGTGTTAAGCATTATTATATGTAAAGGGAGACAACAACGATGTACTTATATGATCTATCACGCAAATGAGTTACTGTTATTGTATTATGTTATAAATGCATGTACCATTTTTGTAGACCAGTTAGTCTCTATTTACTCACGCTAGAGTATGCTTGTGTTATGTACAAAAAAACATTATAACCATGAAGGTGTTAACTTGATACAACAGATACTGGTTTTTTGATTTGATACTGATTGTAGAGACGTTATTTTACTTGAAGGTAGATCAAGGTTGATATTTGTAATGACGTCAGCTGACTTGCAGGTTGATCTTGGTTTGATACTGATTGTAAAGATGTTTGTTTACTTGCAGGTTGATCTAGGTTGATACTGGTTGTAAAGACGTCAGTTTACTTGCTGGTTGATCTAGGTTGATACTGGTTGTAAAGACGTCAGTTTACTTGCAGGTTGATCTAGGTTGATACTGGTTGTAAAGACGTCAGTTTACTTGCAGGTTGATCTAGGTTGATACTGGTTGTAAAGACGTCAGTTTACTTGCAGTTTGATCTAGGTTAATACTGGTTATAAAGACGTCAGTTCACTTGCATGTTAATTTTGGTTGATACTGGTTGTAGAGACGTTACTTAACTTGCAGGTAGATCTTGTTGATACTTGTAAAGATGTCAGCTGACTTGCAAGTTGATCTAGGTTGATACCTGATGTTAAGCCGTTAGTTTACTTGCAAGTTGATCTAGGTTGATTTTGAATGTGAAGACGCAAGAAAACTTTCGGGTTGAACTGGGTTAATACTGGTTGTAAAGACTTAGTTTACTTGCAGGTTGATCTGGTTGATACTGGTTGTAAAGACGTTAGTTTAATTGCAGGTTGATCTGGGTTGATACTGGTTGTAAAGACGTTAGTTTACTTGCAGGTTGATCTTGGTTGATACTGGTTGTCAAGACGCCAGTTAACTTGCAGGTTGATCTAGGTTGATACTAGTTGTAAAGACGCCAGTTAATTCCCATGTTGATTTAGGCTGATACTGGTTGTAAAGAATCCAGTTAACTTGCAGGTTGATCTAGGTTGATACTGTTGTAAAGACGCCAGTTACTTGCAGGTTGACCTAAGTTGATACTGGTTGTAAAGACATCAATTTACTTGCAGGTTGATTATGGTTGATTCTGTTGATGTGGGTTCATAGATTAGTATCTCCTGATGAAGTCTTAGTGTCTTTTTTGTAGAAGCTCTCATTAAATAGTAAAGCTTATGGCACTAGGAGGCCTACATATATATTCATTTTTTTATCAAAATAATAATTAACATCATTTTATTTTGGTTATCGAAATATAGTTTGAAGTAAGCGTTCAAAAATGTCTCAACACAGGCCTATGTCTTATACGCATATTCCGCATTTAAAAGTTCAGGGGGAGAGAGAGAGAGATGCCGTATTTAGATCTACATAGGTAAATAATATTGTCTCATTTCTGTACAAACACACACAGTCGCACAGAGAGAGAGAGAGAGAAGAGAGAGCGAGAGATCGTGGTGGGCAGATGTGTACGTGTTTTTTATACATGCGTATGTTACATATTTCATATACAATTAATACAAAATTTGATTGACACGTTTAAAATCCCAGTAGTATATCGATACGCCAGACATGCAAAAAATCTAGTGCTTTCAATTTAAAAGCTGAAAAAGGGACCTGGAAAAACTACAGCCACACCCCTTACACACAATCGGATCACCTCGACCATTTTATTCATTCATACGCTTTCCTCCGAGTCTTTCTTCGCTTGGAAAATGTCGAGGTGTTCCAACATATAAAAAAGAATTGATTGTATATAAAGGGAATAATTAAGAAGACATTTATAAGTTACACAATTATAAAAAAGGCATTTACATACAGAATAACAGCATCAGTAGTTGGAATATTCTAAATCTGGAATGTACATTTGTATTTAACAACAACAGAATAAGTAACAAGCGGAATAGGAGTTTAGGCTGGTTGCCTTTCCTTATAATGTTAGCCATACCTTTGTTTCCTCCAGTTTGGTGTATACTTCCCAAAAATATTTTGTGAACTTTTCGTAATTAAGTGGAAAACTATTCACACGGAATCTCTCTCTGACTTCAACAAGATGGGGAGAGCTGTAATATAAAATACAAGGTAAAATAAGTCAAAGATACACACATAGACATAATTCCTTATCTGTACGTTACCATGTGCAAAGAAATATGCTCTATTTTCTTTGGATTTTAGGGACATAACGATATAATTCACATTCAAAAGAAATCGTTAATGCTGTTTTTACTGTGGGGTGTACACTAGTATAATGTGAACTCCATTTAAATTAAAACCCTTAAATAAAATGACTATCAAAAACAACAGATGAACATAAGGTTTAAACTATTATAGTAAAATGTATACGTTCACCCGACCACAACTCAAAATTAACTTGATTATTTTCGCATTTTTATACAATATGCACTGTTATTGAATTCAAATATGGTGTCACCTTTAGTCGAAGACTATGAAGGGTTCATACCTTTTTTATCTCTAAATTAGGATGGATTTCGTCAAAAACTATTTCACTTATTTCCCTTTTATGAGAAAATAACGGACGCATAAAACAGTAATCTGAATCAGATATTTCAGTACTTAGATTTTTGTCTGAATTTTGTATTATACATGTCTGTTTAATTAAAGCAATAAAATTCACCTGAAGAAGCCAGTCTTGTAACCATGGTGACGGAAGATACTCTCACAGTAGGCGCATGTTGAGCCCTTGCCCTTGGTTCCACTTACATGGATCACGTTCAAACTGTCCATGTCGGCCTCCTGTGGTTAAAAAAATGCATAATTTTGTATTAATAGGTCCATGTCTTCGTGGTTCATTACAACAGTTTCAGACCTAGAACTTGATTATTATTATTATTATTATCATATTGTTTTAGCGTGTTCCAATATGTTAGTCTAGCGTAAATAATGCGTTCTAATAGATCTGCTCTCTATACAGTATATGTCATGCGAAAAACGCCAACATCTTGGAGAGATGTTGCGTTTTGATTATTTACATTGTCATATTTGAGAAAGGGAAATTTGTGACTCTACCTGCAGCTAGGACTAACACTGATAAGACAGCAAGTTACATAGCGGGATACATGCCAAAAAATAACCCTACCCATAAACTTTTTGAAGGGAGTATGCACATGCATGAAAAAGTCAAATACCGGTATACCAGGTAATTATAATAATAACATCAATTTAAGTTGATATATTTAAAACATAATGTTCATATTTTCTCGTATTAATAATGATCAATTCATTAACAAAATATACATCAAATTTGAATATCATATTGACTGCGTTCTACTAGTTTGTTATCATGGAAAGTATATAATATACTCCCATCCAAGCACTACACCCCTACTTACAATCATTTTGTCACAAATGACATGCTATTTGCAAATATACGCGTACACGTGAGAGGTCCTTACTTACCGTTATACCTATTCTGGAGAGGAAATTAAGCATGTTGGGGAGGTTCCTATTGGCGGACGGGTCTCCATCCGTTGGATGTGATGCAAGACCGTGCGTTTATTCTGAAGCTTGTTGAGGGTCTTAATGGCTTCCTGTAACACAGAAGAAGTCTTGTAAATAAAAGAGTCACCATCTTAGATTCAGGCTGTGGCCTCTGGGTGCAGGGGTTGCTATTTAAAATGTTAAAGGTCACGTTTCATTTTCGTTATTTTCTGTTGGAATATGTAAGTGTAAGACATATTGAATTAAAATATGCTGAAAACAAAAACGTTATTCTTTTCACAGGATGACCTCCTCCTTTAACTCATATAATTTTTAAGAGATGAAATAAAAGGAGGTCATTAAAAGGCTACAATCTTTTGCAGAAATATGCATCATTACATTGTTTGAAAAACACGAAATAATAGATTCGACATATTTTCAATGTGAGACATTTTTAAAGTCCATGAGTATATTTCAAAACAATATGGGGCCTCTTCTGTTACTGTGTAAGTTATGATATGGAGACAGGGAGGCAATGCTCTTCAGGACTATGTGCCTAAGTTCCAGTAACGATTTACTGTACATTGTCAGTCATGCCCAGGTTTAAAGGGCAATGTGGAATAATTCCAGTAAAATATGGAATTATTCAAATTAAGTGTGACGAAATATAGAAAAGTATAACAGGAATATTCGGAAATATTGCGAATATAAACTGTTTCAGCATCAGATGAACAAATTGATTTTAAGTGTTAAAGTGCAAAAACAGAGTTCCGGCAGTACAGTGTTACAGGAAAAATTGGAGATGTTTCAGAAAAGTGTTACGGAAAAATAGAGATATTACAGTTACAAGACAAATATTGTGTTATTCCAGAAAAGTGTAACTCAAGAAGGTCTATCCAGTAAAGTGTAATGGACAATATGGATCTACTCCAGTTAGGTGTTGCAGAACAATATGGATTTATTCCAGTTCAGTGTTATAGATCTATATAATGAGGGTAAGTTTGGGTGTCAATTTCCCTTACAGAAATTGTCATTTGCATATATGCTTATATAGAACATATAGTAAAATTAATTGTGGTCTTAGTCCTGATATAGGCTGGTTTTTGAGAGGGGGGTGACCTACTTTCATTATTCATAACTTTTTTATTATGCATGTTTTTTACTTGAACTTTGGCACAGTTATTGCTTATAAAGATATAAATGAGTTACTATGTTTGTTTAAGAAAATAAATAATATTCTTTATATTATATAATATAATATATATAAAAATATATATAATTTTTTCCCATCTTACTAAAATTTTATCAGAATCTACTTTCGGTTTGAAAGATACAAGTTTATAATAGCCATGACAACAGCAGGGTTCAAAATATATAAAAACATGCCTCAGTTTGGTATTAAACAGCAGAATGGGACAAATGGGAGTTAAATTTCCAATTTTACTAGCAGAAAAAGATGTCCAAAATGAGAAAAACTGCCATGGTAAGTCAGGTTCCACAAACCAGAGACTCCTCAAGGACCATTTTTCAGATGCAGTTTAGCATACTATCCAAGTTGACATATTGCGACACAGTATGAATCATAGACTTCTGCTTGAAAAGCATGATTGTGATGTTCCGCATCTGTGCCATGAGTTCCTCTACATAAATGTGGAACACTTTAGACTTGAGCCCCATGATATGAACATGAGACAGCAGATTTGCATTAATAAGGGGAGATGTTTAGCTCATAATGGCTATCATGAATGCCGTGACAGCTAGTGTAAGTATTTGGCAAATTTTCTTTCTTCTTATTTATCTATTTTATTTTTTGGTTATGTGATTCTTTGTTTAAGGGACTGTGCTGTCTTTGGGGGACCATGTGTTTGTAGTGTTTTCATGCTTAAATGTATAAACTCCCCCCCCTCTCTCTCTCTCTCTCTCTCTCTCTCTCTCTCTCTCTCTCTATATATATATATATATATATATATATATCTCCCCCCTCTCTCTCTTTCTTTCTCTGAAAAAGAATCAAAACAAAAAACTCAAATACACTATATTTTTAAGGCAGGACAGTGCCGCTTTAATAAAAGTGGTTAGTTTTCTTGGTGTAGACAAATGTGTACATATTTTTCTTCATCATGTGAACTGGTAACTGCAATTAAAAGGCTCATTCACTGCTATAATGTAAAACTCAGTGACACCTTCCAGCATCTTATTTACAGGCACTTATGAAAACAATAATATTCAAATAAAGGACAAGCAAGAGCTTCCATTTATTAAAAAGCATTTATTTTTACTCTAGGAATGCAGTTCAACAGAATTCATCACTTTACTGTGTTGTTAAGAACTTAAATTTGCTCTTATTTATATCATTTAGCAAAAAGGGAGATAACTCATGAAATTATTTCTAGTACATAGGAATGGTTATCTCCCCTTATTGATGATTTTTTTTATTAAGTTTGCTTTTTTCTGTTGTCTCCTTTAATGATTTATATTTTATGATACTCTGTGCACTGGATTGGCAGCCTTTTCTCATTCAGGTCCTGGATAGCCATGTCTATTCTCTCAGCTGCTTTCTGCTTGCTGCTCTTAGCTGGAGGTCAAATATTTCCATTTTTGCTAATATGTACCAGCATCGCCAGTCACCATTTAGGCATCATTTGACCCTTCTGCCAGTCCATGATCATGCTGGGGTGTTTGACACATGGTAAGGAGTTTGAACCTTATGATACAGCTTGTTTTGGGTGTGATTTAATGTGAGATGTAGTTGCAGTTAGTGCATTTCAAGGCAGGAGATGCTTTTTTCTCCTTCCTACCCATAAATTAGGCTGATCACAGCTGATTGACTCTTGATTATGACCTTAACATACATCATCATAGCCCATGGAAGTCATCCCACCTTCCACAAGTCTTATGCCCAAAGTTAATGCTGCATTCTGCTGTTTTTGATGAGAGGCCTAGATGTGGACTCATGTTAACCAAAGGCGCCTGTGCTGTTTTAGGAGTGGACTTTCTTGGCCTTACGGATTGACCCTCAATCTCAAAGGCCTCTCTGCTGCAGTCAGTATGTATCATGTAGGTGTCCATAGATGAAGAGTCAGTCAGTTTCAAGCCTTTGCTCTGTGGAATATGGCCAGTTTTTAAGTGTGCAGCAATGTCACCTCTCATTGTGTTGATGAAAGTTTTTTTGCTTAAATGTTGATATTTTTATTAGGATTTTGGTGAAAATCAGCCCTATATATACTGAGAATGGTCTCCAGAGAATGCAGACATCTTCCAGGGATGCTGACAATGGCACATGAAAGATACAATGACAACTGCATGTCACCCTTTGAAGTTTTGTATTACCCCGGTGAGATGGGGCCATCTGGCATTTGGCCATCCAGACCCCCTGAAGTGCCTGCAGTGGCATGTTTCATAACAAGATATCTCCACAGTCTTTTATAGTAGAATAGTCAACTATGTCTCATTTTAAAGACAAAAGTGTACTCTTTCAGATGAACTAAAATTTGACAGGGTGAGACTTTTTTATATTGTTGTTGTTGTTGTTTTTTCAACAATTTAAAAAATCCAAAAATGTTACTAAAAATAGTAACAAGTTTATTGAGTAAAGAATAAGTTTTTATTTTCAGTTGTTTTACATTTTTTAATGCAGATTAGTTTATAGAACACATTTTTTTATTTCATTGAAATATTCTCATAAATAAAGAAGTTATTAAAATTTCAGTGTTGACCATGTAGGCTAGACTGCATTTGTAACTGCAGTTATTTTGGGTATACACCTATCTTACATAAAATGCTGTATTTTGATAAAATGAAGGAATATTTTGCTACAAATTCATACAGTGGCTCAATATACATTGTGCATCACTTTTAGAGACTTTTAAAAAAATTGTACTAAATAGGACTAAGACCACAATTACCTGCAATTGGTTACCCTGTATCCGGATGTGCCTACACAGAAAATAGTGACCCTATTTAATGCTGAATTAAGGTGAGTTTTTGACTGAAAGACATGCAATAAAGGATTAAATTCTATAGAGCACAGTTAAAATAGTCATAAAATGCCCAATTTAGAGGCTTTATTGCCCAACAACCTTAAAATTTGAGCATTACTGAGAAGGGAATTTTTGAGAAAATTGATGTGAAATGGCCGACCGGTGCATTAAATTCATACGTATGTTATTTAACCTTAAAAAGGTCAAAAAGTAGTCGGGTGACCCCATGTTTAAAATGTACAGAATTATTTCTCTTGAATAGATCTAATGAGGGTAAGTTTGGGTGCCAACTTCCCTTTTTGAGAAATTGTCATTTGCATATATGCTTATATAGAACATATAGTAAAATTAATTGTGGTCTTAGTCCTGGTATTCCAGTTAAGTGTTAAATGACTGTACGGGCTTATTACAGTAAAGTGTTACAGGACAAAAGAGGCAATATTAAACAGTGAAAGATACAACTATATTATTAAAATGTTACTGAAGTTATCCATTTACTTGATTAATGTAGTAAAAAATCGAATAAACTGCTGAACAAAATAGCTAGTTTTATATCTAACCAAATGCAATTAAATCAAATATCGTGAACGATGTCCTTGAATACTTTTGAAATAAGTCAAGGTCATTCATACAGATTTCTAATTCGATTATGCAATTTTGACTGATACAATATTTCCTGATAACATTCTGAATACAATCTTAGCAACATATAATGTCCGGTTTGTTCAAATACAGTGTATACTACATTATTGCTTTGTAACATTATACTCACTAATGATTAAAAGAATCAGTCAAATGAATAGCGGGAGAAGGTTTAAACATCCCCAAACTATATATTGTCATATTGTAAATTTGCTATGTACTAGATTTAATAAATATGTTTAAACCAAATGAGTAGCGAATAAACATTGAAAAAAGATCAGTATCAACTCATATTCAATGATAAATTAGTCAGGTTAAATGAATGGTTAAGAAGCAATGCTAGATGAATTGTTATAAGTGCTCTACATTCAATTGTGTTTGAAATTGTTTACAATGGAATGGAGAAAAATGAATTCAGAACTGAAGCTTTTAACTAACCTGGTATGATTGACCAGCCATTTTCACTGTTTTGTTCACGACGCAATTTACCCTTCTTGATTTGTTGTCTACCAATGAGACAAGACTACGTAATCGTGACCTCTGCTATTTTAAGCTATTGGTCTGATATACGTATTTGTCATTATTATGTGTAAGCTATATTTAAACTTTCTTTCAATGAAAATATTGCAGTCATTTATATATAAATTTTATATAGGTACAATTCTGTAATAGTGTCTATAGTTCTTTTTATTGTTATATGTCCACCAAAGGTGTTAATTACAGGGACAGGTGGTTATAGGGCCGGAGTATGGTTGTCAAGAAGATACAGATAGGTTTTGTTATCGACTTTGAGGATTTGCATAGAAATTAAATAGGATATACTTTCTAGGGACAGAGGACAGAGCTCGATGAATCCAAAAGCGCATGTTTGAAGAATCGCCCATAAATTTATACAGAAAAAGAAGGGCTAAATCAAGGGACCGGACTTGTAGCTCGGGTCATCGCCGGTATTCAATTAATCGCCACATTGAGGAATCGCGTGACCACTGTATAATAATTATCTTATTGAACAATAACAGGTACCTATCTAATTTCAAGCTAGGATATAAGGAGGATATGTGAAGATTAATTGAGTCATAAACTTTTCTTTTAAAAGTAATTAAGGATAAATCATTATACACCCTTGACAAAACTGGTCTCTGAAATGTACCGGCTACTGAAATGATGATGTTATACAAAGAAAAAATACATGTCAAAACTAATGAGTTACTTTGATAGATTTTTGCTTACCTTCGTATCCATCTCACTATCACTGTTTTTTTTTTCTTTTCAATGCCATGACTGTTTTGGTTTTCCACTTACTAAAATATCCATTCAGAGACGGTGTAGAAATAACCTTAACCCCCATCTACTGCTAAATTAAGTTTGTAAAACAATTCAAAAGAAACATTTCGGTGATTGTTGACTAAACGATTAGGAAGGCATTCAAAAGACAAAGCTTTTTTTAAAATTACAGAAAATATAGACACATACATGTAGTTAAATTTGATGTTCATTTATAAATTTATTTATTAATTTAACGTCATTTTATTCACAGGATGATCTCCTCCTTTAACTCGTATTTTTTTAAGTGATGTGAAAAAGTAGAAAATAAATATGCTCCAATCTATTGCTGAAATATGCATTATTACATTTCTAAATAATTCAAAATTGTTTGAAAAACACGAAATAAAAGATTCGACATATTTTCAATGTGAGACATTTTTAAAGTCCATGAGTATATTTCAAAACAACATGGGGCCTTTTCTGTTACTGTGTAAGTTATGATATGGAGACAGGGAGGCAATGCTCTTCAGGACTATGTGCCTCAATTCCAGTAACGGTTTACTGTACAGGTAAAAAGGGCAATGTGGAACAATTCCAGTAAAATTGATAAATTGAATACTTTTGAAATAAATCAAGGTCATTCATACAGATTTCTAATTCGATTATGCGAGTGTTTGAAATTGTTTACAAATGAATTCAGAACTGAAGCTTTTAACTAACCTGGTATTCTTGACAAGCCATTTTCACTGTTTACTTCCCTTGATTTTTTTCTACCAATGAAACAAGACTACGTAATTGTGACCTCTGCTATTTAAAGCAATTTAATTCATTTTTTAAATATTGCAGTCATTTATATATAAATTTTATATATGTGCAATTCTGTAATAACGTCTATAGTTCTTTTGTACCAAAATTATAAAAATATCTTTATCATCATCACTGTTTAAAACACTATAGTAGGAGTTCCACCGCATTACATTCCTGCACCTTAACGACGTCAATATAGTCCGTCAACGTCAATGTTGAACCGATGTTTTTGTTACGGTTGTTTGTGTGTTGTTGCGTATGTTTGAGGTATTTCTCTTTCACACTTTCTTTCTCTTTCTTTATTTTTGGGAACTCTCTTTGCTTATGCAGGTACCGGCTGGTTCAACTTTTTTTCAAAACTGAGTAATCTGGAAATAATCCAACAAAGAGTACAGTTGATGGTACGAAATTTAATGAACTAATTCAGGAACAGACAGTGAGTAAAATCAATTCATTACATGTCGAAGTACAAAATATCGAAACCGAAAGTAGAAAGGATAAAATGAATTGAATGTTTCCATGTGTTTTTAAATCAGTCATGTCAATAGATTGAAAAGCAATTTTTTCCAAACATATATGATCTTGTAAACTATCTTGCTGTGTCGATCATGCTTTAATTTTCTTCATTTTTCATTTTATAACAGCTAAATATAGTTTCCCGTTCGATAACTTTATCTTACGAGCGTGTCGAAATAACGCAAAAGACGAAAATCCAAAATGAACGTAATTTACCGAAATAGTATATGTGTGGATGATCAACACAGAAGATTACACATTAATCATAATGAAAGATTTTTTTTCATCTCAAAACAATCAGATTTACACAATATTATAAAAGTCTCAACTATAATGTATTATGAGAGAACAAAGTTTTTTTAAAATACACATTCCAAATTAATGTAATTTAAAAATGAATATAAAAAATAGAATAATCCCAATTTCAAAAATACAAAAAAAAAATGCTTAAAACGAAAGCAATTCCCTAGCTGCATGATTTAAACATAAAGACATTTATTCAAGAAAATATTTTTTTAAAGTAAAATTGAGACCCCCTAAAAAAAATCCAAAAAAGAGTACAGTTGATCGTACGAAGTATTAACTAATTCAGGAACAGACAGTGAGTGACAAGACTCCCCAAGGCCGACAGTACTTATCCGCACTTCGCCAATCGAATCATTAGCCAATCCACCATCGATTCCTAATCGAACAACCAACGCATGATTGATGTCGATCCCATCACGTGATCAACTGCAGGGTCCCGAGCCCCACGCTTATGCCCTCTTTGTCTTTAATTGTCCAGGTTTTATCATAAAATTTGTCCACTGCATTGTTTAATAGGGCTTAGTGGGTCAAAACACCCACGGTTACTATGCACCCAATTACATATTTGATGGCTTTGGAGACCTTGATAGGTAAAACCATCTATGACGAGATCAATAAAAATGCCGTATTATACGCGAATAATCCGATTAAATAAACTGGCATCTAAGAGTGTCCCCTTACCAAATAATTGTTTGAATGCTATAACAGTATTGTTAAATCAGTATAAGCACATTGCTGATCGTAGTGTATTAATCAAAATGCAATGGATAGTCCCAAATGCTTCTAGAAAATAGTCAAAATTTTCACAAAAAAGACCTAACTTGTTTCCTGGAAAAAGACTTTCAACTTAAGTATTTTAGCTTATAAAACATGATGAAAGAAATTTCGATATTCTCCCTTCGCCGCAAGAGAAGTCGTTGCCCAAGCAGATATACAAACAGCCTTAAACATGATATGCTTTATATAATTAGTTAGCAACCAAAGCGTTTCAGAAGCAACAAAAAGCAGCATATATAACAGCACAATTTCTATCAGCAGCAATCTTTTTAACCGATATTAATTTATCCGCTTACGTGTATCGTTAGAGGGGATTGAAGTCTTACGGACAAAACGTAATTCTTAATCAGAAAGAGCTAACGAAAAGATATTACCCACAGTGCCTCATTGAATCACCTGGCTGTACAAGAGATTGCAGCCGCTTCAAACACGAAATCATGACGGAAAAAACCTACTATCCGAAAGTCGAATTTATCAAAATGCGTACCTTTGAAGCTAAGAGAGCGAGGTTTTGTACCCTCGAATCAACTTTAAACATTACATTAATTAAATTAAAAACAACAACAAAAACAACAACAAAAAATAATAAAGAACAACAAATACACAACAACAAAAAAACCAAAAAAAAAACAAACAACAAAAAAAAAAAAAAAAACGTAGCATCCAATCTACAAACACTAATTGTAAACATGAAGGAACCTCTGTGCTCTGTTTTTTGTTTTATTTCATATAATATGTATGTGTTTGTTTTTGTTTCGTGATTGTATATTACAGTTGATAATATATTAAAAGCAATAGATCGTTAAAATTATTACACCCAAAAACCAATTTTTTATTCGTATGTTTATAAAAATGTTGCTTTTACGACTGCGTACAATAAATGAGCGATACAATCGAACGGTAGTTCTATATGGAAAAACAGTAATATAGTAGGACCCTCTGGAAAATGTCCTTAAGGTGAAGCAATCAAGAATTTGTTTTGTGTTTGACATTATCAGTGAAAAATAATACGAATGCTCCCAAACAGTTCCTGATGAATCTTTTGGATGTTGTTAGACCAGCCAAATACCTGTTGTTTACTCTTTAAGACTTGAATAGAGTGGGAGCCAAATCGCAAAACCCACAATTATTTTGAGATAAACACAGACTAGGTCAGGGATCCATGCCGGCCAGCTAGACCCAATTACCTTTAGTAGTACCGGACAGCATTGCCCGACGTGTAATATCAAGAAAATCAGACGTATGAAAATAAACCTCGACAATTCACTGTATACGCATCAATACTAATGCAGACCATCATTATTAACGTGGATAGAAAAAAAAGATATCCATAAAACACGTAGTTTTCTGCTATAACCTATAAAACACACACACACACACACACACACACCACACCCACACATTCCAAATGCCATTACAAATAGGAATTAACGATTTAAGCCCACCCACTTAGTCCAAGAAATAAATTAATGGAAAACGACAATTTAAGTTTAAAGGGTGTACGCTAGTCAGTCACCTTGGGTTATACTTATTGATCGTTGCTTTAATGTAATATTTGATAATTTGAAAACAACTCCTCCCTACCACCCCCCTCAGTGATGTTTTCTTTCCCGAAAAAACGGAGTGCTAGATTTCAAAAACTCACAACTAGATATACAAAATTTATACAAATATCATAATGTTTTGTTATTTGCTATCCACACACATGTTTGAATAACATAAAATAGAAATTTTGAACTAACAGATAGTAGCCACATAGAACGGGAAAAAAAGGAAATTGTTTTGAAAAAATATCGTCATATATCTAAAAACGCGTGATTAACATACTTTATATTTCTCACCACAACTTAAGGTACATGTAACACTTTGTCTGCATACATTAAAAACGAATTACTAAAATAATCCCCGTTTGTATCTCTGTATCTACCCACCGAGTTCTGTTTATATAGTAAAATTATTTTTGAGAATAGAAATACCAGTATGTGATTTTTATTTGCTAAGAGTTGGTAATGCAGTAACATATCTTATCTAATAATAGTAAGGTATTAATCTGAATTAGAAATAACGACACTAACATTATTATCAATAAAGGTTTTAAATAAATACAATATAGAATATATAAGAATAAACCTTTTCTAACTCTAAAACTTAGGCCCTAAAACCCAAATCAAATCGCCCTATCATTACCACTACATGAATACGATTTTTCTGAATCCCATTAACTTCCACTTGATGCGATTTGAGTTCACCATAAACACACCTGTATAGGAGATCATATAAATCTTAAACCCATATGAGCGATAGACCCCATATAAATTGTATCAGTAGATAAACATCACATGTAAATTCTATGAAATTCAGTGGTACCTCTCAAAACCGCACATTGCCGGACCACTAAAAATGACCGGATTTTCGGGGGTGTGCGGTTTACGGGGGGGGGGGGGGGGAGTTTGCTCTTTGAGTGCTGTTTGTTTTATGTGTATGGTATTATTACTCCACTTGTTTATGTATATGGAATTATATGTGTGTAGGTATATAAAGCATTATTCAAACGCCATTATATGTGAGTGGTTAATCATTGCATTTTTTATCTATTTAACAATAATAATTACCTTATTTTGTCCTAAATCATGCCGGTCAGCAAACCTGTATTAGTTTCACTCGGCTAATTGTATTTAATCACCCACAGTAGATGACTCGTTAACCCACCGGAAAAAATCTCAAATACATTTTTCAGAATAAAAAATATCGGTATATTTTTCGACATGTATTTAAAGAGATGAAAATAGTACAATTTATCTAAATATCACGAAATATTTGTCCAATTAATCGGAATTCGGAGGTTCCGGCTTAAAAGTCTTTTACAATTATATAGTATAATAGGAAAAAATCGAGAATTATTTTTAATTCGTGGCAGTTAGAGAGAATTCCCCGGTTTATAGAGATGCGGAGTGAGGTTTGAAGAGGTCCCCCTGTACAAATGAAATAATAACGTTAAGATATATAAGACAAAATGAAATAAAATCACACCGCAAAGTAGCCTTGAAAGCCCCGAATTAGACTGGCTGAGCAGCCCAATCTTGCGTAGCCGTAAATCCAAAACAGGCATTTGTTGATTTGGCATACTTACCACAGCCATTCTAACCGTATAGTATTACTCCACACTCAATGCAGTGCACTTGTTATACATTAGGTACGTACGTCAGTACCTACCTTAGAAATTTATGACTGGGGAGCCAATGGACAACACTCGGTCTCAATGACCTGTGAAATGCGCTCAAAGGTCATGGCAAAATCAAAGCTGCGCCACTAAGAACTACGGCGTGGAGAATTATATTGAAATGGATAAGTATACTAAGTAAATGATTTAACAGTCTAATTCGTCGCCAATTTTTACACCAATAAAAATGTATTTTTTGCATTTGGTATATGACATTATGAGAAAAAAATATTTAAAAGTACAATTATCAACCTTACTTGGCGCGTTTTCCCAAAACATATGGGAAAGTGAAAGTAGGATAGTAAATATTATCTGCATTCATGCAATCGAATTGTTTATATTTATAATACCGGTGTGAAGTGTCGACATTGATAAGAACACATTTTTAAAAAGTTGTTTTTTAAAAGCTTTTTTGTGTGATTATGAGTCCTCTCTGAATAAATGTTTTTGAATCTTTGTTTTTTCGATTTCTTTCTTTTTTAATTATCTCATACTCATGTCCCCTTTCATTAATTAATATACAACACCACTCGTACCAAGGTATTTGCTTGTCATCCTCTTCCCAAGCTTGAATTAACCATTTTCCACTAGGGAAAGTCCTGCACTATCTTCGAAATCAAAATCCTCTAACCTCTTCCAACAGTATAACATCTACCTATACTGCCATGGCTGCAATGGGACAACATATAAGAACATCAATTTTTAACAAGCAATGTCTAACATTATTATTTTTGTATTTTTGGACATGTAACCTCACTATTGTATTACAATTATGCATATCTGTAAAAGATAAATTGAATATTCAACAACGTCTAGTCTGTTCTAAAATAGCAGAGAATTGTACAGGTTCATTTGAATGTACATGAGTCGGAACGTAATCACCCCCATAAAAAGAGCAAACAAACCCCATTTCCGGGTAGCTTTAAAGATTAAAAGACAACCAACGGCAACGAAAGATAAATAATTCGTTTATTATAAATCTATATACAAATATTGTTGAAATACATAAAAAAAAACAAACAAATATATTGAAATATATTCATGACACATTTGCATTTTTATCTTTCCAAAAAGTCAGGTGTAACTCTTCTAGAAACCAAAAATTGAAGCTCTAGACAGAAAAATGTCCCTCCAACAATGTAGAGGCTGAAAACCCCATTTATTCCATGAATAGGGTAGTGATAACCTACAAACCACACAGGAGAACTCAAAATCTCAACAAAAAGAGATAGCTTATCTTCCACATTTAAGAGTGGCTTACTTTTACCAAGGGCGTAGGAAATAAACGGAATACTCGAATTAAGCAATTCAATTTGTTGCTTTTTCTGTAAGATCGTTTTTTTTGCACTTGTGATCATATGAAAAACATACATGCACTCGTAAGAATGTTGATTATTTTATGACCACAGCGTAAAAGAAAATAGAATCTTAAAAAAAGAAAAATCATTAATATCCTCTATACTAGAAAAACTGCGAATAATAAGTGAACATATCATCTAAGATCCCATCATGTGGAGAATTAACCTGTATAAAGGTCTTCCAAATAAGTTGCGTATTTCGTCCGAGTGTAAATACATGTCTTTGCATATAATCTAAACTGCAGGACTTTGTTACAGTGACACTGGTCTTTAAAATGAGAAAGTGGTTTAAATGGGATAGATTTATGGTAGTAAATACGCTCGGGCAGGATCTATAATTGTCGGATAAATAAAAAAAAGGTTTAGTACAGATGGTCGCATGAACGATAGTTTACTGCAAATTCAATTATAATTAATTAATTATAAAACAAGAATGCACAGAAACTTAACTTAATTGAAGTTTTCATGTTTTTCCCCACTAGCCGCATGATCACAACAGCATACAAAGTGATAAACAAAAAGTTTTAAAACATTGAAGCCATAGACAATGTTTTGTATACTTAAACAAAGGTTAATATGGGTATGTTGCAGCAGTTTAGAATAAATAAAAAAAGAACATTGGTTGTTATGAAGTGTATAAGGAATGTATCACATTTTCAACAATATTTAATTTTATCACTTCTCGATGACGATATATTTCATATCCACTCAAAACAAACACCATTTCCCTGTAAAAATCTTGTTAAGCATAAAAGTAACAACAAATTATACGAGAAAAAACATAATGTAAGGTTTAAAAAGATCAGGGTGGTGATACTCCAGACAAAACGTTGCAAAAAAACCGGTTATAAAATCAACACGCTTTCTTTGTGTTTTTTTAACGCCAACAATTAATTGAAAAAACACTGGCTCCCTAGCAACAATCTTCCAACAAAACGTAAATCATTCTGCAAAATTTAGCAGATTTGACCTATATCATTTATCCGGCATATAAACATGACCTATAAACCCCAAACAGAACAGAAGACAATTAAAAAAGTTTGTTTTTAAACATGAATAGAGCCATTTAAAAATTGTCCTAATCCAATCAGAAAATGAAAACCCATATCGTAAATTTGTGTTTATCATGTTACTGCTCGTGCAGCTTTAAAACGATACCTTCTCTATTTACTCAAAACTTAATTTTTGCAACATCCGGTTGCAAAGAAATCAACGGAAAACATAACCTTTTTCTGATTAAATCAAGCATTGAGTTTAATGTTACATTCAAACAAACATGTACAAGGTATTTTTATATATTTGATGTATATAGGCACTAACCAATATCAAGCATTACTAAAACAATTCATGAAAATAAGTTTTTAAGGCGAGTCTCTGGCAAAAATCTCGTTGCATTTTGAAATGACAAATCAATGTCAGATTCGTTTTACAAATGACAAAGACTCAGTAAAACCCGAAAATAAACCAAAAAAAAACAACACGAAATGAACGCACTTGTGAACGAATTGTAATCTAGACAAGAAAATCGTTTCAAATAGAAACTGAAAAAAAAAAGATTTTCTCATACATGTCCAACATCATATGAAAAATAAAGTCAGTTTACCATCAATACATTTTATCCAGCAATTAGAGTTTAACACAAATATTCTATACATAGAATAACGCTCGTGCGTGACGCAAGAGTTGATGTCATTTATCGCGGCCTATAAGTTAAATTTAACGGTTAAATATTAAGAAAATATGAAACCTAAACAGCTGTTTAATCATAATGTCATATGATGAAAAACATATTCAAGTATAACCATTTTGAAGGGTAAAATCTCTACACGGTATTATCCAATGAATATTTTACAACGAAATGTAGTTTGTTTAGTGTAAATCTCAATTACAAATAAGCCACCTATGCAATTAAATCTTACGAAGCGTAAACGTTACCTTGACTTACAGTCCTTAATCTTTCACAATTATAACGTTTTTGAGCTTCAGTTGCTAACGGCATTTGAAAGATATCTTCTTTTTCCAATTTTAAATCAATATCGACTAAAGGAAATTATAAAAAGTTTGTGTGTGAGAAAGTTTGCCATTGCTACAGTGTATTTGAAGATGATTTATACATATTCGATTCAGTTTAATATTAAATTTTACGGTGATGATAAACTCGTTTAATAATATCAACAAAAGATTTCCCCACACGAATGCCTGAAGAAAAATACACGAACTTTTAGTGTTTAGCATACGGTAAAGAGACCAAAACAGCTAAGGATTCAATATCAGCTTTACCCTGATCTCTCAACAACCCGAAGAGCAACCCAACGAAATAAAGACTGACAACAATCATAACTTGTTTATGCTTTTGTTCTTGCGCCATCTCCCCAATTATTCATATTCTTGCTAGCCCAGTCCAAAACAAGATGATACAGATGGAAAAACATGATCACCATGGCAAACATTCTTTCGTCCACTCTCATCCCAGGCTGTTTTGTTCTCAATGCTCTCTGAGCTTGCATCTCTTCTGTAAAACGACATAATTCGTCTGGTCTTAAGTGTAAATTAAACATGTTTCGAGAGATTTTTATAGTAAGACTATTATTTTTGGTCGCTTTTTTTCATCGATAATTTCTACATATCTTTTATTTTAATACTAGAACTGTTTTCATCAGTCCATCAAACACACTGAATTTATAATCATATGTGGCTTCTTCTAGCCTTGATGAAATTCAATGAAAATATTCAATTTCGTATATGAATTTATCAAGAATATAGTCCTTCTGTAATCGATCATGATACCTGGTAATCTAGATACACGCCCATTGTTTTATATACTTAGAATTAAGCAAGCAGTAAAAACTTTGTGTCTGTTTTCATGCACAAAAGACAACAACAATTAATTAGAGTATACAGAAATTTATTATTTGTTGTTCTATATAATTGTACAGTATTTGGTTAAGAGCATTTGATGACACTTGCAAATGACTTATGTCCAGAAGATGGGGTTCGCATCTCAAAACACCATGTGTTAATTTGCTTCTAAAGAAGGTGTGTCTATTTCTTCACATTATCTTAAAGGTTTTTAAGGTGAAGGGTAAATAGAGAGGGAGAGAGGGTAGGAAGGAGTAGGGGCTAGCGCACTAATCCAAGCAAAACTTTATTTCTGACACACGTAAGAGGCAAGCCATTGTGTATTTTGAGCACATTTCTTGCTGTATATACCATAACCATTATATTATTTTGGAAATATTAAAAACTCCATAGACAACGACTCTACCATTGGACTACCGTGCCCTGCAAAGTTCTTAAACTTGTTGGTCGTTTCAATTAAAATCATTATTAATAATGTAGCAATAAATGGCTAAACAGCAAAGTAGAGAATCGATATAATAATCTGTAAAAAACGGTAATTTGCAGTGGTAGAATAATTACAATGCATACTATACATATTAACGGACTGAATAATGTAACTGGAGCACGTAGTGTGATACCATCATGGCCTAAACGATCAATTTACAAACCGCACTATCTTTAGGAATGTATTATAACACAATTAGAAGCCAATTCCCATAAAGTTTGATTTAGCAATATAATTAACATTTTACAATTAGTGTACAGAAAAAGACCAATTTACATACTTAATGGTCTCTAAAGTAATATCAAAATTCGGACGTCAGCTACCGGCCGAAAGTATCCTTACCTGCATTTTCTGGGGGTTTCCCATAGGCTTTATTTGGACAAAATTTAGCAGCGTCAAAAGTATAACATTCCTGAAAAAAAAAACGTTACAAATGTGCAAGTGATTTTATCCACGTTACTGATTTTATCTTTTTCCAGTGACTGTTTAATCAGCATCTCACCCAATCCCATAAACAACTGAGACATTAATAATAATGAAATAATGGTAGACTATTCTCTTCTCTGAAGTACCAACGCCAGCACATGAGATATTAAAAATTATAGGCACACGAAGTATACGGGACACGATTAAATGGATCCATTGAGCTCTTCCATACGGAGAAGAAAAGCGGATAAATAAAAAAAAAGGAAACTAAACAATGGCGCAATTTAACCAGTTTAGAGAATAAAAGCACGTTATGCTTGATTACACGCCCTCTATTTTAATTCCCAGAGTTCTGCATCAGGTAAGAACATGTAAACCGTACCTAAGTAAACGTTTATCATATAAATAAATATACTAAACTAATATAGTAAATAGTGAAAATCTTCTTTGCTTGATATTTGATTTGATTTGCTTATGACGATTATATTTTTTAAATAGTTAAAACAAATGTAGATCCCAAAAAAGATTTTGATGGGGCAATATGGGGATCTTGGTAGTTCCTGTTCCGTGTGCATGCGGTCAATACTATGTTTTAATCGCTTACAGAACTGATTCATAATCACATGCAAATTCATTAAGACAGTACCAACAAACTGTCTCAACGGAATTGCGACCTTCACCCTCATGTAAATCATGGTAAACTTTTCATTAATCATTAAATGCACCATGGCAATTTTTCGACGGTATGAATCACCCTATGTATAGCTCCTAGTTTATTTGGTTAATGTGCCAATAAATTCACAAATTGCTTTTCAAAACAATATACCAAATTGTTCGATCGTTCGCAGTAATCTGATATGCAATGAACAATAAGTGATCCATACAAATTTGAGTATTATACGATCCAAGTCCAGAATTAGGAAATAAAGGACGGAGATAAAAATGATCTGTTCACACTATTACGCCAAATATAAAGTGCATTCATTTCAGAATTTTACATTCGATAAAATAAACTGTCATAAGATAAGTGCTTTAACAGAGCATTACTACATATAACAGTCAATATATCGACCTTTCCTACGCTCTTCTCACATCAAAACGTATACTTCATTTTTTCATTCGAAAACAAACAAAATCAAAAGCACTGAACACTCTCCAACACATAATACAGAAAAGTCCACAAACTGGAACATTCTGGTTACAGCAAGTTTAAAAGTTTGACTTGTTGCCAAGACACTGTGGCTAAAGGCAAGTAAACTCCGGTGTGGGTTAAAACTCAATTTGTTATTCATTCTTCCATTTAAAATCTAATCTTATATCACCGAAACGTTATTTGACAAAACGTAAGAAAAGAAACAGTCCTTATTTAAGCAGAGTAAGCAACCTATGAGCAAATAAATAATTTTATATTTAATGCTTTTGGTTGATTAACAGCTATCTAAATAAAAATTACATTTGATATTTTCACAGTTTCAAATGAAGGACTACTTTATTATAATTTCCTCCTTGATATACCTCATATTCCTAAATTCTACTTCTTAAATTCCAACTAGTAACTTCCTTAAGATTACAAACAAATAAAAACATGAACATAGTAGTTTCTGGCAAACTCCTGCAACAATGGAGGTCTAGCTAAAAATACAACTACGAATTAAGAACTAATAAAATTATTGTAATACATTTTTGTTCCAATCACTGTTTCCTTTAATCTGGTCATTATCAGATATCACTCAAATGTCACTTTCTGTTTTGACCCTATCCTAATGATCTTCCTTACGTTAGTAGTTTTGAATTCTTTCAATGGAAAATTGCCTATACCGAAATCGTGCATATTTATTTATTTACCTACCAATAACTGTAAAGCATTGAGGAAAATAAGGTACATTTCAAAGCCGGAGAGATATGAAAAATATCCATAACAAATATTGACACCGCTTATCCGTATTTTTTTATTTATCGGATCTTCCTTCTCTCAAAATGATTATTGATAAATTTACAATCCAGTAATTATCCGTGAAAAACCGAACATTGATATTACTTATTATTAAACCATCGCTCTGATTAACTTATGACAATGGGGTCCAAGTGTAAACCTAAAGAAGAACCGAACATATACTTCGCGGATACGGTACAAACAAAAAGAATTTAAACACACTGTAAATAACTTTTTCTTCAATATTTGTTTTATATTCATTCAATAATGATAACACCATATTATCCATTGTCTTACTAAAACAAATAAAATTATAGCGTTCTTATTTCATTTTGTGGTTACATCTCGTTAAACGTATCAAAAATTTATACGGAGTGAGTCGTCAAATTTGAGGCGTAAACAAAACACTCTGTATTATTTAGATGTTTGTATCGGGCGGCCGCTGTACGCTGAGAGACACGTATGTATCACTTTACTTCGTTCTGTCTTGTCCGACTGTCTGTCCGTCACATTTATCTGTCACGCATCAGCAGATGACACTGTGTTTATCCAAAGAATAACTTTTGTTAAAAATCAAGAGACAGATGAAAAAATAGGTAATGTGATAGCAAAACCCTGAAATGGGTTCAAGTAACTCTTTCGGGTCACGGTCGCCTTTTGAAATTGAAGATAAGAACCACTGTAGACCGGCAATCTACAAATAGAGACAATCGAATAACCATACTGATTCCTATCGATAATGATATGTCCCTTGGTTCAATGAATGACGCTTTCACTAAAGAATAGCATTAAACGTTCCAAGCTGCAACATCATTTTTTAAACTTGTAGAAAAAACAACAACATGCGTTTTTCCAGCTATTAGTTCTAAATCTCTCTCTCTCTCTCTCTCTCACTCCTCTTCTCTGTGTGCGGTACGCTTGTATTTGCAATAAAAATCTGATAAATATCGAAATAACTTTAAACTAAACTTTACAAAAAAATGATTCCCCAATCCCACAATTAATAGACACGTCGCTAAACAAAGTAAAAACACCTCCAATTCATTTCAAATTCAGGTCAATTTCACACAATGTCTCTTCTTCGCGACAAGAAAGTCAATCAGAGTAATTTTTGATTCCATGAACTTATAATATATCATCTAATTTCGTAATCATTCTAGCACAAGTGTTGTTTTTATATTCAAATTCTTACATACCCTAATTCGTCAGCATTCCCTATTGATTCCATCCCGAAACCAATCAAAACATTGCTGTGAATCAAGAAAAAATACAACTTATTGGATTAAGGGTTTTGAGTTAAAGTTTTAAACATAAAAGAAGTACAAAACAAGGTTATAATGCAATGGAAGTGATACATTTGTTTGTGGTGTTTAATTCCTACAGACAGTATTTCAGACATTTGAGTCGACGTCTCCTTGAGACAGATATATTAATGCGACACTGCAGTATTAACATCCGTAGAGATGTTACACGAATACCCTATACATTCCATAACCCTGACACCGGCCAACCAGTCTTAGAACTACCCATATATGCTGAGCGCCAACAAGAGATCTATGCCATACCCATCTTACGACTTAGTTATGTCGCGGCCAGAATATTGAACCCCACAACCTCTCTCTCCCGAGGCGGACCGCTCCTAAAACACATGATACACCGCAACAACAACAACAAAAACACATGTATATCACCATGTTTGACAGGCTATTTAAAGGTATTTTTCTGTAGCACTGTATTTGCGATTTTCATTCTAAACGAGGTTTACATTGCATTATTATATTTTGATGTGTAAATCTTTTCCAATGGAAAAGTTACTCAATATTCATCGATTCCATGGTAGGTCATTTTTAAACTGTTCTAACATAGCAAAAATACAGCCCTGGAGATGCAAAGTCACCGTCACAATTCTGTATAATCAGTCGAAATTTACACAGAAATTTTACAAAGAGACAACACACCATCAAAGTTTGTGACCCATGTCTAAAGATATAAGGTCACGACCTTTACCTGAACACCTCCATTGTGTTGCCCATCCCGGTCAGAAGGAAATCCCCGGGTGGAGAATCTTCTAGGTTTTGCGTCCTTTCCATATGCCAACGTATCCAGTCCCCTGTTCCATACAAACAACACAAAGTTCAATCAATACTTCTAATTACGAAAGTATTGTAAATCTGAATACGTAAACCCGAAAAACCCATTTCCAATATCAATGCCCAATTTATCATTAAAATTTTGGACACGCCAAGCTTTTTCAGACACACGTCAATACACATTCGTAAGTAAAAGGAAAGTAACATTGACGTTGTTTATGAGACAATGTCTTTGCAGTACAGTGCATTGCAATAAGATGAGTAAATTTTAAGGTCAAAACTTGCTGAATCAGCATGAAATGACCCTAGCATTTGGCAACCATTTCCAAAACGTGTTTTCAGAGTCACGTTTTTATGATTTTTTATCTAAATATTATCTCAGTTGCATGGCAAGAAACATCATTTTCAGGAGTTATTTCCCCATGAATTTAATCAGTAAGTTGAAACTAAGTCGGTAAAAGCAACCAAAGATACGATCACTAATGCCTAAATAAACGTTTCGGCAGGAACAAAACAAAAAGATGAAAATTTAGACCTAACCCTCGAGATTAGGGGGGGAAAAGGAATAATAGGGTCGCTGTGGTGGGTGGGGATTTTGTCACCGACGCCCACCGACCTGCAGGGCAGGTTCTGTTGAGTCTCATCCCCCTCCTTTCCTGTTTTCCTAAAAAATACACCATTCAACACTTTATATATCTACTGCTATTATATGAACTAAAAGAGAACCCTCATAAAATAGAAATACACATGAAACAAATTGGATAGAAAGAAATATTCTTAAATGTTTAATTACTAATAACTCGTGTTATTTATTTTCATTTCATAAATTATCCAACCCGAATTTTTAAATCTGAAAAGTTAAAGTCCCATATCTAATAGATGTTTAGACCTAAATCCGAATGCACTTACAACAAATATCAAATTCAGATTTTAATTTTCATCACTGAAAGACCTTGAGAAAATGTCTAATATACAGGAAATATTCAATTAGAAAAAATGCAAATTGTGGCTGCCTCGTTCTATATTTTAGCTCAGAACAATGACAGCATAAAATTAACATACAAGGGATTTTTCGATTCAGGATTTTCTTCCCTATCTCCTCTACTACCTAGGTGTCAAAATTCATTCAGTCTATAGAAAAAGTCCATGAAACTTCTGAAACACCCCGTGTTACCTGAGAGGGGGGGGGGGAATGGCGGGTGGGGATAGGCGAGGTGGGGGGGGAGGGGGGTGGGGGTGGGGGCGGGAGGGGGGGGGGGGTGGGGGGGGGGGGGGGTGGGGGGGGATGGGGAGAGAGTGGAGGGGGCGGGGGGGGGGAGGAGGGGGGGGAGGTGTGGTGGGAGTGGTGCACGGAGGCGGGGGGGGGGGGAGGAGACGGTGGGGGGGCGGGGGGGGGTGGTAGTGGGGTGGAGGAGGGACGGAGGAGGGGGGGGGTTAGGGGCGGGCGGGGGTGGACGGGGGTGTCGCCGGGGGAGGGGGGACGGAGGCGGGGGGGGGGGGGCGGCGGGGGGGGGAGGGGCGGGGGCGGCGCGGGAGGGATGGGGGAGGGGGGGGGGGGGGTCTAGGGGTTGGGGACGGGGGCGGGGGTGGGCGGGGGTGGGAAGGGAGGGAGGGGGACGTAGGCGTCCGCGGTAATATCTGAACAGTGTGTTCAGAACAACTCCCGCCCATCTTTCTCACTATTTTCTGCCCTGTCTTCTCACTAACATTACCCAAGTTGCATTAAGTAATTGGGAAACTCCAAGCCTTATCAGACGAACGCAAATTAAACATTCGTAAGTAAAGGAAAGTAAACTTTAACGTTGATTTATGAGACATAGTCTATTGCAATACAGTGCATGCAATAAGTGAGTAAATGTAGGTCAAAAACTTTGAATGAAACAGCACTGAAATGACCCAACATATGGCACCATTTCCAAACAGTTTCAGCAAGTTTTAAATATTTATATCTAAATATAATATCAGTTGCAATGGCAAGAAACAAGACAGCTAAAATAAACATACAAGGGAATTTTACAGACCTTCATGATTTCTCCTTTCTCCTCTACTTACCTTGTGTCAATATTATTCAGTATATAGAAAAAGTCCATGAACATCTGAAACACCCCATGAACATGAGACGTCCGTGGTTTTTACTGACCATTGTGTTTCAGAACAAGGCTCCGCCCATCTTTCTCACTATTTATGCCCTGTATTTCTCATTCATCATTACCCTATTTGCATAAGTATGGGAAACTCCATGCATTCAGACAGAACGCTAATTACACATTCGTAAGTAAATGAAAGTAACTTTAACGTAGTTTATGAGACATGTCTTGCAATACAGAGGCATTGCTAAAGTTGAGTAAATGTAGGTCAAAACCTTGATGAAAAACACACAATGAAATGACCCCAATCAATTGGCACCAGATCCAAAACGAGTATTTCAGCCAAGTTTTATGATTTTATCAAAATATAATACCAGTTTCAATGTGCAGAACATCAATTTTCAAGAGTTATTGTCCTTGCAATTTTATCAGTATTAGGGGCCTCCGTGGCCGAAGGGCGTAAAGTCGCTGACTTTAACACTCACTCCCAGCCCCTCACCCGCGTGGGTTTGAATCATGGCATGGTCATTCGGACTCACATTGTGAGGAAGCCTTCCAGCTGGCTTGCGGTAGGCGGTGGTTCGACCTGGATGTCTCCGTGCATTCGGGTCTTTCCTTCACCTGTAATTAGCTGGACGGTCGATGTATGACTGAACTACTGTCGAAGCGACGGTAAAATCAAATAGTCAGTCAAGTAAATTCAGAATTTGAAATGAAGTCGTAATATCAACCATAGTTTATGATTATAACCTCAATTAAACGAGTTCGGCAGGAACAAAAAGATGAACATATAAGACCTACCCTCCGAGATTCTGGGGGGAAAGAATAAAGGTCCCCTGCTGTGGGTTGGGATTTGTCACGCCACCGCCCTGCTGTCAGGTTCTTGTCGAGTCTCATCCCCTCCATCCTGTTTTTCCTAAAATTAATACACCATTCAACACTTTATATCTACTGCTATTAAAGAACTAAAAGAGAACCCTCTTTAAAATAGAAATACACATGAAACAAAATTGATAGAAAGAAATATTCAAAAATGTTAGTTAAACTAAAACACTGTTTATTATTTTCATTTCATAAAGTTATCCAACAACGAATTGTTTAAATCTGAAAAGTTAAAAAGTCCCAGAAATCATATAGATGTAACCTAAATCCGAATGCACTTACAAACATATATAATTCAGTTTAATTTCATCACTGAAAAACCTTGAGAAATGTCTAATTTAACAGGAAAGCTTCTATTAGAAAAAATGCCAAATTGTGGCAGTACTCGATCTATATTTAGACTCAACCAATGCAGCAAAAAATTAACATACAAGTGATTTTTTCAGAAATCCCTGGATATTTCTTCCTATCTTCCACTACTACCTTGTGTCAATAATTAATCAGTCTAAATAAAAAATGTCCATGAACTTCATGAAACACCCCAAATGAACACTGAGACATCCGTGTTTTACTGAACAAGTGTGTTTTCAAACAAGCTCCGCCCACACGAACGCTAATTACCCATTCGTAAGTACAAGGAAAGTAAACTTTTAAACGTCGTTTATGAGACATGTCTTTGGCAATACAGTGCATTGCTATAAGTTGATAAAATGTGGTCAAAACTTGATGAAACAGCAAGAAATGCCCTACATTTTGGCACCATTTCCAAAACGAGTTTTTCCAGCCAAGTTTAATGATTTTATCTAAATATAATATCAGTTTTGCTATGGCAAGAAACATCACTTTTCAAGAGTTATTGTCCTTGAATTTTATCCGGTAATTGGGGCCGTCCGTGGCCGAGGGCGTAAAGTCGCTGGACTTAAACACCACTCAGGCCCCTCAACCGCCGGGGCGTGGGTTTGAATCTTAGCAGGGTCATACGGAACTCTCCATGTGATGAAGCCTTCCAGCTGGCTTGCGGTAGGACGGTGGTTCTACAAGGATGTCTCCGTGCATTCGGGGTCTCTCCTCCACCTGTAATTAGCTGACGTCGCTGTAGACTGAAATACTGTCGAAGCGACGTAAATCAAATAGTTCAAGTCAAAGTAAATCATAATTTGCAATGAAGTTTTTTTTTTTCCCCCGTAATATGCAAACATATTACGATCATATGCCTCAATAAACGTGTTCGGCAGATAACAATAATGAACATTTAGACCTACCCTCAGAGATTAGGGGGGGGAGGGTGTGGGGTGGGGGGGTGGGGGGGGGTGGGGGGGGGGGGGGGGGGGGGGGGGGGGGGTAAGAATAATAGGGTCTGCTGTGGTGGGGATTTGTCCGGCCCACCGACCTGCTGGGCAGGTTTCTGATTGCGATCACATCCCCCCTCCTTCCTGTTTTCCTAAAATTAAACTCCATTCAACTCTTTAATATCAACTGCTATTTATGAACTAAAGGAGGACCCCTTAAAACAGATATAACACATGAGAACAAATAGATCGAAAGAAATATAACTTAATGTTTAGTTACCTCAACTACCTGTTATTATTTTCATTTCAGAAGAGTTATTCACCACGGATTGTTTAACTGAAAAGCTTAATGATTGAGTTCGAGGCAATAAATCAAATTATTTTATTATTATTTTTTTTGTATCGACAAGTAACGATACCTCATGAAATTTCTAAAATAAACCCTTCAAAAGCTATTAACAGTTCAAAGATCAAGGACATTTGGAAATCTTCGCTCTTTATTTTGTATTTATAAATCACAAAGCTTATATTTTGAAGTAACTTCATACTTTGGTATACAACAGTAGGATCACTCTTGTGCCATTTGATCCAGTTTGACAAAGTTGCAGTGCAGATAGAAGGCGTTTATCTTCTGGACGGACCCCTGGATACCTAACTTGGCGGAGTCTCATAACAGCTCAAGACCTGACACAATGACCAATGGTCACTGCAAAAAATAACAGACACTGCTGTAAGTTACGTTCCAGTTGTTTGCTTGAAGATGTAAGTCCCAGCTTTATTAAAGGGTATACTTCCCATTTATGACTTGTTCAACTGCATACAAAATGTCTCAAATACATACTCATTACTCATGTTCTCATAGTATTGCATATAAACAGTCACCGTCTCCATTTACTTTAAGATTTCTGACATCACTTGATTGACCATGACAAAATTTAATGATGGATTGATTTACCTTATTTTCAATCAGATAGCTTCATGTGTATACATTGGAACAGTTCACAATAGTATTTAGTTTCCGTGGGTTATATAAAAATAAACAAAACCACACATAAGAAGTAAAAGACTTATGGGTATGGTTTGAACAATATATACTGGCATTTCTTGTGTTTTAATGAAGTAGATAATAATAATTGGACCAGCACTGCTTATCCCAAAACGACTAATGGAAGGATTAAGCAGATCTTAACAAAGCTGTGACGAAATTGATTAATTTACAACATGTTATTGCATCACGCATACACAACACATATTCTACCCCCTATCCACGGCTCTTTTCTGCATAACATCCATGGCCTCTGGACACTGGGGAACTGTGAACGCCTGCACACCTGGCTGGTTATGTACAGTAAATTGGTTTTACATAATTTTCTATGCTTTCAATTAAAATTTTTCTTAATCAGTTGGGTAAGCAGTAAGGCAACTTGCCTTATGTTGATAAAGCAGCCTGAAAGCCTATTGTCACACACACCCACACACACACACATACCACAACAAATGTACATGTATATGAAAGGATAAACTGGACGGAGGCCCAATGAGAGGTATGTTTAAAAATCAATGTTTTTTAAAGTGAATCATGGACAATCATGCTCAGACTTATTTTTCAAAATCATCTGTCATGCATTTGGGAAAATGACATAAAAAAAAAACTATCACAGAAGTTATAAATACCAAAATATCGTTTGTTTGGTGTTTTCTTTTTGGAAAAGATGATATGCATTAAATGATACATTAATCTGATTATAGTATCAGAAGCGTTGAAAGGCATTCAGGATATAATACTATGAGAATAAAACATCATTTTATCTACAAATTAATATCTATAGCCAATTAAGTAACCCAAGACGCATAGTCTGCTACGCCTTGTTCAATTACCTTTAGATAATAAGTTTATATTAAAAGACTCCACCTGAAGATACCACCTTATTGCCAGGCTATCTGGTCAATTGCCCCCCAGTAGGCCGTGTGGGACCAGACCCAGGATGGTCACACACACACAACCACAGGATGCCTGAGCACCAATGAATACCAGCACAAACTATTTATATGATTGCACATAATAAACAGGAAACAAAATATAAAAAAAGTTTATTTTTTTTATATTTAAAGTTTCAATTAGTACTTTATCAAAGTTTTTTTCATGGGTAAAAATTTATGAATAAGCATATAGTGAAGACATTTTATAGAAACCTAACAAATACTGCGGTATTCTTTTTTTAACAATGTGTAACTTTCAGTAGATATAAAACATTATAAAATCAGTCCCCCCTGTTGAGGCTCCATTAAAAGTTGCAAATTTTTATTATATAGAATATAATATAGAAATTATAGCAAACACTGCTTGATGACGTTCGTTGCTGAGTCGTACACCGCCGTCTTGAGCCGACTTCCATAATTGCAAACGTCGCTTTTTCCTTAAGAAACACGGCTGGACATGACACGTCATAAAAGCCAAATATCCTGGCCATTAAACCCGTCATTTTCTCCTGACGGGAGAACTATTAAAAATTCAATGGATTAATTGTGTGTGTGTAAATTTTGTTAAATGTCACACCGACAGCATTTCAGTACATTTGGAGACGATTCCTACTTGAGACATATAAAGTACTTGCCCACTACAGTTTTCACGCCGTAGACATTCCGCATGAATAGCCATCACACAGCCACATTATCCTGACCCCGGGCCAACCATCCTGGAACTACCATTATATGCGAGACACCAAACAAGGGAGCGTATACTCAGTACCATATGTACAACTTATGGGTATGATCGCGGCCGGACTCTAACCCACAACATCCCGTTTACCGGGGCGGACGGCTCTAAACTTCTCAAACCAACGGACCGGAAATGATTCAATGTACAAAAAGGCCTCCGCCAAAAATTAATAAACAGTCATAACTTAATTACATGTGATAGCAATAGGTTATACTCGTATTTACAAAATCAATCGTCAATGAAATTATAAAAAACATAATGCTCATCTCATTTGTTTTTTCTTTTAATCAATGGCCTGTTAAAAAAGATATTCCGTTTTTCAAATGTATGGGCATAAAAACAAGCAAGGTATCGAATAACAGTTTTATTTTACAAATATATTAAAATGCAAACATTCTATGGAATCATTTTAAATTTAATAATCAGATGCATGAATTTACATTTCTCAAAATAAAGGACATAACAGGGTAATGTGATGTTCAATGATATTAAAAACCAATGTTTCATCAAATAATAATCAATATTTTGCCAAGACCACGAATAAACAGCATGACCGTATAAATTGGAAACCAAGTAGGACTGATATGTTCCCAAAATAATAAATTGAAGATTTGTAACCCATTATTTTAACGATGTAATATGATAGTTTGAATAATACTGCGGTATTAGTACATGTGCATACTGTCAAAAACTAAAATTCAAATCATTTTATAGCGCTTAAAGAACAGGTTTTTATATGTTAATTTGTGTCGCATTTATGTAGTAACATTAAATTAGATTTAAAACAGCAAGGATTAAATTTTCAAACGATGCCAACTTTATAAAATAAAAGAAACGATATGTTTACATAAACTTGAGAGATGAAGTTGAAATAAACCCACTCTTTTCATGCGTAAACACACCATCGTGTCAAGAAAATAAAGTTTGTTTTAAAGAACAAAAGACTATTTTTAGATAGAGCCCCAAAATTTTAATACATCATTGCTGCATGTGCAAAAACAAAAAAAGGCTAACATTACTTACATTCATTAAATTTAATTTGTGTATGGTACCTTATACATTTATATTTATTTATTTTTCATCAATTTTTTAAGGAATAGAAAAAGTTTTTTGATAAGTATTCACGCGTTGTAAAACAGGGGATGGGGCCATGTGGTCCCGTGTGGCTATTAGAACTAAAATGGTCACACAAAGTGGGTTATTTTCATGATGTGTTTGTGTGTGCGTGTGTGCGTGTGTTATTATCATGCTGTAAACTCATGAGCATAATACCCCAGTTATAAAACAAAACAATTGGTTTTAGTTCTAAACACTGCGGTACACGGTGAACTTGAATAAGATAACCCGTCACCAGTTGTCAATGTGCCTGGCGCAATGTCAGAACCAGCTACCAGATTATACATAGTAAGCACATACATAATTTTTATAAGTTTTATAATTGGTAAATGTACTCTTAAGCATACTTTGTTTGAGCCATTTAATGTACCTTCCCATAAATATTGTGCAAACCGATTTCCATACAAGTGGATAACCATTCACACAAGATACCTCACGGACCTCAACAAGATGGGGAGAGCTGAGAATATAAATCATTAAAATTAACGTAATGTCTTAACCGATCAAACGATTTACACGTACCAATATGCATCTTTTCTTTTGGATTAGTGGGGGCATACAATAATGATCACATAAAAATGAAATCGGAATCGTGTATTACCAAGAGGTCCCAGTAAAACAAGACCACCAATTAAATTCAAACATTAAAACAAATGACAAACAAAAATAAGAAATGAACATAATGGTATTTAATTATTAATTTAAAATGTTAACCTACGCCCGATCACAACATCACTTGATTATTTTTCGCAATTTTTTATACAATTATGCATTGTTAGATGAATTCCAAATATGAAGACACTATTTGGTCGAATACTGATAAATGTTCATTACACCCAATATAAGATAGCTTTTGTCAAAAACGATTGCATAAATACTTTTTTTAATTGGAAAATAACTGAATGAATAAAACAGTCATAATGGAAAAAAAAATTCACACATTCGAATCACATATGAAATTCAAAGTATCCATACAAGTCAATATCTGTTTAATCATGTCAATGAAATTCACCTAAATAAGCCATCCCTTGTATACCATGGTGACGGAGGATTACTCCCTCACAGTAGGCTCAAGTTGATTCCCCCCTAGCCCTTGGTTCCACTCACGTGTATAACGATCAATACTGTCCATGTCGGCCTCCTGTGGTTTAAACCAAATTTACATAATTTTTTGAATTAAAAGCTTGTTCCAAAATAATGCGGTAATGTAAGTCTGGCGATAAATAAAGCTTATAATGGATCTGCACTGTATACAAAAATGTGTCAGGGAGAAAAACGCAAACGTCTCGGAGAGGTGTTATGTATATTTACATTGACATATTTGAGAATAGGAAAATGTGTGACTTCCACTCCAGAATCATGATCAACAACAAACACTGAACAAGAAGCAAGGAACTTACCGGGCAAATGCAAATCAATAACCCTACCCATAAACCTTTTTCGGTGGAGTAAAGCAAATTTATTTCGGTAGAGCAACTCGCCATGTTAGTGAAAGGTCCCCGAGATCGAGCCCTGTATCAAGCTGCACCATTTTTCGCCTGAGCATTTATATTTAACTATAATCCCCGAATGCATCTAATGTTTATCCTTCAAACGTATCAATTCTATTTATCGTTGTTATTGCCACTCTTTACACAGAACTTCTCGTTCTAGCGTTCCTACGCGCCCTCCAAAATTAGCGCCGAGAATATACGATGTTTCGTAGAGTAGCTTAAGCTTGTTTTAGGTCTTCGGTAAAACACATACGTGCGCCGGTGTGATTTAGAGAGGTTAGTTTTAGTTATGTAAATGGAAAAAGCAGTACAGCGGGAATAGTGGTATATGCGTTTTTACCTATTCCAAGAAATTAAGTACTATTTAGAGCAAGTTATTGTTGGTAGAATTCCAGCTGGAATGATACTGATGGTAACGCTCCTATCTTTAATTAAAGTATCACTGAAAGATACGCGTGGATTAAAAATGACATGATGAATTTATTAAAATGTATTATCCTTTTTGCAGTAGATTTATATTTTAAGTTTAAACATAACAAATTCTTATTTTTGTTCATGTAGTATTTCTTACAAAATTATTTATTAAAACTGCAACGTAAACTTCTCTTTTTCTGAACTGGTCAATAACCGTGTACATATAACGTCGTCATGTTACCCGAGCCGCTAAGGCCGGAATAATAGTCGTTGTTCACACCTGTCGAGAAACTGTATACAAAAAACAGTCTTTTTCATGCATATTCACCTCTTCGCGCCCACCCATATACATTTTGTACTTGAAATAAATTTTATCATTTGCAAATATACGATGTCCTAACTGTAACCCGTGTTATACCTATCCTGGTTAAGAATATACGCATGTTGGGAAACGCTCCTACTGGCGGACAGGCCCCCATCCGTTTGACCTTAGTGCAAGTCTTGGTGCGTTTACTCAGAAGCCGTAATAAGGGTCCTTAATGGCTTCCCTGAATACCGAATAAGTCCCAGTCAACCGTCTAGGATTTCAGGCTGTGAGCTCTGGGACAAGGGGTTAAAAATAACATCAAAGTAAAACAGCGATTTCATTATTTCTGTTGAAATGGGCAAGTGTCGACCTATCTTGCGAAAAATGATAAATTAATTGTCTTTGTGTTATTATCAATGAGACACTGCGAGAAAAGATAGATTGAGTATCCCCACCGCCCCATTGGAGTGCCGCCATTGATAGAGCACATATAATGTATTCAAATAGGAAAAGCCAATATCAAATTTTACAGAAATATAGAAACAAAGTGAATTTGATGTTCCTGCAATCACAGGTTTTGAAAAAAAATCTAATTACACATGCCATATCCAGAGATTCTTTAAATATTTTAAAAACCCTAATGGAGCCTCAATAGTTAATGTGTACGGTATGATATGGTAAACAATAGAGAAGCTATAATAAGCTTTTATTACTTTAAGAGTCAATGCCAATAACGTTTAAAGAGCAATGTGGAGAAATTCCAGTAAAATAAATGATCATTTAAAATTAGGTGTATCAAGGCAATATAGACATGTTACAGGAAGTATTAAAGGAAAACATGACATATTGCAAAAAGTGATTTCAGCATCAAATGACCAACAAATTCACAGTCAAGTGTTACAACCGAGATACAACACAGTTTGAGTGTTACAGGAAATATTTTGATATCCGGAAAAGTGTTTACAGGATTTCAGAAAAGTGTTAACAGAAAATGTGGAAATATAGCAGTAATACAAGAAATAATGGAGTTATACCAGAAAAGTGTGACATGACAAAAGGGCTATCCCATAAAATGTATTATGATAACTGGATGCCTTTCATTTAAGTGTTTTGCAGAACAATATGGACTAATTCCAGATAAGTGTAACAAAAGCAATATGTACATCTTCCTGTTAAGTGAAACAGAAATAGGAACTAATTCCCAGTTAAGGTGTAACAGAAGAATATGACTAATTCCAGTTAAGTGTAACAAGAAGAATATGGACTAATTCCAGCCATATTGTTCAAGGAAAGATTGATATATAACAGAAAAGTATTACAAGAAATTTATATTGTAATAACAGTCAAATGTAACTGGAAAAAAGGATATATAACAGTAAAGTTTTAAAGGAAAATAACGAGATATTAACAGTAATTGTTACTGAGACATGAACATTACCGTAAGAAGTAAATAGATATAGGAAAAATTTGGCCTAAAGTGTTATGGAAGATACGGAGCCACTAAGGTAAAGTGTTTCCTCCGCACCATTTGGATCCATTAAATTAATGCAAAATTTCCAGTGAAGCGTACGTTATAGCAGCATATTCATTAACCATTTCATATAGTGTTACCAAAAAAAAACCCACTATAATTCAATCATTTCAAACACTCATTTCAAAAAAGAACACTTCAGTACAATTCAGATATCGATTACAAAAAATGTCGGCCCCAAAAATCATGCACTGATTAATGCACACGTGTAAATGAATAAAATTTTACTTCTCCGCTCAATAAACACACCTTCACCTCTGTTAAGTCCCTTTTAAACCCACTTCTTGTTTGATCAAAGAGACGAAAAACATACTGGTCAATGTTTCTGTTGATTATTTTAAGCAGTGAAATCATCCCACACAAAATAAATGATCTACGTTTTGTGTCTTTTGAGAGGGGGGTTTAATTAAGAACTTGAAAATACCTTTTTAGTCAATATAAAAGATCTACAATTGTTACTGACTGAATGCAAAAATTTAAAAGACGCCCTTTGTTCAGTTCGTAAATTTTTATATATAATACATCATTTTTTGGACTTTTTTTTTTTAAAATTAGATTTAAATTTTATGAGAGTAATTTTAGAGGAATTGTCAAAGGGAAAAACATCGTTCGTTTATTTTTTTCCCCATATCTAAAATGTATCTTATTAAAGTTTTTACATAAAACAGAGAAATCTTATTCGAAAATCAATTTGCCTTCAAAAATATATGTTCAGAATAACCAAAACCCAAAAAAACAGGTTAAGTTTTCACGATAATGAAAAATATGCTAAAAATTGCAAAATATTGTAAACCCTACTTTTTTGAACATTTTACTTATTCTCAAATTGCGTTTCTTTTTCTTTTTCCGGGGAAAAAAAGTGAAGCATTTTTGCCCTGAGGTCAATGAAATCCACCCAGGGACAGTGTTTTGGGTCGTTTCTATACATGAAACTAGCTATAACCACATTTAAAAATTTGTTTCCTTGAAAAATGTTGCTGAAAAAAAATTAAAAAACTTGTTTAAGATCGAATAAACGCTAAAACGAAAAGGCTATTTTTTAAAAATCCAAAAAAATGAAATTTAAAACACCCTTCATTCTATATTTATTTTTTTTAAACTTCTGCAAACCAAAACCTCTCAATTTCAAAAACGAAGTTTTCGCTCCCAATAATTTCTTTTTTTTTTTGTCCTTGAATACTTTTGAAATAAGTAAAGGGTTTCATTCATACAAAATTTATAATTCAAATTATGAAATTTTTGACTGATTAAATTTTTTGCGATAACAATCTGAATATACCGCAAGACAAATAGCTGGTTTTTTTAAAAATACAGTGTATTTTAAACATTATTGCTTAGTTACAAAATATTCCTAATGTTTAAAAAAATCAATCAAATGAAAACGGGAGAAGGTTTAAATAAGCAAAACGGCTTCCAACCCATCCCAAACCTATACATTGTCATACTGAAAAATTGCTATGTACTTGATTTAATAAATATGTTTAAGACAAATTAGCGAATAAACATTGGTAATAAACAGTATCAACTCATATTCAATGATAAATTAGTCATGGGTTTAAAAGAATGGACAAAAGCCATACAAAATGAATTTGGGTTTTAAATGCTGTATACTTAAAACGTGTTTGAAATTATTTACAATGTGTAATGGAGAAAAATGAATTAAGAAATGAAACTTTTTAAATAACCCGGTAAAGATTGACAAGCCATTTTCACGTTTTTTCACGACGCAATTTACCCTTCTTGATTTGTTTTTCTACCAAGGGGACAAGGCTACTAATTGTGACCTCGGCTAAAAAGCTTTTATGCGTATTTGTCATTATTGAGTGTAAGAAAATTTTAAAAATTCAATGAAAATACTGGTGTCCCTTTATACATGTATATAGAAATTTTTTATACGTTAAATTCTGTAATAGTGTCTATAGTTTTTTTTTATTGTTTTTTAAATTTTTCCAAAAAACAATAATATAATTTAAAAAATCATCACTGTTATTTAAAACACTAAAGGTTTCTCTATTTCTATGTAAATTATTCCAAAAACCACAAAGTTTGTTTGATTGCTTTTAAACATGTCGGTGTTGAAGCAATAAAGCCCATTGTTGCAGTAGTGTTTTTACAGAAAATGCAGTGGTCAAGAAAACTTTTAGGAAAAAGCATAAATTTTCCCCAAAAAGAACTAACATTTTTCCTTGTTTTACATTATGTTAAACCCAAATTTGTGAAGCACTGGGGGATTGGGGTTTTCTAACCCTTTTGTGAATTTGGGAGCTTTAAAAGTAAACCCTTTCCCCTCGAGTGGCACCGGAACCCGAATCGTTTTTACTAACGATAGCGTGCATAAAGAAGGGCGCAAACGCCGGGTGACACGCAAATTTCCCCTTTTTGTTTTGTTGTCTACAAAGGAGACAAAACAAATTTAAACTGACCGTGCTTTTAAAGCAAAAGTCACTCTTGCATTTAAACATTTTTTGGGAAAGAAAAACTTAAAGTATATATTTATTTGTGTGTAAAAGGGGTTAAAACAGTAGAAATGTTTTTAAAAACCCAACGCTTTTTCGGACCGACAAAATGTTTGGTTTTCCAGAGGTTTTTGGCTGGGAGAGGTTTTTTTCAGGGGCCAGCAATTTAGAGATTATAGGGTTAAAACATGAAATGCGAATGTAACAAAAATTATCATATGAATTTTGGGAATCTGTCCAAATATGATTTTTTCCTTTTTATTCAATAAATATCTCTCTTTTCCCCCTCTCTCTGTCTTTCTTCAACAAGAATCCTTCAGAAAGGTAATGAAAAAATTTTATTGCTTTTCTTTCCAAGCTTTTAAAAATTGCATCATGTTTACATGTTGTAAATTTTGTACATGTTTACCAGGGCGTATTTACTCTAAACAAACTGACCGAGTTTCAGGGTTTTTCTTCCTTTTTTTTTTTTCCTGACAAAAAAATCGGGGGCAATTATTTTATTTTTTTTTTATTTTTCACATCAAATTTTTTCGCGCTGGGAAAACCGGCTTTAAGACCCAAATTTTCCCTTTTTTTCCTTTTTAAAAGATGTTTGATCAATATTTGCGAATATTTAATGGGGGCCCAAAAAAAATTAAACCCAAAAAATTAAAAAAACAAACATTTAACTACATAACCGGTACGTAAAAACATGGGATATGTATGAAAAACCTATGATAAGTTTCTTTAATTTTGTCCGCGCCCTTTCGTTCTTGTTTTTACAAACACCCACCCCTGAAAAAAATCTCCCCCAGTGTGATTGGGACACCTATAATAGATAATGCCGTACAAATATCATGCACTTATCATGCACACGTGGGGCAAATGAAAAGACATACTATCCCCTCAGTAAAAAAACCTTCCCCCCTTTTTTAGACCTTTTAAAAAACCCCTATTTTTTGA
>CM037787.1:3937332-3987332 GCA_021229015.1 Solen grandis
CATATACTCTCAATGAAATATTTTTAGTTTTGGAGCTATTTGGGACCGAATAAAAATACAATAATCGTAATATGACCTTGACCTTTTCAAACTTTTTAAATGTGAGGCCTTTCCGACTAGATATTTTGTTCGTTCCCTAAAATATGTATTTCGTTCTCACAAGATAAATTCTCGTTCCCATGAAATATTTCCTCGTTCCCATAAGATATTTATTTCGTTGCCCTAGAATTTTTCTCGATCCCACAAAATACTTCTTTTGTACCCGTAAAATCTTTTTCTCGTCCCCACAAGATACTTATCTCGTGCCAATAAGATATTTTCTCAAACCCAGCCCATAATATCTTTTTCTTGTGCCTACAAGATACTTATCTCGTGCCTATAAGATATTTTCTCGATAAAGTATCTCGGTCCCTTAAGATAATGCATCAAGTATTATTTCCTAGACTTCTGCTTTACTTATAGTTAAACTTATTTTTCTGGAAAAAAAAACACCTACTCACTGACATTATTTTGGGTATTGCAACTACAAACAAACAATGTTTTCTGACTGTCCAAATGAATTTCAAAGAAAATTCTGTCCACCCCTATGTAAAATGTTATATATAGGTAAATTAGAATAGCCCAAGTTTGGAATTATTCATCTGAGCAAATTTGAATTTGTATGTAGAACTATTTGAATATTCTATATTATAATTATTTTTGTTTGGAACCTAAATGGGATTTAGGGTTTACCCAAAGAGTATTAAGAATACCACTCAAAAGATATTTACCGGTTTTCCCTTCATCTTTCGCCGCCATCTTTGTGGTCAATCGTTAAGGTCACTCATTTGCATATGCATATATGGTCCATGGCTCTGTTGAAGAAAAGTGTTTTTACATGTCATACAAAATAGAGAAACGAATATTACAAATTTGTATATTCAAAGTGCCAGATAAACATCATCGGAGAAAATCAATACCTATGAAACTTCTTTTCCTCATTTTGCATGGCGTTAGGTTCCAACATGTAGTTTCAATTCATCATGCCTACTGTTTCACAATCGTGAATATATTGTCAGAGGTGTGCGATTACTAGAATAGCTAGAATCGCTATCGCAATATCATCGGTTTTCGCGAAAGCAATGTCATTCAGTTCACGAGTCGCATGATTCGAAAAACATAGTTCTTTGTTCAATGGCTTGATGAATACTGTTAGCAAACATTTCAAACATTTTTGTCGCAATGTTTAAGCAGACCTTTTACCCAAAAGAATATTTTTGAGTATTACCTGTCAGTTATGTAGTCGCAAACTTGAAAACTTTTTTACGGAATTCGGTTAGTGCCACATTAAATGTGTGTGTTGCTTTATGATGGTGACAAACGACAATTGTAATTGATAAACAACAATTGCAAACGACACACAATAGTATAAAATGACACACGACAATGCGACATGACACTCAACATTATTACGAACTAATGCTGTATTGAATAATTATCATTTTCATGAAATATCGCATTAATTTTTGAGTGTCGTCACCAAGGAACAGAATGCAAAAAAAAAAATCACATACAAATCAGACTTCATTTTTTTAGTTGTAAAGAGTAAGGTACGTAGCAATGCAGCAAATGGTTAAATCAAGTATACAAGTTGCACTAGTCAAACAATCTATTTCTTATATATCACAATTTGAAGCATAAAATCTGATTTACAATTGTTATAAAAAGGATCAAACCTTGGACTGCCGTAAAATGACCAAATAAAGTCCGAACTTCAATTACTGGAAAGAGCTCTTCAAGAACTAAAACTTTTGTTCATATACTCTCAATGAAAAACTTTTAGTTTTGGAGCTATTTTGGGCCGAATAAAAACACAATAATCGTAATATGACCTTGAACTTTTCAATATATTTTTAACTTTTTATTGTGAGGGCCTTTCAAACATAACTATACATATTGTGTGAAAATTTCATGAGGAAAGAACAGAAAATAAAGTCAGAAGCGACAAAAACATTTTGAAATTTTAATTTTTCCTAAAATTTAGTGAAGTTTGACCGTCCCATATTTGATTGGGCTGTCATCAAGGAACATTATGTACAAAACCGCATCTAAATCAGGTTTCAAATTTTTGAGTTATTAGCAAAAAAAGTGATTACATGCATTGCGCTCTTTAGTGGCTAAATCAGAAACAAAAGTGAAAAGTTTGACCATTTAGGCACAAGTGCAGATAAAGATGACCCCATGCCCAAAATTTCATAGCTGTAGCTTTTCGCATCTGGCCGCTAGGCTGGCTACAAAAATGGGTGGAATTGGAAAAATAAAAAAAATCAACAGAAGAACAATAGGTTCATCAAACCGATTCATCAGACACGGAACCAGATCCCCATATCCCTTAATTTTAATTAATATACACAGGAAATCGATAGAGGTAAAACTCGCCAGCGACTTTTATTTTATTTTGATTTAGAAATTCTTTACCGAAAAAAAAATTATCAATGAATAAAAGTTATAATAACATTCAGAAAATAACTATTTATAAATTAGTTTGCATATCTGCTTTTTCACACCAATTAAACCATATGAAGGAAAAAAATACTGTACACGATTCTGATATTGCTCAGGGAATCCGTTCTTAATCGGAACATGCTAATTTGCAGTCGTAAATGATATTTTTAGTAATCAAATACCATGACAAATCATAGGAAAAGAATGTCTAGCATGTCAACAAGAGTACATGTTTGTTAATTGTTATTTCCATTGTGTACTGTGCATGTCATGTGACAGCGTTTCAAGCTACGGAAATTTCCAACGGTCTTTAACGAAACTATTTTCTTTTTACTACACTAGTAAATAAAATGTGATCATTATTTAATCCGTAAAATAGTGTAAAATAAATACATATGGAATTGAATAATTATTATGAGTAATCATTTAAACAACAAACGTTTTGCAGACATCTGAAAATGTGATCTTGCGCAGAGTTATAACTTCATTTCTTTTTAATTAATGTGTTCTCTGTCTCGCGAAGGAAAGTATTAATAAAGTTATGAGGGTATATCCCCGTTTAATTTTCATCGAGGCGATACATTTATGCATGATTAAATCAAGGTTGCAATACAATCATTTAATTAAATGGCATAGATGGGGTCAACTATATGACAACGTAATAAATAAGCTACAATTGTCTTACCTTGACTAAGTAACTCATAAACATGAAATAACCTTTATTTTCAATCAAATTACGAATTAATTTCTCGAATTTCACTTTTTTAATTTTGTATAGGTTATATATATTACATGGCTTCGCGAGATGAGCTTAATTAACCTGCACACTTATACATGAGTGCGCGCACTGATGCAAAACCATGCAGTTATCCAGATAACCGCACCGTAATGGCGAACCATGAAGTTATTCAGATAACCGCACAGTAATGGTGGACACTCGGTTTTACAAATATCTGCACAGTTATGGCGGCACGACCTATATTGTGACCACCAAAATGATCGTTTTCAAGAAACGATTACTTAAGGTGGTCCATAGTATTCACTAAATGAGTGGAATCCAAAATAATCCTTTTCCCCCCACTTGCTTTTATTAGATCTTTGCATTATTTTCTTTATGTAGACAAAATCAAAATAAATAAATAAATTGAAGTAGGAATAAGCAGTGTGGCCATACGACGTGGAATGTAACGTCATTAAAAGCTGTCACAGGTAGCATACTTTGTTTCGATTCGGAGAAGAAAACTGCTTTAAGTTTTACATCAATATATACGGGAAAAGGCGCATGTAGGGCGGAATATTGTGCTTTACACATAGGCGTTGATGATTGTTTTGTCAGAAGTATAGGATTTCCAAACATTCTGGAAATACTTCAGAGTTAGTGTGTATTTGTTTGCTGTCACAACAAACACACCACTATTGATGTTTTCCACAAGATTAGAAACTGGTATAGTCACACTGAATTAGAGACATTTGAGAATATGAAAAAGTGTCTATCGATGACAAGTTAACTTGTGATAAGAAAATATTTTTCCGCACTGTCGTTCACATCCATGGTCAAACATGAAACCTTGCAACTATAACAGATTATCATTATTTATTCAGTAAGTCCTTCATTATTTAAAGGTATTTGTCCATTTGAACGGAAGGTTCCGAAAAGAGTAACTTTCCTTTCATTGATTGTTCATTTTCACTGGGTTTCTCTTTGATACCCAAAGCGCTAAATATTTTGGTTCATCTGCATAAAAAAAATCACGAGACCGTAGTACCGCCCCTTCCTACATTTTGGTTTTGTTACAAGACATATATTGCACTGACTTCACTTGTGATCCTGATTAACCCGCCCAAATACATTAGTGCGCGCATTCATTTACAGTGCGCAGGTTAATCAAGCTCATTTCGCTAAGCCATTTTTTTTTTCAAGTGGTGAACTCACCAAGTTTTGCATGGATCAAGTTCAATTTTAACAACTTTGGTGAGGACAACCACAGGTCATACCTACCAATTTCCATCAGTTTTTGTTCAGTGATTTCAGGAGGTGTCAAGACAAACGTAGTTTGAATATAACTGTTCGCAATTAGCGTGTTGCAATATATACAACAGTCAATATTTCAGTACATGTTATAACACCATACAATAAAACCATATTTTGAAAACTTGCTGTAACTATGAAGCTTTTTTTGCCCCCCGAGATCTGTGATCGGAGGCATATTGTTTTTACCCGGTTTGTTTGTTTGTTAGTTTGTCAGCAACTTAAACATTGGCCATAACTTAAAAACTGTAAAAAAGTATTAACTTCAAACTTCATATATGAATAGAATTCGACTAGAAGAAGTGCAGTGAGTAAGAACCATAAATACACCTGGTCCAATTTAGGAATTTTCTCCCTTTTTACTTTTGATTTTTTTAATTTTTGTCGGGAGCATAACTTATAAACTATTCAAAATATTGATTTGACACATGAAATAGAAACAGATGATGGGATTGTGCAATAACAAAAAAACGTAACCTTGATTTTTTAATTATCTCCCATTTTTTTAATTTTACAATGAATTTCTGTCCAGATTATAACTGGTTTACTATATAATTGAAAACTATACAACGTGTTGACTTGAAACTTTATATAAGTAGATGACAACTAGGAAAAATGTATTGACAAAGAACCATTAATCTGCCAAGTCCGTTTTTTGTATTATTTCCTTTTTTAAAATAACTTTTTGTTGGGAGCAAAACTCATAAAAAAAAACAAGGTAAGGACTTGAAACTTTAAACATATTATGAAAGCCAGTCGGAGCAATGCAGTTACTTAGAACCATAACTCTACCGGGTCCATTGTTTTCTCATATCCCCCTTTTTTATCTTATATGAATGTTTGTCCAGAACATTACTCCTAAACTAATCAAGGTATTGATTTGAAACTTAAAATATAAATAGACAGTGAGTAGCAGAATTGCATTGATTAAAAAAGCAGAACTATGTCTGGTTATTATTTTAACTATCTCCCTTTATTTTTTTTAATTATGTTTTTGTTTTGTTTTTTTGTCTTGAACATTGCTTCATTACTGTATGAACTCCATATATTTGAAATACTTACTCCAATCATAAATAGCATTCTATTTACATCAATTATTTGACATCTGACCTGCGCAGACGGGGGCATAGTGTTTTTCGGACACATCTTGTTCTTTTTACAACTATGCATACATGGCCCACTCTACGGCACAGTCGTTTATGTTTCCTGGGTCTGATCAGTACTTAAGGCCTGGGAAGGACATGGAATATCATTTCCCCTTAATAAGCTTCGAACCTAAAAAAATCAAATCCGCACTTATTTACACTTTAACTGGATGCCAGTATTAAACATGGGCTTTTATTACAAATATGTCAGATTATGTCCACATAGCTCTGGAAATGAAATGCATATATAAATAGTGGATAAGGAAGAATTGAAATAAAAGACACAAGCAAACAGAAAATAAGACTCAGAAACCTCGGAAGACACACTATTTTGGCTCTCAATTTACGTAGATCTATTTCAACTGTAAAAAATCTATTTGCTGTTTTTTTTCGAAGATAATACTTACGTCTGGTTTTGAGAAACGATGAAAGCACGACAAATTTATCCGACTCAAATAACTGAATTGTGATTTCTCTTTGTGGTGAATATCCACTGCGCAATAATATGAAATCACGTGATACATGAAAGATATATTTGTTTCAAATTCGTTGTCAATCATATTAATATATTAGTATGTTAAATACAGCTTAAACAAAGATGAATCATTTAGCATTAATAAAAGAAAAAAATATTTCAGAATATTTGACATATTCTTTTGTATTCTAAATATAAACCTGTCACTATGGAGCAAGATCTCTCGCGGGTTTATGTGACGAGTCAAAACAAAACAGATATTTTATAATTTCCCTTTAATAAGCTTTGAACCCAAAGTAGTCCAATCCGCACTTATTTACACTTTAACTGGATGCCAGTATTAAACATGGGCTTTTATTACGAATATGTCAGATTATGTCCACATAGCTCAGGAAAGGAAATGCATATATAAAAAGTGGATAAGGAAGAATTGAAACAAGAGGCCCATGATGGCCCTAAATCGCTCACCTGAGATAAATAGGTTGACCCAAGGAACATCTGTACCAATTTATTTTAAAATCTGGCCAGTAGTTTTGAAGAAGATGATTTTTAAAGTTTTCATATTTTTTTTTCTTTTTGTTGCCATGGCAACCAGAGTTCTACATGAATCACGTTTATTTTAGCAACTTTTGTGAAAGTTGACCCAAGGATCATCTCTGCCAAGTTTAATCAAATTCTGTCCAGTGGTTTCAGAGGAGATGTTGTTTAAAGGTTTCTCTATATACATATAAGGCAAATAAGCCCCGCCCCTGGCGGCCATGTTTTTTTACGGATCGGGATAAATTTAGCAACTTTGGTAGAGGTTGACCCAAGGAACATCTGTACCAATTTATTTTAAAATCTGGCCAGTAGTTTTGAAAAATTTTTAAATTTTTTTTTTTGCCATGCAACCAGAGTTCTACATGGATCAAGTTTATTTTAGCAACTTTTGTGAAGGTTGACCCAAGGATCATCCCTGCCAAGTTTAATCAAATTCTGTCCAGTGGTTTCAGAGGAGATGTTGTTTAAAGGTTTCTCTATATACATATAAGGCAAATAAGCCCCGCCCCTGGCGGCCATGTTTTTTTACGGATCGGAATAATTTTAGCAACTTTGGTAGAGGTTAACCCAAGGAACATCTGTACCAAATTATTTTGAAATCTGGCCAGTAGTTTTGAAGGAGATGATTTTTAAAGTTTTCAAATTATTTTTCTTTTTGTAGCCATGGCAACCAGAGTTCTTCATGGATCAACTTTATTTTAGCAACTTTTGTAGAGCCTCACCCAAGGAACATTGCGGCCAAGTTTCATTAAATTCTGTCCAGTGGTTTCAGAGAAGATGTCGTTTAAAGCAAATTGTTGACGACGGACGACGCACGACGGACGACGCACGACGCACGACGACGGACGCCGGACGAAGGGCGATCACAAAAGCTCACCTTGAGCACTTTGTGCTCAGGTGAGCTAAAAAAGACAAACAAACAGAAAATTAAGACTCAGAAAACTCTGAAGACACATTTAATTTACGTAGATCTATTTCAACTTAAAAAAAAAAATATTTGCAGTTTTTAAGAAGATAATACTTACGTCTAGTTTTGAGAAACGATGAAAGCACGACAAATTTATGTATTTCTAATAAGAATTGTGATTTCTCTTTGTGGTGAATTTCCACTGCGCAATAATATGAAATCATGTGATACATGAAAGATATATTTGTGTCAAATGCGTTATCTTTTATAATCATATTAATAGATTAGTATGTTAAATACAGCTTAAACAAAGACGAATCATTTAGTATTAATAAAAGAAAAAAATATTTCAGAATATTTGACATATTTTTTGTATTCTTAATATAAACCTGTCATTATGGAGCAAGATCTCTCGCGGGTTTATGTGACAAGTCAAAACAAAACAGATATTTTAATTTATAATTTCCCCTTAATACGCTTTGAACCCAAAATAGTCCAATCCGCACTTATTTACACTTTAACTGGATGCCAGTATTAAACATGGGCTTTTACCGCAAATATGTCAGATTATGTCCACATAGCTCTTGAAATGAAATGCATATATAAATAGTGGATAAGGAAGAATTGACAAAAAACAAGCAAACAGAAAATAAGACTCAGAAGACTCGGAAGACACACTATTTTGGCTCTAATTAATTTACGTAGATCTATTTCAACTGTAAAAAAATATTTGCAGTTTTTTCGACGATAATACTTACGTCTGCGTTTGAGAAATGATGAAAGCACAACAAATTTATCCGACTCAAATAACTCAATGGCGATTTCTCTTTGTGGTGAATATCCACTGCTCAATAATATGAAATCACGTGATACATGAAATATATATTTGTTTCAAATGCGTTGTCTTTTATAATCATATTAATATATAAGTATGTTAAATACAGCTTAAACAAAGATGAATCATTTAGTATTATTAAAATATAAAATATATTTCAGAATATTGGACATATTTTTTGTATTCTAAATATATACCTGTCGCTATGGAGCATGATCTTTCGCGGGTTTATGTGACAAGTCAAAACAAAACAGATATTTTATAATTTCCCCTTAATTAGCTTTGAACCCAAAATAGTCCAATCCGCACTTATTTACACTTTAACTGGATGCCAGTATTAAACATGGGCTTTTACCGCAAATATGTCAGATTATGTCCACATAGCTCTGGAAATGAAATGCATATATAAATAGTGGATAAGGAAGAATTGAAAAAAAAACAAGCAAACAGAAAATAAAACACAGAAGACTCGGAAGACACACTATTTTGGCTCTCAATTAATTTACGTAGATCTATTTCAACTGTAAAAAATATTTGCAGTTTTTTTTTCGAAGATAATACTTACGTCTGGTTTTGAGAAACGATGAAAGCACAACAAATTTATCCGACTCAAATAACTCAGTGGCGATTTCTCTTTGTGGTGAATATCCACTGCGCAATAATATGAAATCAGATACAAAGTATAAAATTTTCAGAATATTTGACATATTTTTTTGTATTCTAAATATAAACCTGTCACTATGGAGCAAGACCTCTCGCGGGTTTATGTGACAAGTCAAAACAAAACAGATATTTTATAATTTCCCATTAATAAGCTTTGAACCCAAAATAGTCCAATCCGCACTAATTTACACTTTAACTGGATGCCAGTATTAAACATGCGCCTTTATTACGAATATGTCAGATTATGTCCACATAGCTCTTGAAATGAAATGCATATATAAATAGTGGCATATATAAATAGTGGATAAGGAAGAATTGAAAAAAAAAAAAGCAAACAGAAAATTAAGACCCAGAAGACTCGGAAGACACATTTAATTTACGTAGATCTATTTCAACTTAAAAAAAACTATTTGCAGTTTTTAAGAAGATAATACTTACGTCTGGTTTTGAGAAACGATGAAAGCTCAACAAATTTATCCGACTCAAATAACTGAATTGTGATTTCTCTTTGTACTGAATATCCACTGCGCAATAATATGAAATCACGTGATACATGAAAGTTATATTTGTGTCAATTTTTTTTTTTTTAGATCATATTAGTATATTAGTATGTTTATTACAGCTTAAACAAAGATTAATCATTTAGTATTTATAAAAGAAAAAATATTTCAGAGTATTGGACATATTTTTTGTATTCTAAAAATAAACCTGTCGCTATGGAGCAAGATCTCTCGCGCGTTTATGGTAACAAGTCAAAACAAAACAGATATTTTATTTCACCTAGCTACGATACTATGCAAGGGTAGTTTTAACATGTTTAATTGCACGGCCATATCTATTTTTGTAAAATACAATATTTCATGTATAAAAGATTACCAATAGCATAGGGTAAGGGGAAGGAACTCTTGCCAAGAAGCAGACAATAAAACCTTATCTAAACTGATTGAAACATATTGTGTAAGCCACTCATCCCTGTATCAATCGAGAACTTTACTAACAATGTAAACAGTTGTAGAAACACCGTGAGCTACAAACGGAAACCCCGTGTGCATGTACGAGAATGTAAAAATAAACAGACATGATATTCTTATGTCGGTGTAGCTGTGTCAAAAAAAGTCAATATCGGGGCATGTTTAGACTTTATACCTGCGCTAAAGACATTGTGTAATGGTATTGATATCTTTGACAGCAACGAAAGCAATTCTGATATATTGAGGTAATGGCCGAGCGGTAAGACGCATGCAGTGAACAACTAAATCCCGTTGGTTCGAGTCTAATGGTTGTCCTTTATTGCACAAAAGTTATCATCATCGTTTAAAAAAAAATTCAGTTAGTTTAATAAATGTTTACACCTGGTTAATTGCTTGTATTTTTGTATTATATTTAATTGGATGACTTTTTAAAGTACTTAGAGATGCTCAAAATAATCGTTTTCCACTACTTCGAATGGCGCACACTTCTTTTCGACATGACCGAAAGACTAACACTGAGTAAAAGAAGCAGTTTTAATGCTTTACGCGTACATCAAGATTCTTAGAGACACAGAAAATAATATAACAACTAGAAATGTGTCCAGAGGACACGAATGCCCCACCTAAGTGCTTTGTCCCAAATCTGAAATATGTTTGTTTGTTGTTGCGTTTAACGTCCCATCGACAATATTTCAGTCATTTGGAGACTATGTCTACTGCCAGACTGCAATATCACGCCATAGACATGTGGCATGATACCACACCCAGTCACATTATCCTGACACCGGGCTAACCAGTCCTGGGACCATCCTTATACTGAGCGCCAAGCAGGGGATCTATACCAGTACCATTTTTATCGACTGCCAGACTGCAATATCACGCCATAGACATGTGGCATGATACCACACCCAGTCACATTATCCTGACACCGGGCTAACCAGTCCTGGGACCATCCTTATACTGAGCGCCAAGCAGGGGATCTATACCAGTACCATTTTTATCGACTTTGGTATGTCACGACCAGGGATCGAACCCACGACCTCCAGCTCCAGGGGCAGACGCTCTAACCACTCAGCCACCGGAGACGGTAATCTAAAATATGAATCTAGCCAGGAGAAAATGATCGAAGGAAGTAAGTAACAAAAATGTACAAGGGAAAACGACAAAGGGTCATTCAATGCTTCTAATCAAATTAAAAACATACACTATTAACATTTTGGCCTGCTATAGCTTATTCAACAACAGTTTGTTGTTTTTGTCCTCAACCTTTTCATAGCTGCAGTAACTACACCAATATTTTGTCTAGCACTTTGGCAGTATGCATGCTACATAAATATCAACTTTGAAGTCAATCCCTATATTAGTATTCAAGATATATTCTGGACTAACTTTCAGAACAAAGGACAATAACTCCAAATTACTTGAGTGAGAGTTATGGAACTTGGTCATTGCACTTCTCCTGAATGCATGAAGTATCAACTTTGAATTCAATCCAAGTATTAGTATTCATATTATGCTCAAACTTTCGGGACGGATGTTGTTGTTGTTGTTGTATTGGGGTTTACCGTCACTGTGATAGTATTTCAATCATATAGCGACGTCCAGCTAATTACAGGTGGAGGAAGACCCCGAGTACACAGAGGTACCCGGGTAGAACCACCGACCTACCGAAAGCCAGCTGGAGGGCTTCCTCACATGTAAAATCCGAAATCCCTACCTAGTTTCGAACCCACAACGGTGAGGGGCTGAGAGATTTGTAGTCCACGACTGTAACTGCTCGGCCACGGCGGCCTCGGGACTGATGTGATGACTAACGGATGGACTGATGTATGGATGGACAAAGGGAAATCTATATGCCCCCAACCCACAATAAGTGGTGGAGGCATAAAAATATTTACCTATTATGTTTCATGTTGATACCTCTTATAGGTTTTGAGCGTTGCTCTTGACAAAATTTAAGTATGAAAAATAACAAAGGGCAATAACTCCTAAATCATACAAAATAGAGTTATGGTTCTTGTGCACTGCACTTCTCTTTACTGAGCTCTATCTACCTATGAAGTTTTATGTTGATACCTCTTATAGGTTTTGAGTTATGCTCCGGACAAAATTAAAGTATGAAAAATAACAAAGGACAATAACCCCTAAATCATACAAAGTAGAGTTATGGTTCTTGTACACTGCACTTCTCTTTATCAAGCTCTACGTAGCTATGAAGTTTCATGTTGATACTTCTTATAGGTTTTGAGTTATGCTCCGGACAAACTTTCGGGACGGACGGAAGTACGTACGTACCGACGGACAAAGTCAAATCTATAACTCTAGTGGTCCCCCCCCCCTTCATAAGTGGTGGGGGCATAAAAATATTCGAACCAGAGGCTCCATTAGTCAAACTAAATACGATGCCAACGCTCTACCGATTTGACTACTGAGCAACTGTAGTATACGGCATGAACAATATGCTATACCGATAAGATCTCCTTATCTTTATAAACGACATGCTGTAAATAGTATCGTCGAATGCCTATATAACCACATCCTCGATATCCAGGCCATTCATGTTAAATATGATAGGTAATATAAATGGCCTGAGTATCGAGGATGATATAACCAATGCACGGTATTTTAAACAACATATGAAATACAAAGCTGTCTTAACATGGTTTAAGATTGTACATTGATCAATATCTTAATCGTAGTTAATAGGGTGTATTGTATTCTGATCATCATGTCATTTGTTATGCCCATTTAATACTTTAATACTTCGCAATGTGTATTTATTTGTTTGTCTTGTGCGATGAGTGGTTGGTTCTTAGCAAAGGTGCCCGGTACGTTCCTTTGACTGAAATAATAAGAATGTAGGAAACTTTTTCCATTAAAAACGTACAGCTTGCCGTTTTAGTTACAGTAACTTCTTTGATAGATTTTCATAAAATTGGTCTTATTCTGCATGGAAGGGATGTGTAAAGACAAACAGGTACAAAATGCACCCCCTTGCCCGAGGAATTGCCCTAAAAATCTTTGCGAATTTAAATACACGTTTCGACGGAAGAGATCTGACCGACGGAATCTCGCCAATTATCCCCTGTTAAACTATAGAACTGAATTGCATGGACATATACTGATGAAAGGAACCTAACCTAAAATGAGTACTTGTTATTTCATTTTGTTATCTCATGCAGCATTTGTTCTACCTTTTTAAACATTTATTCCTAATCGACCTTGACCGTTAAACAGCTACGTTTAAACTGCGGATTCTTTATTGTATTCATTTTAGGTTTATTTGTTTCTTATTTTGATGTATACTTCTATTAAAGCAGCTCCTTCTCATATGGCTTTTGACTAAGAATTTCATTTTTTAACCATATGTGAATGTATCACGGTCATCAATACCCAACTACAGACGCATGTTCACCAAATGCAACATCCGTAATTATAAAAGAAAAACAAAATGGTGGTTTCCCTATCAAAGGCAATATCGTCAAAGATGGTATCAAAACTTGAAAATTAGAATTATAAAACCTATATTAAGATTTCCGATTTTCCTTAGACGTCTCTTGGGTGGTCACATTCATTTTTCGCGCATGCGCTAACTTCTTTGGCTGAACTTACGAAATCGATACCCTGGTGAAGACGTCATAATACGGATGGTGCCGCAAGCACCTGCTTCGGGGATACTGTATTCTATATTTAAACTATTTCGCTAAAGTTGTGTTTACGAAGAAGCATTTTCCCGTGCAATATAACCTACACTTGCCGTGTTTGTCAGGTAACACAAACTTCACCGCATTAGGGAGGGAGAATATATATATATGTCATTTCTACCGATCGTCTGTGGATGAGCTGCTTTAAATCAATTCCCTTTTTTCAAGTTGTTTGTCATTGTGATCTGGATGTGTAAATGGTGCATAATTTTTAAAGTTTAGTATTGCTTATACAGACAATAATAAAATGTAAACTAGTAACCTAATTCCCGATACAGACAACGCTGTCTTCATTTCGTTGGATAAGTTTTAAGTTACACAGTTACATGTAACTACCTGTTATCATTATATCAACATAAGTTTGCACATAACAAAGTGTTGTACGTAAGGGCGAGTCAATAAATAACCAGCCTAAGCTATTTCGGGTTGAGATCTACCTCTTCTTTTTTAATATAATTTCCCTCCAGGGCTTTGCACTTGGAACAATGGTGTTCAAGTGCCATCAGCCCAGAAGTGAAGAAGTCAGGGTCCTTTCCATGGAACCACTCCTCAACTGCCGCCACGACTTCTTCGTCAGACCGGAAATGACGTCCACGTATATCCTTTTTCAAATTTGGAAAAAGGAAGAAGTCGCTAGGAGCCAGGTCTGGTGAGTAGGCAGGGTGCGGTATTAATTCATACCCATTTCGCTCCATAGCATCCATTGCAACTTTATAAGTGTGGACTCTTGCATTGTCCTGTTGCAGCAAAACACCTTTGGAGAGTTAACCACGGCGTTTCTCGCGGATGGCGTTCCTCAGCTGGTCTAGCAAGTTTGCATAGTATGCTCCGGTTATTGTACTTCTCCTTCTCTTGGGTAAAATGTCCAACAAAATAACGCCCTTTGTGTCCCAAAATACTGTGGCCATCACTTTGCCAGCAGTTGGTTGAGTCTTGAACTTCTTTGGCCTTGGGGATCCCGGCCCTACCCACGGACGACTCTGGGCTTTATTTTCTGGTTCATAATAATGCACCCAAGTCTCATCCACAGTAACTAGACGCAAAAGGAATTCATCTTTTGACCTCAAACGCTTCAACAACGCACTGCATACTGATGCTCTCGTTTCCATTTCCTTATTGCTAAGGGATTTTGGGACCCAACGGGCTGTAAGCTTGCGCATCCCTAAACGATCATGCAAGATTGTTGAAACGGTACCATGTGAAATGCCTAATGCCTGTGCTTTTTCTTCAACTTAACTTCGCCTATCTGAGTATACCAAATCTCTGACTTTATTACACATTTCTTCGTCGGTGGCATCAACTTGGCGAACAGACCTGGCTTCATCTTCTAAAGACGTTCTACGGCGTTTAAACTCCCCAACCCAGAATTTAACTTAAGAATAAGATGGTGCAGAAGACACATACACATCAACTAACTCAGCATGTATGTCCTTACCAGTTTTACCTTTTAAATACAAGTACCGAATTACAGCACGGTACTCCACTTTTGATGAAAAGCTTACTTTTACATCACTAGCCATGTTTGACATTCAATATCTGACAAATAAATGACCGTATACATGTGTAGTTTTGTACACAGGTATAGTACATGTATTGAAACAATGCGTGAAAATCGTGGATGTCTCGGTTGATCGGAGATGTCATAGGCTGGTTATTTATTTACTCGCCCTCGTAATATTACGACTTTGTATAGCATATATAGTAAATGATACATGGTAAATGAGGAATTGATCAAACAAACAAATAAATTAACAAGACGAATGACAAAGTCTACATAACGAACTATAAAGTGGACAGAGCAAGCTTGTAAAAGGTGTTGCATAAAATACATTGCAAACGTACACAGTGTCATTTACTAACTTACGTAGTTGCACCTTAAAGCTGTATACATAGACTTATAAGTAGTGAGAAGAAACAACTCAATAATTACAAATGAAATAGTCAATAGAAAGCATAACCTTTGCATGTATACGCAAGCACTTCTCAGTTAGATAAATGCATGTGTAAGTTACATCAACGGATTATTTACGTAAATGCCCTTCAATACCCAAGGGGCCTCATTCTTCAAAGGATTAACTTCATTTTAGCAATTATCGTAGAGCACTATGTGGTGACTATTTGTGCCAAGGGAAATCAAATTCTGACCATTGCTTCCAGAGGAGAAGATTTTGAAGATTTAAAGTAAAATTTTAATGGTTGCCATGGCAACCAAAGTTCTGCATGGATCAAGTTAATTTTAGTAACTTTTATTGAGGTTCACTCAAGGATGATCAATGCCAAGTTCCATCAATTTCTACTCAGTGATTTCAGAGGAGATATCGTTTAAAGCAAATAGTTGACAACGGACGACGGAAGCAGGGTGATCTTTGAACACGGAGTGCTCTGGTGAGCTAAAAACTGCTATAAAATCATCAGAATTGATTTATCATATACCTAAAGCATATATCAAATGGAAAGCATGTTAAAACTGTTACATAAGAGAAAACTTAATAAAATGTATATTTATACATTTGTGTGGTAAATCTCCATATCACACTTTGATATTTCTCCTCATTTATAAAATAGCAACACTACAATTCTTAGTAAAGTACACAATATTAATACAAATTTCTCAGAACAATTAGTTCAAAAATATCAAACATAAAATTGCACAACTATAGAAATATCAAGTAATAACATTATGTAATACCACCCTACCCATCCCCTGTGGGACAGAGCCGTGTCTGTTAATGCAGGAGAACCATTCAAATCCAAAATCCACTTTTTCATATAAGAATAATCTGTCACTCAGAATAGATTCACCTTCATGACTGGTTATTTTATCAAGTGTTTGGCCTATTTTTATTTTAATAAGGTAGGAAATCGTAGTCTTTTGTAGGTTCATGTGTAGATATAGTATTCTTAAAGGTTCGATGACTTGTATGTGTAAATATGATGAATACTTTTGATAGATTATTTGAGTGAGTATGTGCAACAAAAATAATAGCATTATTATTTTATTGAATTTTGTTGTAAACCCAAACTGTTACTTATGTGTAGGCCTACTGGTTTGAATCAGTCCACAAAAACTGGCACTTCATAAGACAAATAGTTTCTTAAAGATATGAACTTTTTGTTACTTAGGACATTACACATATTCCTTTAACCAGGTAAAAGAAATCATGATTCGATGTCAGATGATCTTAATTTATAATAATCGTGACAACATCAACAAAAATAATAAACATTGATATATTCAATATATTTCAGGACTTGGAGAGTTTAATGTCTGATCACTTTGGAAGGACTCCTCAAAAATCTCAAGAGATGTAAGCATCTGTGGTCGATATACCAGACAGGTGTGCTACAACTAACAGTTTTGAGATTGATTGCAGTGGGAATGCTGGTCTTGTGTAACTTAAGGACCTGAAGGAACGTGGATGTAATTGTCATGTGAAGTGTACTGACCATTGAGCAACATCTCAACATGAGGGAAGTTTTAAAAGAGGAAAGGGAGATATACATAATGGCATCAATAACTGCTAAAGACAAAGATCAGAAAAAATGGGGGAAATACAGGTGTCGGCTGAGACGGACATATGCATTGTACGGGAAGCCCGTGTGCAAGGTGGTTTTTATTGCTGTGATTGGGACAGGGGCAAAAGATCTAAATAATAAAATTCACCACATGAATGAAAATGGACCTACTGCAAGAACTCATGGCAACAAAGGAAGTAAAGCTGCTCACAGACTGGACTCCCAGCACATTGTATCTGCACAAAGGGAAAGGGAGCTTTATAATTCCGTAATTCTGTATGCAGAAAGCCATAAATGGAAATGAAGATGGCTCAGTCTATTACCACATCACATCAAACTTTTGTCAGAATCTTACAATACCCCATAGTGGACGTCAGATGGGGCCACTGTATTTCACCTCTGCAAGAAAGGTCCATGTATTTGGTGTAAGGTTAGATTGGTTCACCAACCAACTTAACTCTTTCTGATGGATGAGTCAGAAACAATCGACATCGATGGAACGCTTACGTATGGACCAAATGCTGTGATAAGCATGGTTGACTAGGCCATGGACACATATGCTGCTACTAGTGTAGGGAGGGAGGCACTTTAACACCCTGATTTTTTTTTCCAAAAAAAATATTATGGCACTCGGTTTGAAAATGTATGGCACCGACGAAAATCTATGGCACCTTATGTTGTTTTTTTTTTCGGAAAAAGATTAATGGCACCTTATGTTGCATTTAATAAAACATTTCATACCTGGTAGATCTAACTAGGATGATTAAAGATCTGATAGAGAGAAAGAATATGAAATTGTATACCAAACATTCCAATGACGCGATATTGGGACTTTGACGTCATGTATCATTTCTCAGTTAAAGGGACAAATTCTTAACTTTATATAAGTTAAAGGGCGATACTATTATTGACAATTGTAAAACATGCCCTTTCGAGACATTTGGGTTGGCCCTGCAAAGGGCCGTTTTGTTTCTTATTAATTGTGGTCCATGCAACACGTTGTACATTTCCATCCCATCACATAGTTCTTCATCTACCCTGCGAGGAGATGCAACTGACAGCGGATTAGATCCTTGTCACCTAAGAAGTCCAGGCTGTTGCTCCATCTCTGTTGTAATAGGGTAGACGGGATATCTTCAACGGTAACTGACAGGTAATTAGGGGGATCTCCCCTTTCTATAAGAGTATGATATTGATCATACACCTCAACTCGGTCGTGATAGCTGTCTGGGTCGCTCTCTTGTTCCTCCATGCTGGGATTGTCTAGGGACAATTTTAGCAAGTCCGGGGTGGTAATACGTGTGTACGATCTCATGTTTCACTCATGAATAATAAAGAATAAAGTAATTGCTCTGTTTTATGGCACCGGATAGACCTACTAATTTATGAAGAGTGTTGGCGCACCAGTCGGAGAACGTTATTTTTCATCCAATGAAATGATGTGCAGTTTGGTCTTGACCTGAAGTGGATTGCTTTTTCTTGACTATAAAATGTGAATTCAGTGTATGTATTCATTCTTCAACACGAAGTTCCTTCGTGAGTTATTACGGCGTTACGGAAGGAAAAGAAGAAAATGGAAGTCAAAGAAGAGGGTGTCAACTTGTATCCATGTTTGCCCCCTTTGCCACTGTACCCGGATTTGTCAGGTTTTTACCTGGCATATCCAGAAGCCAGCAGACATTACTGGCGGTATTTGTATTTGAATGAGTGCTAGGCACTTCTCAAATACGGTCCATTTCAGGACCACTACAATGATGTAGAAAGGATAATTAATACAATTCTCATATGATATATTTTATTGTGTTTAACAACAAACATGTGCCATATAGCAAATAATGACCACAACACAACAATTTTTGAGTCTAGTGTTCAATTGTCACATTTTATTTTTTCTCTTCTTAGCTGGTCGGTTACACTCCGCACTGTTTGTTGATGGGTAAGCCTCAGGACACACGATCCATGTGTCCTTGCTTCTCTTACGTTTCTTAGGTTTCACGGTAGGTTCCTCCAACTCAGAGACAGCCTCTAGCAACTCAACATCACTGTCCGTCTGTGGCACTGTCTCGACCACGTCCATTTTCTTCATTTCACTGGCCGCCTGTGTGTTTACTGTTGGTACAGTACTATTCATCCCTTTCTTAGGACAGGCGGATGCAAAGTGGCCTTGTACATGACAGCTGTAGCATTGGCAATTAGGCTTTGGGCAATTAGAAACAAAATGTCCCGGTTCATGACAACGATAGCACACCCGTGTTTGGGGTGTCGATGCTTTTTTCGTACATGCCGATGCATAATGCCCCTTTTCTTGACATCGGTAGCATGTCACATGTCTTTCTAGTCTGATCAGCTTGTCACTGATAGCTTGTAGTTGTCCTTTCACCCAGAACTCAAATGTGTTGCAGGTCATTCTTAAGAGAGCAGTTTGAATCAGGTTTGAGCTTCAAGTGATGAAGTGGACGGGTCACACCGCACTTTATATGCCTGAGATCAGGTGGGCGGAGCTTAGATATATAAAAAAGCTTTGCCAACTTACTTATGATCAAAACGATGTCGAGTAGTGAAGAAAGCAGCGATGATGAGCCACCTGCAAAAAAGATCAAGAATGAAATACGGCCACGGTCAGAGAACATCAAGAAAGTTTAAAACGAATGGCCACGTGTATGATGTTACATTTGAAAGATATAAGAAACCGTTTGAATTTATACATCAACTTTTCAATGACATGGTCAAACAGTTATACAGAGAAGCACGGGTCAATGACAATGATCAAATTCGTATCTCCATGAACAATCATGACCTAGCGTTTGGTATTCACATCCGAACGAAACAGAGAAAGTATCACAGAGCAACTACACGTTAAAGATTCATGACGGACATCTCCAATTACAAATGACACATGTCATTATGTCCGAGGGAGGTGGAAGAAGAAAAAACTTTTGGATCGCACATGAGCATTGAAAACATGACCAAAGTCAAAAGAGGTTTTGTGAAGATAGAAAATGCTCACGATAGTATGTGCTTGCCACGATCAATGGTGGTAGGGATATGTAAACTCAATAAAACGGACGGTGCAGCCTGTAAGAAGCGATGGCATTTGATGAGACAATCTGCAAAATTCAAAGCCAAGAAGCCAAGACATTGTTGGACAGTGTGGGCATTAGTCCAAATTATCCTTTAGGTACAGGAGAATACAAGAAGATTCAAGCCCACCTTTATCCAGACTGTGTGATCCAAGTGTGGCCCCAATTTGAGAAAATGGGCGCGTTGTTCTATCACCAACCTCTGACAGACAAAAGCAAAGTGATTCATATTTATCATCATGATAAACATTATGACTGCATTACATCGATTACTGGTTTCCTGGGATGCAGCTACTTCTGTGAACACTGTAACTACGGTTATAACCACAGAGAAGCCCACTTTTGCAAGAATATTTGTCTGTGTTACGGCTCAACACAATGCACAAAAGAAGGATTCTTTCCATGTGGTCAGTGTGGTAGAATATTTCACAGCCAAAAATGTTTTGATCAGCACAAAGCGAAACCAGGAAAATCTACAAAAAACATCTGTGAAGTGTATGGAATTGCAAGACCTGTGGTCAAATGGTTGTGGGCACAAAGTAGAACCATCTCTGCCCAGGCACCAAGAAATGCAGGTATTGCAAGAAAGTTGTGGATGCTGAACATCAGTGTTATATCCCAACGTACAAAGAACCAGAGACCATGAAGACACCGACTGTACCTTTCATCTTCTTTGACTTTGAGTGTCGATTTGATTTGGGTGAACATATATCAAACTGTTCGGTTGCTCAGCGTGCTCAGACTGTATGTGTCAATCCATAGAAAGCTCGTGTCAGAAATGCGAAGCTGTTGATGAGCCAAGAGAAAAAAATATTTCGTGGTAACAACACCTTGTCAAAATTTTGTACATGGCTGTTTCAGCCCAGTCACAAAGGCACCACAGTGATTGCTCACAACTCACAAGGATTCGATGCACCGTTTATTTTGGGGCACCTACTAACACATGATACAGCTAAACCAGAATTGATAATGAATGGAAGCAAGATTCTAATGATGAAACCCCATCAAGTGAGATTCCTCGACTCACTGAGTTTTCTCAACATGCCTTTGTCCGATTTCACCGACACGTTTGGATTAACTGTGATGACAAAAGGATGGTTTCCATTTTATGCCAACACGAAGAATTCCAGGACTACATTGGATACTACCTCCCCGTACATTTTACAGACCCAACAGCATGAAACCTGACAAAAGAGAAGCGTTTCTGAAATGGTACAATGAAAAAGTGGCACAAAGGGCTGTGTTTCACTTTCAGTTAGAAATGCAAAAATACTGCAAATCAGATGTGGACATCTTGAGACGAGGTTGTAGAGAAAGAACTGTTGGCCAGTGACCAAATTGATCCGTTCCTGGAAGCGACCAATATAGCTCAAGTGTGCAACAAAGCTTGGCGTAAAAACTCGATGCCTCAAGAGACCTTGGCTGTAATCTCTGATGACAGGTATCCAAACAAGACCCGATACTCAATCAAAGGGATTCGATGGATAGAAACAACTGCTTCCATTGCGAATAAGCACATTCGCCATGCATTAAATGGAGGTGAAGTACAAATCGGACCCTATTACGTTGACGGATTCCACAAAGAGACGAACACCGTATACGAATTCATGGGGTGCTGGAGACACGGATGTCCGAAATGTTACCCAAGGTGAGACACTGTGAACGATTACACACTTCAAACTATGCAAGATTGAACCAGAATACAGAGATACTGTGGACCGTTTCTTTCCCTTCCAAGAACCTATTATACCTCGAGATGCTTTGTTTGGTGGACGAACCAATGCCGTTAAATTGTACCATGAAGTGGCTACAACCACCAAGGAAGAAATCAAGTATGCTGACATTTGCTCTCTGTATCCACTCATGAACAAGTACAAAGCATACCCCGTGGGACATCCCAACATCGTCAAGAGATTACTGATACAAAGAATATTGGAAAGTACAAGGGACTCATCAAATGTCGTGTATTGCCGCCACAAGACCTGTGGGTACCAGTCCTACCTATTCACTGTAACAAGAAAATGATCTTTACACTGTGCCGCACCTGTGCTGAGGAAGAGTGTAAAAAAATGCAATCACACTGTATAAACGCATGTTGACAGGTATCTGGACCCACGTAGAAATAGCCAAAGCTCTTGAGGTAGGATACCAATTGGTAGACGTCCTCCACATCTGGCACTGGGACACATGGAGTAAAGATGTGTATAAACAGTACATTGACAAATACTTGAAATTGAAACAAGAAACAAGTGGCTACCCTAATTGGGTAAAAACAGAAGATGATGAAGCCCGCTTTAAACAGAATTACTTTCAGATAGAGGGTATCTGGCTCGACAATGTGAAAAAGAACAAAGGAAAAAAAGCGTTTGCCAAGACCCTGTTGAAATGCTTGTGGGGTAAGAAGGCACAAATTAATGTTCAAACCAAGAATGACTACGTGACTAAAGTAAACCGGTTGTATGACCTACTCTCAGACCGTCATGTTACTGTGCAGTTTGCCGAGATTTTCGATCATGACAACTTTATGTTGGTGAATTACTCGGATGAAACAGACGCAACACAGCCCCATTCATCTTCAAATCCAGTGGTAGCTGCCTTCGTTACGTCCTATGCTCGACTTTAACTTTACACCCAGTTGGAAAAACTTGGAGATCGGGTACTGTATTTTGACACAGACAGTTGTATGTACATCTATGACCCTGACAAGTACAACATACCAATTGAAGTCAGTTGGGAAAGTGGACAGATGAAGTTCCACGTGGACGCATTGTCAAATTCATGGTATGAGGGCCAAAAAACTATGGGTATGAATATGTCGATGAAAAAGGAAATCGACATCAGAAATGCAAAGTAAAAGGCATCACTTTGGATTACAATGCTAGTCAGAAAGTCAATTTGAAGACAATGGTCGACTGTGTACAAGATTGCGAACATTACAAAACAGTCATCGAATATGAATCCCGAATCAAGAGACATAGAACTCGCAATGTCACCAGTGAGACACAGACCAAGACGTTCCGCTCGGTGTATACAAAACGCGTGGTCGTGGACAAATATAAGACAGTGCCGTACGGTTACCAACATCCATAACCATTTGGCTTGTGATCGTGTGCATAGCCTGAACGGTGGTGGAAATATACGGAGATTCACGATGAACACTCTTCCAGTAGAAATGCAACAGATGATCTACAGACATCTAGTTGAAGCTAATAAGAAACCTGCTGCATTTGGCAACGAGTTATTTTCACCTGGGCACAGCGCATTGGAAACAGAATATTTCACCAGACGATGAAGGATCCCTCCTGTTTAAACCAAGTTCAAGACATCTTTAATGATGTTCGAGAGCGTGATCTTCCATGCATCTATAAAAGTTTGGTCATTCAACGGATGTTCGTCATTTACAAGCTGCTATGCAACCTGATTTCTGACGTGTGGTACATATACATTGACACCATAAACCTTGACACAGTGGAGAAACTGAACCGTTTTGATGAGCGCATAGATTTGTGATTAACTACCGGAACGACACACCAGAGGAATACGTGCCATTTTACTGACTCCAGAACCTATCACTTGTGCACTTTTGGTAAACAGTGCACTGTAATATTCAAACAAAAGAGACCAAATCCTAATGAACATTTCTATCCAGATCCCAATTTCGTCAACTTACTAAGGTTCGAAGTGGGAGATGAATCCCTCTGGGACACCTACAAAATAAGATACCACGAAGAGTGCTTGCAAGACGAATGAGAAGCCAAAAATGGAAAATACTTCACTACAGGAAATAAACATAACTCCAATTCGGAATCCATGGCGAAGAGCTGTGCTGTTGGCTGTGCGTGTACTTGGAATTCAATCAGAAAAGTCGTTAAGGCAATCCGAGGAACTGTTTGACGAAGTGCGCATGGCTTTAAATGCTATGGGATATACCATGATATTGCCGGAATGGATGATGTATAAAGAAAGACTGATTCATGATGTGTGTCATAGTTTACATTTTTGATTGATGTTGTTCAAGTATTTATTGCTATGATGTATAAAATAAAATGTTGTCATGTCAATTCTGTTATTATTTCTTAGACCATCATGGAAAGTAGTTTACTTTTTCAACATCCTAGTAACATTTTCATATCAGGGCCAAGTGGTTCAGGAAAAACTCAATTTTTGAAAAAGATTATTGAGTACAAAACAGATTTAATTCATGTGGTACTACAACACATCGTCTGGTGTTACAAAGAATGGCAAAGTGCCTACGCACAGTTACAAGAGCGTGAAGCTATCAAATTCATTCAGGGTATCCCTGAGGATGTTGAAGACATAGTAGACGATACAACCTTACCACACCTCGTCATATTTGATGATATGTTAGGAGAAAAAGATGAGGAGAAAATTAAATTATGGTTCACACGAAAGGGACACCATAGAAATGCCACTGTCATTCACATCACACAAAACATGTTCAACAATCCAAGGCTAGTCGTACCATCAGCTTGAATGCACACTACATGGTACTATTTCAAAACACAAGAGATAAAGGTCAGATCAAAACACTTGCGAACCAAATACAACTACCGCATTTGGTGATGATGTATCAAGATGCAATCTCTACACGTCATGAATATATTATCATTAACTTTCATCCAAGAACACCTGACCTGAATCGTTTAAGAACAGATGTGTTCCATCGGTGGGTAACAGGTGAAGATCGAGGACTGATAGTCTACACTACAGTCTAAAATGGCTGGAACATGACACCCGATCATCATTAAGGATACAGCAACCATGGAAAACATACCACATACAGTGATCAAAGCTCTAGAATCGTTGAGTCGGGAAAGGAACCCAACGAAACGACAAGAGCTGGAAGAGTCAGAATTGACAGAGATGGTGAGATGGTTTACCTTAGCTGCCCGACACATCCTAGAGAAAAAAAGTAACTGTGCCAAAACATTTTATGGAACGTAACAAAGACATTTTAAGACAGTTAGCTGATTACATATGGATCTGACCACAAAACGAAAACTTATTTTAAACCTTATGGTGGAGGTTTCCTTGGGGGCACTATCATTCGTACCCTGATTCGATGGAACGGGACCAAAGCTGTGAGAAAATTTGGTTCAGTAGCAAGAAAACAACCACCCAAACGAAAGTCACCAGCCAGGAAACGGTCACGACAACAACCACGAAAACAGCCAACCAAACGCAAGTCACCAGTAAGGAAACAAACAAGGAAGAAGCAGGCATTGCCTCATGACCGATTTGTCACTGTAAGAAGAAAACGCTCTGTATCAACTGGAACATCAAAAGTGTCCCCCATACTGATTCGACGTGATGTCACACCAGTGACAGCATTCACAGCATCACCATTTGTGACCCAATTCACTGTCATCTACTCCCTGTTCTAATTGAAATTCGATGAGGTCTGGATTGGCTACATCACAAGGATCAATGACGTTTTTTCCAAATACTACAAATAGACGACAATTGTTTGACCTTTCCAATTCTTCAAGTGGGCGTTCATCATCATCATCATCATCATCATCAAGATTTTCACCAATCCCAAGTCTCCATTCCCCTTTACCTACTGCCGTAGCTGCGATGAGAAATTCAGGACCACTGAGTAGTGCTGACAATATAGCTTTGCAAGCCCTTCAACAGTGGTATAAATAAAAGAGACGAAACATTTTATCATCATTTGTCATCATGAAGCGAAAACAACCACTCGTTCGCAAACATGACAAAATGTTGCTTGCTTTGACAGAAGTCTCGCCTAAATTTCGAAAGAAGATTATTCAAGACGCACCTAAAGTATTGGTGGATTGTATTGCTAAATGTTATCACAACATTTTAAAAGGCAATGTACCACTGTCATAGACTCAGAAGCGTCGATTGCATTCTAAGAGACAACAGCTCCAACAGTTAGCCACCAAAGTGTCAGTTTGAAAAAAAAAATCATTCCCAATCAGAAAGGTGGTTTACTACCCCTGATGGCACTTGCACCACTCTTAGCCAAAAAATTATAGCTCTTGCCGGTGAAATTATTCGGAAAATATGAAGAAGATGGCTTTTGTTCCGGTTCGGTTGTTGGAAGAGATGAATCGATGGAAGAAGAACGACGACCTCGGTTACCCCCATCCCCTCAAGTGAGTCAGACTTCATCATTACAGAAAGAAATGAATCAAGTTCTTGACGACAATCTGACAATTGTCTGAGTCAAAAAATGCACAACAATTTGGAGAAGTATTACATCGCTTTCAAGTTTCACACAAAAAAAACTCAAACCCTCCAGACCACACCTTGCTGAGAAAACAACGAGCACTGTTACTGAAAAGAAAGAGGAAAAACCGATGACCTTGAAAGGTCAAATTCTAGACAATGTTCCTACGACCATGCGGCGAAAAGCTACTCTCTTGTTAAATATGCTGAAAGACCATCCTCACTTAAGTTGGGATGAACATGGTCTGTTAGAATATGATGGAAAACCCGTTGAAGGTTCAAATATTATTTATCTGGTCAATGATGTACTTCGACAGCAGAAAGGATCAATTCCACGAGGATGGGAGCAATTTTCTAGAGGACTGAAAGAGATCAACATCCCACAAGAAGTCGTGGGCAACATACGTCGATGAAATTTCATACAAAGAACAGATGATGATGAAGAAGAGGAGGATGAATTTTATTATAGTTTTGCCTACGCACTTACATCAAAGAAACGAAGACCTATTAAAAAGGAAGAACCCAAGGAGATATCAGCCCATTCGTCATGGGACCCCTACTAAAGAAGGACACGATGCTTCGTCTACTGTACTATGATACTGATAATCCTTCCAGTTTTGGAGGAATTCATTTACTCTACAATGCAGCGAAAAAACAGATGAAATCTGTCACTTTAGTGGTTGTACGAGCCTGGCTGAGAAATCAAAGGACCTACACGTTGCATAAAACAATACGACGAACATTTCGACGTCGACAGACTGTGGTAGGAGGTATCGATCATCAATGGCAAGCTGATCTCGCAGAAATGCAACGTATGTACAAAAAGAACTCACCATATCGCTACTTACTATGTGTCATTGATGTGTTTTCAAAATATGCTTGGGTAATACCAATCGTTGACAAAACTGGAAATACGCTCATCCAAGCATTTCAGTCTATTCTAAAAGAGGGCCGAAAACCATTCTCTTTGCAAACAGACAAAGGCCAAGAATTTTTGAAAAAAGAATTTCAGAAGTTTCTACAAAAGCATGACATTCACTTCTTCACGTATGAAAACCCAGAGACTAAAGCGAGTATTGTTGCACGTTTTCAACGTACACTAAAATCAAGAATGTGGAAATATTTTAATCATCACAAGACCCGTCACTATGTGGGTGTACTGCAACTACTGATACACGGCTACCATCATCGTTTTCATCGAAGCATCGGACGTACCCCTGCAACTGTGTCTAGAGAAAATGAGCATGAAGTCACACAGACATTGTATGGCAACCATCAAAAGAAAAATAAGAAATCAACCGATTTGAAAGTGGGTGATATAGTGCGCATCAATAAAACCAAGCAAACATTAGGCAAAGGCTATCTACCCAACTGGACAGTGGAAAGTGGTTCGCATCAACAGAACACATCCATTGACCGTAAAAACTTGAAGACTTGGCTGGAGATTCTATCGCCAGATCCTTCTACAGGAATGAAATTCAACATATAAAAGATGATGAGCTATACGAAGTGGAATCAGTTCTTGATCGGCGTATAAGGCGTGTAGGCGGTAAAACTATTCAAGAAGTGAAAGTGAAGTGGCTAGGATATCCTACAAAGTTTAACAGTTGGATTCCAAAATCGCATTTAGTATAAAGTATAAACGTCATGAACAGCATGTCTCAGTCCGATACCAGCAGTGTTCAAGTAGACAATAGTATACAGGTGGACACGAGAAAAAGTGAGGTAACTAACAACAAAATCACTCTCTTGACACAGATTGTGATCATATTTATCGTAATCGTGTCATTAGTGAACCTGTGTCTCAACAGTCCAGATCGTGAACTTTGGTTGCTGCTGACGAGTACTTCTATCGGATACATTCTTCCAAACCAAAGTTTGAAATTTAAGAAACCATGAATTCTTTCTACATCACTCTCATCAGTGAAAATTCGATGACATTGTACCCAAACAACACACAGTGTTGTTTTAGAACCAAGCTGGCAAAAAACATTAATGTCGACAAACAAGATTGGGAAGTGGCTCTCGTGGACATGATCGTTCCCTCACAAGTCATAAACATCGAAGAGGATGAAGGAAAATTCTATGTCGTGACTAAAGATCCAGAACTGGCTGCAGCATTTTCACAAGTGACAAATGGCTGCGAATTAGAAGGTAAAAAATGGGCAATACCACTTTGCATCCCAGCAGGCATCTATGTGTCACCACAACATTTCTCTGTCGAAATGGACAACGCTTTTAAGCAAGCCACTAAAACAATTTTAACTCAAAGAAACCTCACATTTGGATTTGATTTTTCCGGCTTGTCAAAACGTGTCAGGTTTACCAGTAATAGTGGATCAAAGATCGGTTTGGAACTTCATCCAGCCCTCCTTACGAAACTTGGAGGAGAGGGATGAACTGAGGTGTCCGGACAAAGACAACAACAAATTCAAGTACGGTGTGGACCTCCTCACGAAGATGAACCATCTGTTTGTATATACCGATCTGGCAGAACACACTTTGATAGGGGATGTCAAAGCACCCATTTTAAGCGTTGTGTCATTTAACGCAAATACAAAAGCAGGGTCTAATCCACGCATGCACTTTGAATTTCTAAATCTACACTACATACCTGTCAGCAGATATATATTACAGAGATATTACAACGAGATCAGTATCAATATAACTGGCGACACAGGAGAATTAGTTCATTTCACTCACGGGATGTCGTTGGTGAAGCTTCATTTGAAAAGAAAGACACGATGATTCCAGTTTACTGTGGTCAACATCGACAAGTCGGATATGGCTTGGACTCCATGTTCAAGAAAATGACCGGCACTATCTTACTCATGGTGAAACCAATCGTAAACTCAGGACTACAGACTCTGAAAAAAGAGGGCTTTAGACAAGGTGTAGGAGTCTTAAAAGATATTCTGTAAGGACAAAATGTAAAGACAGTGATCAAGAAACGGGTAAAGCATTGTTGAAAGATGTGGGTCGGAATAAAGCCTCGAACATTCAAACGTCGGCATCATTCTGCTTCCAGCACGTCAAGGAGACACATCAAAAAAAAGAAAAATCTCATCACGACCGTTAGATATTTTTTTATTGAACAACATGATGCAACACGGCCTTTGTGAGTGTAGCAAACCTGAACTCGATGTGACACATGTCCCATCTACCATGACAGCAGTGCAAGATGTACAGTGAACAGAACATTATCCTGTGTCAGCACTGAGCAATTCATCTCCCATTGAATTTGTAATTCCTGCTCAATCAGAAAAGTGGACTAATGTCAACCAGAGCTACTTGTACCTGTACGGACAGTAAATCAACACAGCTTTACGCCACGGAAATGTGGAGTCCTGACACTGCAGGAGCATACAGTTGCGGATAATAATGAAGGATTTAAGAAAAGAAGAACACGTATTCACCAGAGTCGTGTTCTGGAAATGTGCAGTCGTCTGCATTTAGACCTGTTTTTTTACAAGACAAGTACCTCCCCAATGGTATAGAGATACGACTGCGACTCAACAGAACCCCGGTCAGTTTCTGCCTGTTAGGAACAGAGGCAAAAATCCAGTTAATTCAAGCTGGATTCAATGTTCGGACTGTCGACCTGTTACCCGTAGTGGCAAACAACTTAAACCAGACCATCGCTCAAGAGGGCATGAAGATCCCAATTCCACGGGCTGAGGTAAAACTTTCACCGTTCCTGGAGGCCAGCGATCGAAGACCATTTATTTCAAGGACAGTTGCCAAAACGTATCATTCTGGGCATGGTAAAGAATTCAGACATGAACGGCGATGTGGCAACCAACCCATTTGATTTTCGACATTTCAACCTAAGTTAGAAGTCAGTGTAGACGGAAAGACAACACAACTTGCTGTTCCAACCCAACTTTCCCACAGGAGATACTTTGAGATCATACATGTCCCTGCATCAAGCCACGGGATCACTCAGTTTTAACCGCTCCATGGGTCTGACAATGGACGATTACATGCAGGTGTACACACTGTGGGGCATTGACTTAACGCCAGATCATAGATCAGAAGAGGGACAGCTGCATCCTATAAAAACGGGGAATTTGCGAAACGAGCTTCAGTTTCGTGCACCTCTTGATAACCCCATCAACGTGATCGTGTATGCCGAATACAACAGTCAGATAGAGATTAACGGGTTCAGAGAAGTCATCACAGACTATTAACCATGAGCAAATATGGCCAAACAACTGTACGAAGAAATCTACAACTAGAACAGGCGAAACGATATTGTAAAGAGTTGTGGTGCATGAACTGCAGACACACCTCTTTGATATCGTGCATGAAATCTGTTATGGTTGCATTGTTGATCATCCCAAGTCAGACTCAACATCCACTGTGTTTGTTTACCAGCAAAATTGAGTGGGTCGAGATGTTTCTGAACAGTGCATTAAAAAACTGGACTTGTATCAAGTGATGGAATGATGGCTACTACAAAACATGGATCTCACACGCCCGAGAAAGCTGATGCTTATCAGATGTAGGCCAATATAAAGGCTAGTGTAGATACGAACAAGATCACAGCATTGGAAGCTTTTCAGTGCGAATGGGCGGAACGAATTCAACCAGATTGGGAAAATGGAAACGATTGAGTTGCAGTATATTTTGGATCATTCACCAATTCTAGCTCCCTTGAATGCCGTAGTATGTGCTTAAGATTACACAACTACCACAATGTAGACCAGAGAATGTAAAAGCTTACATTGTGAATACCCACAATTCGACTCAACCTGGTGAACATTGGGTGGCTGTGTATTTCAACGATAAATCGACTTACTACTTTGATTCGTATGGACAAAAACCATTTCATCGTGACATTCAATGTTTCTTGAAAGACACGGACCCTACACATGGAATCTCATGAGACTTCAGGGGTACAATACGTTTGTGTGTGGAGCATATTGTTTGTTTGCTTTGCATGTTCTTGTTCGGGGATGTGATATAACACGGGTGCTTGGAGCTAATTTCCGGACAGAGGATCAACCTCACTTTAATTTGAACGATTCCAATGTGGGATGTTGGTTTTACCAGAACTATGCAGAACTGCACAAATGTGCGAGAAGACAAGTGTGTAATCAGCACCAACAAACATGCACAGCTAAACATCCACCAAAGTTTGGAGATGGTCGTGCGTGTTTTGAATTAATGACAAGTAGTTTAGATAAATTCTACTTTCATTAAAGTACAGTGTTTTGTACTTTCTTGTTGTTTATATTTTTTGCATCGTTCACATTGTTTGCAGTGTTCATAGAGTTCAATAAAATGCTAAAACTGATTTGATTTCTTGTTGTTTATTTTTATCTTACACATTAACAATTGTGATATATTCCCTCTCGAATATAGTTGACGGCCCTGAAAAGGGCCGTTTTTGGTTTTTGTGATCCTGAATGACTCGGAGTCACTCTACCAACTTTGAATCATCAGGAACGAACCATATGCCATAATATGCTGAACGCACTGTAGGCCCGTGTTTAGCAAAAACACAGGCAGGCCAGGTATACACTTGGTAGGGTGCCCTACAAAACGGGCACTTCTGAAGTCGTACGTAGCACCTGACGCATTCAAATGTCTTGACATCGATACTGGTTTATGTGATATATCTCCTCCTCCCTCTCCTCTAAACACACACCACACTTTTCTAGTTTTTGGTCGGACATTGTGATTTCATCCTTTTTCTTAAAAAAAAACACTTATATAGTTATGAAAAAATAAGTCAGTAGGTTTATCCAAACCCAGGTCAAGACCAAAGGCATTTCTATACGACTCAGGTCAAGGTTAAACTTCGCGTCATTTTTCATTGGATGGAAATTACGTTCTCTGATTGGTGTGTGCCAACACTCGATAGAAAGTAGACCAATCCCATCAAGACTATAAAAGCACATTGCAATATTATAATCACACTACCCAACCATGGAAAGCTACGTAACTTCTGATCTCGTTAACAACGCCATACAGGCTGCTGATTTGTATGAGCTTACGACAGCTGCTAACCAGGCATCAGTGTCGTACACTCCGACTCCGGTGTACCAACCCAGCTACCAACCAACGTATCAACCTCGGCCTCCACCACAGCAGCAGCAACCAGTGCAGCAACAACAACCAATGCAACACCAACCGACAACGCAGCCAGTAAATAATGTTGGACAATCTATTCTGAGGGAACTCAAAGAAGTAAACAACAACCTCATCAAACAGAGAATGGAAGAAGTGGAATGCCGTATTGAATTGAAAACAGACAAGCTGGTGGTGCCTATCACTCTCATTCCAGAAAAAGCGGAATTATTCAACAAACGTCCGCTTGATGGTGGATCCCATTCTAAGAATGGACTTGGAACCCATTGTAAAAATATCCAGACTAGCGAAAAGAGTAAGAAGTATAGAAAACAAAAAAAAACGGCCCTTTTCAGGGCCAACCCAGATCAAGTAATAAAAGTATAAAACCAAATGAATTCTTGCCATTCGTTTCCAGGCTGTGCTATGGATATATCACATATAACTTACATGGACAACGATTGCATATCTGACATGGAAAGAATACGCACGCTTTAAATAACAATAACACTCAGGAGTATCGTAGCCAAATTGTGTGAATGCTACTGTACTGATCTATACTACGATGATATCTTAAATATCATTGAGGCACATTTCATTCCCATAGAACATGTTGAATATCTGCTGAAGAAACTCATAGACAGTCATGAATAACCACTACTCTGTGAAAAAAAAACGGCCCTTATCAGGGCCAACCGAAATGTCTTGAAAGAGAATATACCTCAATTGCCACCTTTTATTTCTATCATTTTTTTTTCATATTCCCTTAAAAAAATATTTTTTCATTAGGATATGATCCAATGTTTTATAAAAGATACAAATAATTAAAAAAGGTAACAAAGAAAGTTAATATGAAAAAAAAAGTTATAAAGATAAAAAAAATGTTACAAATAAATAGTCATCACAACTACAAATTCGGCTTGAACATTTTTTTAAATAAAAAATGTTACAGCATTTCTGATTGGTATGTCAACATTTGATGCAAAGTAGGTCAATCCACCCTCAGGTCAAGGTCAAAGTCAATTCTATCCGACTCAGGTCAAGGTTACATCTTCCTGCGCTGTGCGTAGGGAAGGGTGTGTACATAACTCATAGTTTAACTCATTCTTAACTTTAAATCGAGATGAGCAACCTTTTTGCATTAGGTAATTTGGATCTGTACGTTTGTATGTTGGCGTTGTTTAGACATTTGTATGGCTGTTAAATTACTTTCTGTACCATATACAAGAATAAATTAATATTAATCATAGCAATTTGTCATTTAACTGAATTGAAAGAGCAATTTTATGTTTCAGTCATACTATGATAGACCTACAGCTTAGTCATAAACTTGATTATCATAACTCGAATACACAAAAGTCTCAAAATATCTGGTTAGATTCATGCCACTTTTTAGTAGATTTTCCTTGGGGGCGGATTCATTGGTTGAATGTTAATTACACAAGTGTATATTGAGTGACTTTAAAGCAACTGTATTTGGCAAAACAATCAAAGAGAACCTTAACATACCCCTTTTTAACTAAAGCTACAAATATTAATAGTGAAAAGGGGACCCGAAAATAATGGTCTTAATTGTGAGATGGTATTTATATTGAGGTGTTTTTATTTGAGGTTTTACTGATTATTAACATAGCCATAGCCCTTTCAGCTAAATCGGCCGCCTTGGCTTATTAATACACCTTCTATGCTAAATCGTTCATAAGTGCATAAGATAAAATGGCTAACTTTAAACGCATAGTCTTTTTAAGTAATTGTATACGTTTGATCGATTATCCAGCTAACCAAGTTCTTTATGACCAAATAGATTCCTCACCAATAAGGAACGCAAACATAAAAAAATCTTAGCAAACTCAAGGGCAAGCACTAACTTTCGTCATATTTCAGAAACCCAGCGAGTTATTTATAGACAGTACCTAATGACGCATTGACCTGGCATTGTGGGCGAAGGAATGTTGTGCGAACGATTGCAAAACAAACATCTCGTATTACATTTGCACCTATAGAGGAAGATATACTGGCTGTATTAACCACCACATATTGCATGCTTATGTAAAGTTCCTGTTCAGTTAATGTTATTTATCTTTGGGGTTTGAATGTTCCACTTGTGATCAATACTTTCAATTAATTAAGTCTTTGGTAAATGTTCATCTGTAAAAACTTTACTTAATGATTAAAATAAGTAAAAATGGTGTGAAGTCAAGCCTCCTCTTCAAAAAGACAAGTGTTGCCTCGATGCGAATGCGCTTCTTACCACGCCCTCACACTAAAAATATGTGTTTTAAAGAACATAATATATATACTAGATACTAGTTTTGGTAAAGGATAACCCACGAAAGTGCAAACACTTATTTTCAGTGGGTTCTGTTTCCCTGAAGAGACAGCAGGTAGGAGAGACAGTGGTTGTATACATGGGAGTCCGGGTGCTATACCCTAGCCCATTTTACGAATAGCATCGATACACGAGAGACAAATTCCTCGGTAAGACCAGTACTTAGTAATCTGAGTTCCCATAGCAACGCCATTTTGTCGAGTACCAAGCAATTGTGCATCCCGTGCCAATTTTATGTGTTTGTTTTGATGCGGTCGCCGGAGGAAAGTCCCCCGACTAGGATTTGTACTTCCCGATCGCAAAGTACTCTTCCACTCAAAGTTATTGCGTCGGATTAATATAATTAAACAAATATTATCTATATCGAGCTAATAGCTTCAGTTTTCTGACTTTTGCAGAAATAATGTGCAACCTGCAACCTGGGTGATAAAGATCAAAACTGAGCAAATATTCTAAAACGTATGTGACACTTTAAACTTGATTGGACCTAACAACTGAATAACACCCAAACAATCACCAAAGTAACGATGTCAACCCACAGGTATTTGACACAATCCACAATAATTGTCCAAATTGTCTATCGATAGCAATTGACTTTTAGGTTGGTAATTTGATGTTAATGTGAAAATTGACCAGGATAGGCCTCTTAGCTAACCTGGCTGGTGGCCGTCGAAAACGACATCGGTCTAAATTGGAGTTATTTTGACAATATATAGAGCCATATTCTAAGTTTTTGGCGGATTTCTTTCAAGTGAAAACTTATATTTAGTAGAAAAATCATTTTACTTTACGATAGCAAGAAGGAAAAATCGATCTGGTCAACGTTTACGGCGGTTTGAGTTGATTGATCAGCATGCCTGTTTTGTTTACGTTATATACCTTTTCTCTTGTATACGTTATATAGCATATTTGGACAATTATTGTGTATTGTGTCAAATACCTGTGTGTCAACCCTAATTAGCCAAAATATTTTCGGAACTGTTCCTCAAGCACATGCTTCAGAACAAAGTAAAACATATCCTTTTTCATATGCAATGACTGAAGCACCATAAATTAACTATAGGAAAAGTCAACAGTGTGGTTTATTATAACAAAATGATTTATACGTCAGTTAAACATAACAAACAATCGTTTTAATATAGAGACGATGGAAAGACAGTATGGTTTAACATAACAACACGTTGCACTGAGAAGATCATATGTCCCATTAACATAACAAGACTAATTTTGATGCAACGTATCAAAGACGCCACAAATGTATCAGGTTTTTGAACTTACAAGTTCTTGCAAACTTTCAGTGTTTATTCCTGCAATAATATATGCTTAACGCTGGCATGTGCACTTGAAGTTGTAAAAATATGCTTGAACATTGATTTACATAATACTGGTCATATAGAATTCTTTCCAGACCCTGTCTGTCTTCAGACACTATGTTGCCCAGGTGTATGCAACGACCACAATCAATGCAGCTTCGTAGCTGATCAGTTTCATTCAACGATTCCCCGTTCCTGTCTCCATTCCGGCATTGCATCATTTCAGTAGAACGGACATCGGGCCGCTGACATTTGTGATCGCATTGATATTTTTATAAAGCACAGATGATGCTTCTCTGAGTTCCTTTTCGCCCTTTTTCATAATTTGCCCCCGATGTCGCTTTGGCATGGGCATTATCTGCCAAATGCATTTATTTATCTCACATAAAATTGTCATCATCAAACCCGAAAGTAAACAAACATGAACAGAAATATGTAGGAACGATAACTCGTATAGATAAATTTTGATAGACAAATTGCAGTTACTTCTCTTAGATTCGCCGTTTGAATGCGTACGGACAAAACCCGCGTATTGCTTCAAAAAGGAATTACACTTTCACTGTCATCTTTTATTCCATGCTTTTGGTGATAATACTGAGAATAAGCATTGAAGGACACGTATATCTTTCACCGTAAAAGATAAGATGTTATCTCCATTGCAATAAAAGTCCTCAGCTTGTATATTGCATTTCTCTCTTTCTATATATGGAGAGAGAGTGAAAGAAGGGGGAAAATGCGCTTAAATTTGCAATTAAACACAGGTCGGATCGCGAGCTCAAGTACAGCGTATTAATTACCTGTATTTTACCAATGAAAATAATTATGTTCATGATGCATCGACGTCAATTACATATAAAATTATAAATTGCCGAAATACCACTTTATCCTTTCTATGAGGATATAAACAAAATAAAGAGAAAGACATTAAGAGAAATAAAAAGCATAAGAGAAAAAAGGCATGTGTCTTTCTTTATTTTGGCTAGTAGACGCTGTGTTTAAGAAAACAAATTAGATAAAAACAGTTTTCCCTGTAGAGGATCTGATTCTCTCTTGTCCATTGCAAAGGGGTCTGACACGAAAGGCGAGTCGAATATCACTATATAAAATACAAGGGATACTTCTCCGATTAACCAAGATTCATATCCTCCTTGAAGAAAAAATGTCAATATCTCAGTCATTTTTGATGTTATCTTAAATACATTACACCAGTCGCAAGCAACAAAAAATACCTTTTCACCAATGCTAACTTAAGTATCCTGCAACGAAATCCGCATTGCGAAAATAGCCGTATTTTCAAGAATATCGACACGGGGTCTCCCATTGTAAATAGTCATTTCTGCGATAGGACGAGGTTAACCGATGCAATAATTACATTAAACAGTTTACTTGCTTACATTGGAATGCATAATCTCTTGTCGTCCGCAAGGAATTCAGTAGTTATCGCTAATTTCATCTGTAAGCCTACTTTCACTTCTATCTAAGCTATTTTGGCAGCCTATCAAAACATCTCTTTCTTCTGAAAGTCACTTGATTCGCTAAATAGCTACATTAAAGTGAAAGTAGGCAAACGGTTGAAGTTGGCGATATTTTCTGTATTTCTTGTGGCCGAGGAATGATTACGCATCCGATGTGAGTAAATAAATAGTTAACTGTAATTAATGCGTAGGTTTACCTCGTTCTTTCCCAGAAATGACTATTTACCCTGGGAGAACAGGTGTAGGTCCCCGTGTCGATATTCTTGAAATGTTTTAATGTTTCGCAATGCGAGTTTCATTGCAGGATACTTAAGTTTGCACTGGTAAAAAAGTTGTGGTTCTTTGTTTCAAAAATGTATACGCTTACGATTGGTGTAAAGTATATAAAGCTACCATCAAAAATAACTGAGATATTGCCATTTTTTTAGGAGGGTATAAAACTTGGTCAATCGGGAGTAGTATCCCTTGTATTATATATAGTGATATACGACTCGCCTTTCGTGCCAGACCCCTTTGGTCCATTGCAATAAATGTTTCTTGTGCACCTTTTTTTTAATTTAGCCGTTTTAAACTGCGACTACGGATCCGAAAGTTGTGGGTTCGAATCCTGTTCGGTGCATGGGTTTTTCGCGGCATTCCCAGGCAAAAAGTACAGCAAAAAGTTCAGCCGAGGAATCGTCGAGAGAGATTAGTTATTAGAACTTGTTTCCCAATCGACGTAGATTAAATAAGTTTATACTAAATCATTAATTGACGGTTTATTTAAAAAGGCACGAGGGAAAGAAAGAAAAGGAAATTATAAAAGGGCGTTCGAAGAGCATGGATTAAATTAAACATTTGGTGATCATACTGGATCGTTATTCTCTTTTCCTGTCGTCAGCTTGATAATCTCGTGTAACACTTCCAAAAATGACTACACCGATAACACATAACACATTTTAATTGGTCCGTCGATTGAATTCTACTTTAAGAAAAGAAACTGAATAAAGAATATAATATATTTATTAGATGATTTAAATTACCTTGTTCATTTAAGGTAGTAAATAGTTCTAACATTATGATGAAAGTTATGGAAACGGTGGTATATTACGGAGATTGTTTATATACATAGATTCTCTTAAAGTTGTGTTTGTTCGATTTGATTATAAGTTTGTAGTGGGGATCTGAAAGTGAGCTGATTTTTATGGCGCAGAAAATGATCAATGAGACTTCATAAATAAAAGATACGTCATTTTACAAAATGAAAGTAGAATAATTAAACCTTAAAAACGCAAAAATGTTTCTTGTTGTATGTTCATTATAAAAGTAGCTTGCATACAAGGCAAACAAGGCACAAGGCACCTTCACGGTGGCGCTGATCAAACCGGACATCAATATTGCTTTTGCTTTATAATCACTTTTATTTCATAAAGTAGAACCCATCTTGTTTAGACATAATTGATTTTCCATTGTTTGCATACATATTCAAATTGACTCACATTCTATCCAATAGCTACACTTGAATAACAGGAAGTCAATGGTTGACCTGGTTTACACAATAAAACAATTGGTATTATTTTGTGATTCTGTTTGTGAGTGGTTGATCTGGCCATGAATAGGGAAAGCGGGGTTTAACTTTTCATCATTAAAGACTGGATAGATACATTCAGGGAGGAAAAGGGGATTTTTTTTATAAAACAAAAATGATTATTTATCCTTGTTTGCTGTACAGTAGATGTGACCGATAATAGCTGAAATGGGGAGTAGGTGTTATCGACTTCCTTCATATAGGAATAATTAACATTTTCTAATAATAATGAAGTTAGAATAACTCAATAATTACTCTCTCCAAAATATGCACTATATATGAAAATATGATATATAAGTCGACTTGAGTAAAGGAGAAAATAATCAATCCGATCCCTTTTAAAATGGCACTGCAATTGGTCACATGATTTCGGTAGAATAAAGAGTTGCTATAAATCTATTTATTTCATGGCCAGAGCATGTGAAGATATATCCAATGATGAAAAACATTAACAGACAAATATCGTGATTTGAATTGCAAGAAAAGTCAAGTAAAAAAATGTAGCCCATTTCGGGTTTGTGTTGTTTATTTGTGTCTAACTATGATACATAATGCAAATCACTTAACATACACCTTAGTAAAGGACTTAAAATATACTGACACAAAGTGTTAAGTCCAATTTCTGATTGTTACATGAAACAGAAAGGCTGCGAGCTTTTATATGTTGGCAGTAACGGGAGAACGTTCTCTTCATGTATCCGTATCACCATCACACTTCTTGAGAGAAGTTCCGAAAGTTTGGAAAGAAACTAATCTCCGTGGATTATAGTAAAGCAGAGAACACTCGTTATCTCTGTGAACAGTCCCTACACAGAGGATAGTTCCTGTACACACAAGGTTACATTCCCACAGTATCTTTGTTCTAGCGGCAATTTTCATTCTATGACTCGCTGGATATCCGAGTTTCACATCAAAACTACAACTACCTGATAACGGAAACAAAGCACCATTTATCGTTTTCCATGGCAAAATAAATAATTAAATGCGTCTTTTTCTCTGGACAATTTACATATAAGAAAATTATGGAATTGGAAAAAGTTAATTTTTAATTTTTTTTTTTTTTAATGATTTTTCGGAATTATTTTTATGTCTGTAAAGCGACGGAAAGGTTGGTTGAATACTAGCTGACGAAGAATATGTTAAAAAGTTCAAATCTGTATTTCTGATTGGAATAACGGTTATGTAATTTTTTTTTGAATATCTTCCACCGTAATGCCGCTGAAAGGCTGCTAGCGGCATGGCGGCTTGGAGCTAAATATTGATTTAAAAAAGGAAAATCTTATCATTTATGGATGGAAACTCTGCAAACCCCTACAAATATGCATTTTACGGCGGAATACATGATTTTTGATGTGTTTCTGTCAAAGATATATTTCCCCCGTAAGGCCGTTGAGAGTCTGCTGGCAGCCTGGCGGCCTGAAACCCAATATTTATAGGAATAAGAAAACTTATTATTTATGAATGAAAACTTTCAGAATCTCTCCAAATGTGCATTTTACGGCGTAATTCATGATTTTTGGTGTATTTCTGTCAAAGATATATTTCCTCGTAAGGCCGCCAGCAGAGTTTCAGACTTACGGAGTAAATAGCAATGGTGTAATTGTATCTATAATATTTAAATTTGCAATAATGCCTATTATTAACATGAACAAAAATGCATTTAATTCAATTAATATGGCAATTATTCGTGTTTTTCGAATAACTGCTTATAAATGAAGATATAGTATCAAATGATATGTGTAAAAAGCGGTTTTGATCCGGATGTTCCTACGCAGGAAAGAGTGCATGCGTTATGAATGTTTAGTGAATTATGATGTGTATTTGCTTGCTTTTCATCATGGAGCAGGTGAGGCTGATTTGGTCCATCACTCTTCTCTAAACCCGAACTGCAAATGAATGTTGAATCAGTTAAAGACCAGTTTTCAATATGCAAACACCAAATACATCTTCAAATTCTTTAAGAATACTAACTTATATAGCATAATATCATAATATCAGAACTAATACAGAAGAACCTGAAGGGTTGTTTCGTCTATGTGTTATGACACTATTTATAATTTCATAAAGTGTGAATTATAGTTATTATTAAATAATAACAAAGTTTGAATATTAAGTTTGGAACGAAGCTAATTGCATTAATTACGAAAATTCAGGAAAAACAACCTGTTCACAGATGTTTGGTAGATATAAAAAGTCTACTCTTCCTTGTTAATGTTGATGAAGTCTGCTTCCTGATCAATAAACTCGGTAAGTGTAGGTGACGTAGCACGAGAAAATCTATTTTCGTAAACGCCCACTTTGAGAAAATCGGTTAGATATAGAATACGGTATCCCCAAAGCAGGTGCTTGAGGTATCACGTGACACGTTCCGAAACATGGCGTCTTCACCAGTTCCCACAAATGAATTCGTAAGTTCAGTCTGTGAATTGAGCGCATGCAGGAAGAGTGAATGCGATTAGTAATTTGACGGCATTTGAAAACAGAAATTCTAAATATGGGTTTTATAATTCAAAATAAAGGTTTGATACCATGTTCGTAACGCTATTGCCTGTGATGAAAAAACTACCATTTTCTTACCATTACGGAATGTTGCATTTAGTGACTATGCGTTTGGAGATGGGTATTGATAGACTTAATGCCCACATATAGTTAAAATCAGATTCTTAGTCAATGACCATCAGTGAACGAGCTGCTTTAAACTCTTCCTTTCCTTTCCATATCACAATCGTATGACCGGTAGTTTTCTTGCATAGCTCAATACTTCATTCTTTTAAATAAGTTAGTTTGCCGAACATGATCATTTATTCGAGCAAATATTAAGAAAAAGCCAATTATAGTAGTGTAGTAATTTATCATAAACCCTTTTAATTTGTTCATAGAGTTGTGAAGGCATAACATGTGAAATGTCTGCAACACGAGGTGGTACATCATAAATATTCATCATGTGTTTACGGTTTATACCAAAGGTTCCTGGTTATGGAAGAGAACAAGACTCTCTCAAGTTACAAATTATAATCTGGTGCCCGAGAAATGGTTTTTCTGTCTTTATCGCTGACATACGATTGGTATTTTCAAAGGCATAACAACCTAACAGAGTTCCGCAACTCTGATATACGTAAAGAGCAAGTCAAGTGAAGCTGTCGTTTAGTTACGTGCACGAGTATGTGACCGTTAAGCAAGATGTTAACCGTCTCAGCAAGATCTCGTTTAAATCCCATTTACCTGTTATTTGCGTCACGAGAAAAACAAACGTTATTTCGGACAATTTCATATCTCTGTCTCTGTAGATTTTTTTCTTTAACATTTTGGACTAATTACTTTGCAGAACACAATTTGAGCGAATATTGGTAGAAAGATGTTCTAAATGTGGTCGTTAATGTTATGTGATCTCGAACATGGGATACCAGATAATAATTTGTAGCAGCCTTAAAGCCTCAAAACTATGCCCGGTTTGCAAGAAAAAATATTATGAATAATATTGTACGCAAAATATCCAAAACAATTCACCGTTCAACCGCTGTTCTGAAAAAGAGCAAAATTGCGAAATTTATCAAATTAAAATTGTTAAAGTGGCAAGTTTATCGCACCACTGTGTAATGACAAAGATAGTAAAGATAATATTTTCAGGTGTTGCACTTTACTTTTAGCACTTTGCTGGAGGACATTGCGTTCATGTCGACCGGACCTTATCAGCGACCTTTCCGGGTCATAATATGTCCAAATTTCCACCACAATATCTGGAACTACAGACTTTAGGTCAGTTGTTTATTCTGTTCTTTTTTTAAGTTTAAACGATAAAATATTATGACAAATAAATCGAACATCTACTTAAAATGGTTGATGCAAAATACAATATATTTCATGTCGTATATGTAAACCATATACCAAAGGGAACAAGAATTTGAGCTAAGGGAATGTTTAAGACGTAGTTTTAGTATGTTGATAAAGGTATTAAGACACAAGAATGGTCCGAGGTTCCAAAGAGAAGGGACCAGTCAACGAGGAATGTGGTCAAATATTGAATATTGCTACTGAGACTCAACCGTTAACAACATATTTCAGTTTTGTTTCCTCTGATCATAAGTGTAGTAGAATAACAGTGACTTGTATCTGCAGAATAGGCCGATTTTAACCCCTTCACCTCATATAGATATTTTGGGCGCAATGGTTCTTTCCTTATCGCTAAGAGGTTTGTGCAATCGGTCCGGTAGCGGTAAGCAAGGGGCCCTGAGTTCGAATCTTGTTACACATATATCTCGCCTAATTGCAGATGTTTGAGCTTAGTAGTAAATACGTTTAATTTAGTACAAATATTTTTTGCAGAACAAACACAATGCCAAACATTTGCATCGGTGTGACGTCTGACCTTACCGCCCCGTACCCCGGGAGAGATGACCGCTACATCTACTGCAGCAATGGTCAAATGATCATCGTGTATTGCCTGCTGTCTCAGATATTCGACCCCCTGCAGAGCCAGTGTGTCTCGCGCACCAGTGTTACCGAAAGTACATACATACCAACAACTGACGTCACAGAGCGGTCTACCCCAATAGTGACTTCCGGTTCGTTCTAGCTTTAGATATAATTATTTAAATTTCACGCAATTACTACGAGTCAGATAGACGACGAAAATGGTATTATATATCTACCTACATTTCTTGAAAAATACAGGCTGTGATTATAGGTTATCTGTGTGATTATAACCTCCGTTATTCTAGGTCATTTAAGCTTTAACCCTTTCCCTCATAGAGGACACCATGAAAAGACCTATGCGATCAGCATAAAACCAGATCACGAGTAACTCGCAGGCTGATCAGGTTTTATGCTGTTCGCTGCTCCTCAGTGGTCTGGAAATGAGGATTGTGTAATTAAATTTGGTAAGGTTAAACTGTGGTTTTCTGCAGATCAGGCTTTATGTGATACCTATTGAGTGCGTCAAAATGAGTCTATATGAGGGAAAGGGTTAAAACGACAGTTCCTTGTCGACAGTTCCGGAATCGAACAAGTGTTTTAGTAACACCTGGGAATATTGTCCCATCAAAGTTTGAACTCTCAGTCTTTGGGTTAAGGATCTGTGGAGCCGCAGTATTTGCTTGATCTGGAGACAATACTTATTATAACGCAAGGGTCAAAGTTTTGTACTGGTATACACTTCATCGTCGGAAGCCACGGTATATATTCCGCTATCACTACCGTATATCCCGTGGAAATTTCAACTTTCATTTCTTTCTGACCACTGAAAACACGAGTAGTATTTTAGATACATGTAATTCTCTTAAGTTACAAAAGCAAAAGCTGGCTCTCAAAAACCGAACAACTATATGTAACACGCCGTTTCATTGGCCAAATGATCCGTGCTATCTCCGCTATGAATCAAATACAATGCCTGATTAATCATCCACAAGGCAGTCCAAAGGACAGCTATATCCCCCGCCGCTGGCCAAATATTAGAATTTGTTTGGTCATAGGATTATGTTCACCTTAACCTGGCATGGTTGTAGCAGACATAGAAGATCAGTTTAAGACAATTTAACTTTCCGGAGTTATGTATGAATCTCAGAATTCGGAAGAAAATGTGTCCAAGCGTTCATGAGATATGGAGCGGACACGAAAATAACATTTGACCTGCAAGTATGACCTTGACCTTGAGCCAGAGTGACCGCCTCATGCCTTCTGCACATCAGCTCAATGAGGTTAACATTTTAGCCGAGTTTGAAGAAAATGTGTCCAAGCGTTCATGAGATATGGAGCGGACACGAAAATAACATTTGACCTTCAAGTATGACCTTGACCTTGAGCCAGCGTGACCGCCTCATGCCTTTTGCACATCAGCTCAATGAGGTTAACATTTTAGCCGAGTTTGAAGAAAATGTGTCCAAGCGTTCATGAGATATGGAGGGAACACGAAAATGTTTCGGACACACTGACGGACGTTCTCACTGAAGTGACGTTGTGGGATTTTTCCTTTGATCTTTGGCCCTTTTGCACCCCGTAATTTGCACCCCACAAGCAACAAATCAGCCCACAAGTGCCAATTGTACTCCCGAAACCCCATAAAACTAACCCTAACCCAATTTCCTCACCCCGGAGCGTCACTTGAGTGAGGGCGGACTGACGGACGGACGAAGGGCATTCCTATAACCCCCCTCCCGCTTCGCGGCGGGGGATTAATAATAATGAAGCTTTGCTAATGAAATAACCCACGGTAGATTAAGAAGCAAAGTGTAAAGAGCGAAAGTTGGTTACGACGATGGATTACACATAAGAGTGTGTGTAGATAATGTATAGCTGTCTATCTTTTCGATTTATATAATCTATCTACCCATCCACCCATCATTCCGTCTAATCGTTTATATCCGTTCCAGGTACGACGACACAGTCATTTTCCAATCCCTGTACTCCGGACCATTTACTGCACGAACAGTACATCTGGCCATACCCAGGGGACAACACAAAATACATCAAATGTGACAATTTCGCATACTCGGCCACAGTGCTGACATGTCCCGCACGCCATTATTACTCTCACCCCCACCGGGCCTGTCTCTTCACCGAGGTGGTTGTAAACCCGATCAAAGAGACGTTCAGTAACGTCAGTAACCCATGTACGCTGGTCCATGACGGTGACGTCCAGTTCCACGAGTACCCCGGGGACCCCCACAAGTATATACAGTGTGACGACTTTGGACAGGCTTACATTAAGGAATGTAGGGGGACTACGGTATGGTCGCAGAACATCCTGACGTGTGTAGCCAATGGCCTATACTTTGGGTAACGTTGGAAATGTGCCGTTATTTATAGTGACGTTACCTCAGCGAATTGTGCTGTTTGTGTAAACAATGATAAAAATAACAATATGTTATATTATTCAAACAGCGTTTTCGTTTTTATCTTATATTCTGTAGTCAAGTTGCTAAATAGAATTTAGACCATGCGAAAAAAATCATCTAAACATAATTTATTTTGTGTACGTAAGTTTATGAATTACACCAGTAATACCCATGTAAAGGACGGAGCAGCGTTCAAAAATGTATACATTTCTTATATTTTAATCAATGTTTGGGATAATTTTGAATGTGGTTACCTTTCCGCAAGATTCTTTCTCGATAGTTGACGTATAACTCATATGGCGGACATCTATCTCTTGCGTCAAAATAGAGATAACTGTCTCATTTCTCTGAAATAAGGCATACAAAAAGAATGAGATGAGTTTAGGATAATATTAATATATAAGATGAAACGCTTTTAACCAGAATATTTGCTATTTGCAATTAAAGACATATACCCTAGCCTTTCAAGCGTATTGCTTCGTCTTCATCCAATAGAGATTTTCGGGGATAATCGTATGATGACGTCAGAGTAGAAACCGTAACTATTTGACCATCTCGGGCAAGCTCGGAATGGAAGGACCGTGGGTAACGGAATGTATTAAGTTTTCAATGAGTTCAGTCCTAGATTAAAATGAAGCTCGGACTACGACTTGAAATGATTCCTGTTGATTTCTGTTGAAAGCAGCGTTTACTTAACCAGAAGAGCAGCACCTGACTTAACAAAGGGGTAAAAACCTAAGCGATAACCAAACAGTTGTGTATTCCTACGTGCCATGAAAATGTCAATAGCTGTAAGGATTAAGACGCCGATCTAAAAATAATTCACCATCTATTTATCTTATTTATTTGTCATGTAGGCGACTATTCTGCATTTGGAATACATAAATGTTCGTTTACTTGTCAAAGATTTTGCTTTTTTTAACTTAATAATACATGTAGTTCCTACCAATCGTAAGTATTCGGCTATATCCGGTGGTGCTCGGATACAAGGCTCGTATGTTTGTGTAGGAATAAACCGATGAGATATTTGAGTGACTAACAACGCAAACAACATATATAGTTCCCAAAACCTATCATTTTGTCGTCTGTTTTTAGAATTTTAGATTGAACGAGACAATTTGTTTACATAAACGATTGTTACAGTCGATTTATTTCCATATTGGATGCATTTCAAACCAGAATATAATTATGTCATGAAAGTGTTAAAGCCTACACCGCAAGTCAGTGGCGGGCTGTAATTGTAAACCATCAATATGGCGGCAACTGTTTCCGAGTCTATCGTCGTAAATAATGGGAAGAGTGTTCCGAATGAGCTTGTACCGGAACTATTTTCTTTATGCGGAATGCTAGGAAGAATGAGTCGTTTCGGATATTTAATTAGTGAATTTAAAATTTAGGGACTTATAAAAAGGGGGGGAAATGAATGTGAATAAACAAAATAAATCGAATATATTGTTTGTGTGTTTATCCAAATCGACTCGTAAACTCAGTGAAGCTCGCCCTGTTTAGTTCTTTTAGCCTCACCGGATAGACTCTCTCCATTTCGGCACAAATCATATATTCTCTAGGTATCGTATATTAATTGTGAAAATAATTTCATTATTGCATTAAGTTGTGGGCATTTATAAATTTGCAGTCTTTGTCTAATAAAAGTGTAATGTGATATTTTCACGTTATAATTTTGGGCAGATCTACTCAAGAACATTGAAATAATACATTTAAAGATATTGCTTGACATTTATTTATACATACATTCATACATTACGGGCATGAATGACAACATATTTTCATCTTCGGCTGTCCACAACCTATAAGAAGGACTAATTTTGTAATAGTTCCCAAAATTTTATTGTTATTGAACAGTCAAATTTCAGTTGGAAAATAAGCAGGCAACAAGATAACATTTCTGCACGAGTTAAAATCAAGTTGAGTGTGATCGGAGTTTTTTTATTGCTGGTGATATGTGACCTAGTCAGATGCTGCCTGGGTTGTGTTCTTCCTTCTCTACAACACATCAATGTGGACAGCATACGACTCGTACCGGTAACGTCACACTAATCTACTTTAATCACTGCCAGCAAGCAATACACGTGACGATACGTAAACCGGTGTTGAAGTTAAATCTAACAATACTGTCATTATTTGCATGAAACATTCTTATCTGATTTTATTATTTACTTAGCCTAAATCATCATTGCAAGTGCTATCTGAATTAAATAAAACTAGACTGATATGAAATACTCGAATCTGAAATCAAAAGTGAAAAATAAATTCTCGTCAATCTCCTTGTCGAATATGTGGTGACTGTACTTAACAAGGGGAAGCAACTGCTGCGTACCATTGATACAGGGGTGCGTGTCACTTAACTTGGTATGAAAATAAGCTTCGTATACGTAAATTCACTGATATTTAAACAAGTATTATTCTTGTATTATTCGTGTGCGTGTGTGTGTGTGTGTGTTGATGTTTTTGTTGTTTTTGTTGTTGTTGTTGTTTTTGTTGTTGTTGTTGGTTTTTTTGTGGGGGTCGAAAGGATATGTTTGTAAAATGCAGTGAAATGAGTTGTCTTTCACGGCCTATCATTTTGCAAATAAAACATTAAGACACTGTATAGGACAACAGACCTTTGATGTTTCTATTCAAGCTCTTCTTCTTTCTCTAAAGATTTTGTAATTTTTTTGCAGAAGTTCCATTGTTTTTAATGTAATACCAAACTACAAAATGCATTTAAATAAATCGGTTAAAAATGAAAATATAATTTTAATATATGTCTAACCTCTTGTTCGTTTGTCTTGCCAAAAGTATCAAAGGTCAGGGCCGAAAGACAGAACTGAACGTCAAATTTAGGGTAGTAATATATGAAGGACAAACACATTTCTTCCTGAGTGGAGAGCCCTCCCTGAAACACATGTGCAAGGTCACGTGATGTCATACACATACATACCAGTTAAGATGATCCATCCGAGAAAATGAAACCAAATATTAAACGGATTGGTCATTACTGGTTGCAATCAGTACTAACTGGCGTGATTTTTTTCTCTGTCATGGTGTACTACCAGTTTTGCGGGGCGTGGATGTGTAAAATTTAAGCATACTAAATGATCCAATTATAGAACATGCAATCAATATATCAGACTCACATAAATGCATTAAGAAATATTAGAGAATGATGCTCAAAAATAACAGATTTATTATTATTATTATTATTTTTTTATTTTTTGTTGTTTTTTTATTTTTCTTTTGGATTAGTTAAAAAGGGTTATTTGATTCGAGTTTCTTATTCTGTAATACTTCATTCGTTTGAAATCGTTTGATATCTTTTGTTGATACGTAGAAAGGAAAGCAGGATATACACTTTCAAATGTCTTCATGCAAAATCATGGTATCATTTTTTAACATAAAGACATCTTTTAATCTCTCATCATTCCAGTTTTTACCGACCTCTATTATATTGATATTTAAGTGAATACACATTATTTAGAAATCTCATCAATGTGACGTAAACACATGTTCACTTCCGAACCATGACATGTTCAATAATTATGTCCTGCTTTGACACTAAAACGAATCATTCATATGATTAAAAAGTACTTAGCACATTAGCACATTAGTACTTTCCTCTCGTCCAATCAGATGCCAGTATTTGTTCATAGTCACCGTGGACTATAACGCGTAGTCCACTTTTGTAAAAGATCAATAAGTGTGGACTATGCCACCACATAACTCATACTTTTGTGACGATTTGTCACACGTGGAGGAAAATACCATATGATAAATAGGTTGGTTCATATAGTTGCCTTTAACTACACGACATAGTCACTCGGACTCCGCCCTCGTGACTATATC
>CM037787.1:3987432-4037432 GCA_021229015.1 Solen grandis
TCTTTTCATCATGGACAGGGGAGGCCCGAATTTGGGCCACACCCTTCCCTAAACCCGAACTGCAAATTAAATTTTTAATCAGTTAAAGACCATTTTTTAATTTTGCAAACCCAAATACATCTTCAAATTCTTTAAAATACTAACTTTTATAGCATAATTTTCATAAAATTTAAACTAAAAACAGAAGAACCTGAAGGGTTTTTCGTCAAAGGGTTAAGACACCCATTTATAATTTCATAAAAGGTGAATTTTAGTTATTATTAAATAATAAAAAAAGTTTGAATATAAAATTTGGAAAGAAGCTAATTGCCCTTAATTACGAAAATCAGGAAAAACCCAAACCGGGTTTACAGATGTTTTTGGGAGATTTTAAAAAGCTACTCTTCCTTTTTAATTTTTTTATAAGTCTGCTTCCCGGGCAATAAACCGGAAAATGAAAGGGGACTTTGCACGAGAAAATCATTTTTTGTAAACGCCCCCTTTAGAAAATCGTTAATATAGAATACGGAATCCCCCAAAAACAGGTGCTTGAGGTTTTCACTGACACTTTTCCCAAACATGGGGGTCTTCAAACCCGTTTCCCACAAATGAATTCGTAAGTTTTATCCCTTTAAATTTAAACGCAGCAGGGAAAAGTTAATTCGATAGTAATTTGAACCCGGGATTGAAAAACAGAAAATTCCAATATGGGTTTTAAAAATTTTAAAATAAAGGGTTTTGGGTACCAGGGTTTGTAAAACCCATTTCCTTTTGATGAAAAAAATAACCCTTTTTTTTACCATTACGGGAAAGTTTCATTTTGTGACTTTTGCGTTTGGGGATGGGGATTTATAGACTTAAAGCCCACATATGTTAAAATCAGATTCCTTTTGTCTTTACCATCAGTGAAACGAGCTGCTTTAAACTTTTTCCCTTTCCCTTTCCCTATCACAATCTATGACCGGTGTTTTTTTTGCATAGCTCAAAACTCATTCTTTTTAAAAAAGTTTTGTTTTTTCCCCAACATGATCATTTATTCAGCAAATATTAAGGGAAAAAACCCCAAATTAAAAGTAGTGGGAGTAAATTTTTCAAAAAACCCCTTTTTTTTTTGTTTTATAAAAGTTGTGAAGGCATAACAAGTGAAAGTTCCCGCAACACAGGGGGTCATCCTAAAAATTCATCCCTGTGTTTTTCGGTTTATACCAAAGGTTTCCCGGTATGGGAAAAGAACAAGACTCTCTCAAGTTACAAAAAAATAATCGGGCCCCAGAAAGGTTTTTCGTCTTTAATTTGCTGGGCATCGATTGGGATTTTTAAAAAGGCATAACCAAACCAACAGAGGGCCCCAACCTGAATACGTAAAGAGCAAATCAAGTGAAGCTAAACGTTTAATTAAAGTCCCCGGGGTAGTGACCGTTAAGCAAAATTTTAACCGTCCCCACAAATCTCGTTTTAAAATTTTTCCATTTTAAAAAAAAACACACAAACCCCCTTTAAACCAAAATTTTTTAAAAAAAAAAAAACGAAAAAAAACAAAAAAACCAAAATTAACCAAAAAAAAAAAAAAAAAAAAAACCTTTAAAAAAAAATTTAAAAAAAACCAAAATTAAAAAAAAAACCCAAAAAACAAAATTTAAAAACAAAATTTAAAAAAAAAAAACCCCAAAAAAAAAATTTAAAAATTTAAAAACAAAAACACTAAATTTAAAACCTTAATTACCACCCAAAAAACCCTAAATTTAAACACCCCAAAAAAAAAATACAAATTTTAACAAATTTTTTTTCCATAAAAAAAACAAATTTAAAAAATAAAAAAAAATTTCAAAAAACCAAAAAAACCCAAAAAATAAACCCCAAAAAACTTAAAAACCCAAAAAAAAATTTAAATTTTAAAAAAACCACACAAACCTTAAAAAACCAACAAACCAAAAAAAAAAAATTAAAAAAACAAATTTTTTCCCAATTTAAAAATTATAAAACATACAAAAAATTTTTAAAAACCCAAAAACCAACCTTTTTTAAATTTTGCCGGGCCGAGGAAAAAAAAACCTTATTTTCGGAACAATTTTCATATTTCCGCCCCTTTTTAGATTTTTTTTCTTTAAATTTTTTTACAAAAATTTTTTGCAGAACAAAAAAATTTTTGAGGGGGTTTTTTGGTAGGGGGAAAAATGTTTCTAAATGGTTTTTCGTTAATTTTTTTGATTCGACCCCCCCAATGGGAACCAGATAAATAATTTTCAACCAAAAGCCTCAAAAAATATGCCCGGGTTTTGCAAGGGAAAAAAAAAATTTAAAAATTTTTGTTCGAAAAATTTAAAACAATTCCACCTTTTTTAAAAAAGGGGGGTTTTTGGGGGAAAAATTTTAAAAATTTGGAAAATTTAATCAAATTAAAATGGGTTAAAATTTAATTTTTATGGCACCATGGAAAAATGCCAAAGATTTGGAAAGATAATAATTTCCCGGTGTTCATTTTTTAATTTTTATGCCCCCTGGCTGGAAGGGGGAATTGGTTTTAATTTTTAAGGAAATTTTTCGCAGCCCCGGTTATTATTGTTCCCAAAATTTTTCCCAAAACCCCCAAAAAAAAGGGAATAAACGACTTTGGGCGGTTTTAATTTTGCCTTTTTTAAGAAAACCTAAAAAATTTACAAATTTTAACCCAATCTTTTTAAAAATTGGGGGACCCTTTTCCTAAAAACAATATAACCAAGGGGCGTTTTTTGGGAAACCCCTTCCCAAAGGGGAACCCCAAAATTTATGACTAAAGGGGAAATTTTAAACTTTTTTTTTTTGTTTAAAAGGGTATTTTGGGAAAAAGATTCCAGGTTCCCAAAAAAAAGGGCCTTTAAAAAGAAAATTTTTAAATTTAAATTTAAATATTTGCTTCTGAGAACTCAACGTTTAACAACATAAAAAATTTCCCCCCGGTTTTGTTTTTTTTCTTTATTTTATTAAAGGTTTTTAAAAATTTGGTATTTAAAAAATTTTAACCCCGTGTTGTAAAACTGAAAATAAAAGGCCCAATTTTTTAAATTCACACTAAAAAAAATTTTTTTCCCAAGGTTTCCCTTTCCTTAATCCAAAAAAGGGGTTTGTCCCCCGGCCCCCCGGGGCCCCCGGTTAAAGCCCAAGGGGAAAAACCCGAGTTTGAAAACTTGTTACAACATAAAATCTCGCCAAAAAATTTGTTCCAAAATTTTGACTTAAGGGGAGTAAACCCTTTAAAAGTCCCAAAATTTTTTGCAGGAAAAAAAATGCCAAACTTTGAAAATTTGACGGCTGAAAATTAAAATTTTCCCCCGTTACCCGGGGGAAGGGGCCCCACCTTGAAACCAAGGTCCCTATCTTTTGTATTCCTGCTGGGGTTTTTTAATTTGCCCCTTTTAAAAAAATGGGGGTCCCGCGTTCCCTGAGAAGGACAACAAATTTTTAACAACTGACGGTACGGGGCGGCACCCCAAAGGGACCCTTTCCCCCTTCGCGCTTTTAAAAATAATTAATTTTAAAAAAAACCCCCGGAATTTAAGAAACAAAGCTGACGAAAAATTTTTGGCGATAAAATTTCCTAAATTTTGAAAAATACCACTTTTGATTTTTATTAAACTGTTTAAAAAACCCCCAGTTATTCCTTAGGTCAAAAGCTTTTAAAAAACCCTTTCCCCCAAGAGAAATCACACCATGGGAAAAAAAAAACCAAAAGGAAACCGCATAAAACCCCCGGTCAGCCCCGGGGAAAAAACTCCCCCCCCCGGGCCCGATCCCCGGGGGTTTTAAAAAAAGGCGTTCGTTCCCCTTCCCCGTTTTTGGAAAAGAGGTTTTGGGAAATTAAAGGAAAAAGGGTTAACGGGGGTTTTCCCTTTGGGCAGGCCTTTAAAAGTGGGGAAATATTGGGGCCCCAAAAAAATGTGGAAGCCCATATTTGGGGAAAGGGGAAGGGGTTAAAAACGACGTTTCCTTTTGGCGGGTTTGGTAAAAAATGTTTAAAAAAAACCAATATTTTTAAATTTTAAACCTTTTTGTTTTTTTTAATTCTTTAGCCCAGGAATTTTTGACCCGGAAAAAAAAACTAAAAATAAAAGGTAAAGTTTTTGTTAAAATTTTTAAAACCCATGTGGAACCCCGGTTAAAAAATAAATTTCCCATATTTTAACCGGTTTATAAAATTTTTAAATTTTTCCTTTCCCCAAACTTTCTTTGTTCTTAAAACCAACTGAAAAAACTGTTGTTTTTGTTAAGATAAAAGTTAAATTCTCTTAAAGGGTTTCAAAAAAAAAAGGGTTTTTCAAAAAAACGAACCAAAACTATTTAATTAAAGCGCCGTTTCAATTTGGGCCCTAAAGCCCTGGAATTTTTGGGATAATCAATACCCTGGGCCCAAATTTTCCATTTCCAACCAAGGAAGCCAAAGGAAGGCAAAATTTCCCCCCCCGTTTTGGGCCAAAATTAAAATTTTTTGGTTTTCCATAAAAGGATTAAAAAGTTCAAATTAAAAACCCGGCCAAAATTTTTGGGTTGTAGCGCCCGAAAATTCAAAATTTAAGGAAAAACCCAAAAATTTCCCCAAAACCTTTTTCCCATTTATTTTATGGAACCAGAAATTTGGAAAAAAATGTTTTTTTCCAAAAAGTTTTTTTCTTAAAAATATGGAGCCACCAACGAAATATTTTTAACTTTGGGAAAAACCCCAAGTTGAAATAAAACCTTTAGAAGGTGACCGCCCATTTCTCCCAAAAATCAGCTCTTTTTTTAAAATTTTTAGGGGTTTTTAAGAAAATTTTTCCAAAAGGGTTCATGAAATATTTGGGGCACAAAAACTCATATGGCGGACATCTGTCTGTTACGTCAAAATAGAGATAACTGTCTCATTTCTCTGAAATAAGGTATACAAAAAGAATGAGATGTGTTTAGGATAATATTAATATATAAGATGAAACGCTTTTAACCGGAATATTTGCTATTTGCAATTAAAGACATGTACTCTAGCCTTTTAAGCGTATTGCTTCGTCTCCATCCAATAGAGATTTTCGGGGATAATCGTATGATGACGTCAGAGTGGAAACCGTAACTACTTGACCATCTCGGGCAAGCTCGGAATGGAAGGACCGTGAGTAACGGAATGTATTAAGTTTTCAATGAGTTCAGTCCTAGATTAAAATGAAGCTCGGACTACGACTTAAAATGATTCCTGTTGATTCCTGTTGAAAGCAGCGTTTACTTAACCAGAGCAGCACCTGACTTAACAAAGGGGTAAAAACCTAAGCGATAACCAAACAGTTGTGTATTCCTACGCGCCATGAAAATGTCAATAGCTGTAAGGATTAATACGCCGATCTAAAAATAATTCATCATCTATTTATCTTATTTATTTGTCATGTAGGCGACTATTCTGCATTTGGAATACATAAATGTTCGTTTACTTGTCAAAGATTTTGCTTTTTTTAACTTAATAATACATGTAGTTCCTACCAATCGTAAGTATTCGGCTATATCCGGTGGTGCTCGGATACAAGGCTCGTATGTTTGTGTAGGAATAAACCGATGAGATATTTGAGTGACTAACAACGCAAACAACATATATAGTTCCCAAAACCTATCATTTTGTCGTCTGTTTTTAGAATTTTAGATTGAACGAGACAATTTGTTTACATAAACGATTGTTACAGTCGATTTATTTCCATATTGGATGCATTTCAAACCAGAATATAATTATGTCATGAAAGTGTTAAAGCCTACACCGCAAGTCAGTGGCGGGCTGTAATTGTAAACCATCAATATGGCGGCAACTGTTTCCGAGTCTATCGTCGTAAATAATGGGAAGAGTGTTCCGAATGAGCTTGTACCGGAACTATTTTCTTTATGCGGAATGCTAGGAAGAATGAGTCGTTTCGGATATTTAATTAGTGAATTTAAAATTTAGGGACTTATAAAAAGGGGGGAAAATGAATGTGAATAAACAAAATAAATCGAATATATTGTTTGTGTGTTTATCCAAATCGACTCGTAAACTCAGTGAAGCTCGCCCTGTTTAGTTGTTTTAGCCTCACCGGAAAGACTCTCTCCATTTCGGCACAAATCATATATTCTCTAGGTATCGTATATTAATTGTGAAAATAATTTCATTATTGCATTAAGTTGTGGGCATTTATAAATTTGCAGTCTTTGTCTAATAAAAGTGTAATGTGATATTTTCACGTTATAATTTTGGGCAGATCTACTCAAGAACATTGAAATAATACATTTAAAGATATTGCTTTACATTTATTTATACATACATTCATACATTACGGGCATGAATGAACACATATTTTCATCTTCGGCTGTCCACAACCTATAAGAAGGACTAATTTTGTAATAGTTCCCAAAATTTTATTGTTATTGAACAGTCAAATTTCAGTTGGAAAATAAGCAGGCAACAAGATAACATTTCTGCACGAGTTAAAATCAAGTTGAGTGTGATCGGAGTTTTTTTATTGCTGGTGATATGTGACCTAGTCAGATGCTGCCTGGGTTGTGTTCTTCCTTCTCTACAACACATCAATGTGGACAGCATACGACTCGTACCGGTAACGTCACACTAATCTACTTTAATCACTGCCAGCAAGCAATACACGTGACGATACGTAAACCGGTGTTGAAGTTAAATCTAACAATACTGTCATTATTTGCATGAAACATTCTTATCTGATTTTATTATTTACTTACCTAAATCATCATTGCAAGTGCTATCTGAATTAAATAAAACTAGACTGATATGAAATACTCGAATCTGAAATCAAAAGTGAAAAATAAATTCTCGTCAATCTCCTTGTCGAATATGTGGTGACTGTACTTAACAAGGGGAAGCAACTGCTGCGTACCATTGATACAGGGGTGCGTGTCACTTAACTTGGTATGAAAATAAGCTTCGTATACGTAAATTCACTGATATTTAAACAAGTATTATTCTTGTATTATTCGTGTGCGTGTGTGTGTGTGTGTGTTGATGTTTTTGTTGTTTTTGTTGTTGTTGTTGTTTTTGTTGTTGTTGTTGTTTTTTTGGGGGGGTCGAAAGGATATGTTTGTAAAATGCAGTGAAATGAGTTGTCTTTCACGGCCTATCATTTTGCAAATAAAACATTAAGACACTGTATAGGACAACAGACCTTTGATGTTTCTATTCAAGCTCTTCTTCTTTCTCTAAAGATTTTGTAATTTTTTTGCAGAAGTTCCATTGTTTTTAATGTAATACCAAACTACAAAATGCATTTAAATAAATCGGTTAAAAATGAAAATATAATTTTAATATATGTCTAACCTCTTGTTCGTTTGTCTTGCCAAAAGTATCAAAGGTCAGGGCCGAAAGACAGAACTGAACGTCAAATTTAGGGTAGTAATATATGAAGGACAAACACATTTCTTCCTGAGTGGAGAGCCCTCCCTGAAACACATGTGCAAGGTCACGTGATGTCATAACACATACATACCAGTTAAGATGATCCATCCGAGAAAATGAAACCAAATATTAAACGGATTGGTCATTACTGGTTGCAATCAGTACTAACTGGCGTGATTTTTTTCTCTGTCATGGTGTACTACCAGTTTTGCGGGGCGTGGATGTGTAAAATTTAAGCATACTAAATGATCCAATTATAGAACATGCAATCAATATATAAGACACACATAAATGCATTAAGAAATATTAGAGAATGATGCACAAAAATAACATTATTTTTTTTCTTTTTTTTTTATTTATTTATTTATTTATTTTTTATTTATTTTTTTCTATTTTTTATTTTTTTTTTTTTTTCATTTGAATTAGTTAAAAAGGGTTATTTGATTCGAGTTTCTTATTCTGTAATATTTCATTCGTTTGAAATCGTTTGATATCTTTTGTTGATACGTAGAAAGGAAAGCAGGATATACACTTTCAAATGTCTTCATGCAAAATCATGGTATCATTTTTTAACATAAAGACATCTTTTAATCTCTCATCATTCCAGTTTTTACCGACCTCTATTATATTGATATTTAAGTGAATACACATTATTTAGAAATCTCATCAATGTGACGTAAACACATGTTCACTTCCGAACCATGACAAGTTCAATAATTATATCCTGCTTTGACACTAAAACGAATCATTCATATGATTAAAAAGTACTTAGCACATTAGCACATTAGTACTTTCCTCTCGTCTAATCAGATGCCAGTATTTGTTCATAGTCACCGTGGACTATAACGCGTAGTCCACACTTTTGTAAAAGATCAATAAGTGTGGACAATGCCACCACATAACTCATACTTTTGTGACGATTTGTCACGCGTGGAGGAAAATACCATATGCTAAATAGGTTGGTTCATAGTTGCCTTTAACTACACGACAAAGTCACTCGGACTCCACCCTCGTGACTATATCGTGTAGTTAAAGGCAACTATGAACTAACCTATACATAATGACGGAAATAAAATCATAATAAAAAGGTACAAAACTACTCACAAATGAAGCACCGTTCCTCCCAGTTGAATCGTATACACAGTCCACTGACAAAGAGTCACCTATACAGTTTAAAGTTTTAAAAAAGATAGTGAAATAAACATATACTAGAGAATCGTTTGTTGATATTTACCAATATATCGTTTCAGAAAATGATAACAAAATATTGATGTTTTAATTAAAGCATAGAAGTATTTTAGATAATATTTAATTATATAAAAAATTAAGGTAAGTAATTTCAAGACAGAGATGCAAAATATAAAAAAGATCCGAAAATCATCAATACGACCTTTGTTGACGTAATCATTTCATTGGTGTAAATATATTTAGGATTACTACGTGAATAGCTTATACCATATTTATTTGGAATACAGGAGGAAAGATAAGGATAAACATAACAGATACTATACGTTTCTTTCAGAAATTCAGATAATTATCAAAAAACTAGTCTCCACATGACTGAACTACTGTTGGAGGCACACGTTTAACCCACCAATTTACCAAACAAAACACAAAACAAAACAAAACAAACAAACAAACAATTTTTTTGCAAATAATACACTTATACACGTACATGTTTGCTTTGCTTTATCGCAAAAAGAACTTGTCACATGAGAGAGATGAACTGCTGATTTTCTGTAATTTTGCGCAGTAGACAAACAAAAAGTGACACATTTTATCCTGACACCGGGTCGTCCAATCATCGAATTAGCCTCATATGTTGAGCGCCAAGTAAAGGGAACATACCAGTCCCATTTAAACGATTTTGGTATGTCACGGCCAGGAATCGAACCCATGGCCCCACACCCGTTTGCGACATGAATTTCTGTATTACTCAAGAATTTCTAATAACAGGCAAAATTCTACAATTCTAGCCTGAATATGTGGATATAATTTATCCACAATGTTATTCAGGGCGTATAAAAATATACACTATTGCGAGGCATATTATATAATTATATCGATACATGTACATGTATATTTTTGTGGATGTTATTTTCTCGTTTTTATGATTATTACTTGTAAGGTGTAATCACAAAAATATGATTTTGAATCAAGCCTACCACCAAAAATGATGTCAAAAAATCACAACTCACCGGCTTGACAGTAACTGCTTTAGGAAGCTGGCGTTTCTCCTGAAAGTTGAAGTCGTAGTTTTTATCGTCTATTATAGCCGGAAGTTCTACGTCACCTCTCACGTGCCTCGTTCTGATTTCTCTTCCAAGCAGATGCGCGTGTTGTAACAGCGCAAATATTTTTATTTCTGTCTGGTTGTTTTTGTTAAATCCCTGAAAAAAAAATACGTTGATCTGGCGCGTCAGAAATAAAATGTAAATATTGCTAATAATTTATAATAACTCACAATACGGACATTATTCAGATATATTAATTTCTGAATACAAAAACAGTAAGCTGACAGATGCTCATATTACCTTTAAATGCAAATGAGTATGTATTTTGACACGGATGAACATTCTACCAGGTACTAAAAATAATATGATGTGAAGTCGAGAATGAAAGTGTGCTTTATATATAACAAAACTTCAAATGCAAATACTAATGTCATATGAGGATATTACCCATATATTTTAGTTTTACCTCAATCCAAAAATCCAAAACTGATGTTTCTTTTTTTTTTTTTTTTTTTTTTTTTTTTGTTCGGCGTACCAATCAAGCCAACTTTTTGACCTTCATCACAGACTAAACAAAAGTTTACCGGTCCTGAATGATTACATATTATTATTTTGGTGAACCTGTGCAAAGTAGGTTACGTGACAATTTTGAGTTGCTTGTAAAAGCTACCAGATATTATTAGGAGTTTTTCCTGTTACTATTATAAACGAGCCTTTCAAAGCTGCAAAAATATAACTATTTCTTTTAGGTAATCCATCCATCATTAAATAATAATCATGATTCTTCAAATGTTTCAAAATTCTTCATTGCAGATGTAAGCATCCATTCCTTAGAGTTGTAGGCTCTTTTGCTCAAAGTCTATAAAGGCTTGCATTTACTATAAAATATCCACGATCACTTGATGGACCATGATCACAATTTATTGATGGCTGGATTATACTGGTCCGAATCCGAAATCCAGGAGATCCTTTTACAGTTTTTGCGTAACTAACTTTGTGTAGTATACGGTCTGACAATAAGTGCGTTTATTTCATATGAAGCTTAATCTTCTGTTCCAATCACTTGCAGTAAGTTGTTTGCATATAAGAGTTTATGTATATATTTTTTATATTTAGTAATTCCATCAAGGAAAAATATTACGAAATTTCTTGTTTCTGTTGACTTCAATAGGATTGATCAGGAAAATTTGCTTCAGTGACAAATATATTAAGGTATTAGAACCCTATTAGCCATCAATTCCATAAAATCCTTGCATATAACTGCACAATGTAAGCTTTTAAAATGTCAAATAATGGAAATCTTAAGGGCTAACTGACAAGTTTTATATAGTTACAGAAGTGTCTTTTATTACCTCCCCTTGATTTTTTTAATTAGTTATTTCCCTTTAAAACTAAAGAAGTGACTTTCTTCATTTTCCTACGGTGAAGTTCAGATTTCTTTATGATATTTGAAACAAAATCACATAATGCATCTTTCTATCAGGAGTTTTTCTCATAAATTAAATCAGTTTTGAATATTCACAGAAATTGGATATTTCCCATAGGCTTCCTTGTTAATTTCGATACAGATTATCTTAAAAAAAATCTTGAAAAAATCTTGGTGAATCATTTTCATTTTTGAATGTCTTCAAAGTGACAAAGTTTCATAAAAATATTACAATCCAAGATATGGAATATGGTTATTAAGTACCTAATACCTTAATTCTAAAATGTGATATAGAATTGATAATGATAATCTACCTTTTGCAAACACTCATCATGAAAGTAACCTCTTGACACAAAATACTTCTTGCCGGGCGGAATGACGTTGTGGCAGGAGTTTTCTTGTCCTGCAAGAAGTAAACCTGCCTCGATCGGTCGTTATATTGGAACGAGAGCTATACGTATTCCAGAGTTGTCAATGACCCCTGATCGTCTCGTGAGGGGTTATCGTAGTGCGTCTACATGATGTAGAACGAAGCATCGTCCGGACCGAAAACCGATGTCGTCCGGGAAATAGAAGGCTTATAATGAGAGCGTATACATGTATATCTCCAAGCATTAAGCATAAAATATACTTAAGGACTTTGGAAACGCACGCTTGTTGTTGTTGTTTTGTCTTCCACGAAAACGAAATACGAATGATTCCATCAAAAGTACATCATATATTTACTTTAATGTGTTGGTGTCTGGTGTCTAAATATTGTCTATGATTGTGTATGAATATAATTATATGGTAAGTGCTTTCGTTGTAAAAACACACACATCCAACGCATGCGTTTTCAAAGTCCTTAAATATAATACAGAACTATTTATTTATTTATCTATTTATTTATATTTTTATAATTTTAATTTAATCTAATTTTTAATTAGTTTTATTATTAAGTTTAGTTTAAAGTTAGTTAGTTCAGTTTCTTTTTTTAGTCATTAGAATTGTATTGCTTTAGAGATGTAGAACACAAAAAAACTTCTTGATCAGTCTTCTTTATTTCTATTAATAAAAAACTGAAATGTTAAATGAGACTTATTCAAAAAAAAGCATTAATTAATACTATAATACTTTTTTAGCATTTATTTCATTGTAAAATACATTTAAAAGGGGGAAATTTTAATGTATGTATGTATGTATGTATGTATGTATGTAACGTTTACAACATTAAAGCTCGGAAAGTACTCACAGTTACTCACGGAAATGTATATTTACTCGTACACACTCAAGGACTTTAAAAAAAGACTCACCTTGGGAAAAAAGTCGAATATTTTATTTCATGTTTTTCAAACGATATTAATTATTTAGATATTTCAGCAATAGACTAGCTTTATGTCCTCCATATACATGTACGAGTATTATCACTAAAGAAGGTGAGGTCAACCTGTGAAAAAAAGTGATTTATCGAAAGTTATATTTTGAGGTGTTCTTGAGTATATAATTAGTTAATAACAACTTATATGAAACGTACTAAGCATATATAACACATGTTTACCAGAAGCACTTTATCGTTCGAATCACAGGTATTGATTTTCCTCGTGAATTTCAGGAGTGTTCCAAAGTCGTTTTCCTCGCTGTGCAGAAGGAACCAATCTTGGGAAGAGTCTTTCACGGGTATCCGGTGTCCTGTCGCGTGACGGTCTTGGGAAAAAAAACAGTGTGTAATGTTTAATACGAAATTAAGATGCCGCTTGGAATGATGTCTGGATGTAAGACTAGACTAGACTATTTGAGTTTACCGTCGCTTCGACAGTATTTCAGTCATATAGCGACGTCCAGCTAATTACAGGTGGAGGAAGACCCCAAATGCACGGAGGCATCCGGGTAGAACCACCGACCTACCACAAGCCAGCTGGAAAGCTTCCTCACATGAAAATCCGAATGACCCTGCTGGGAGTCGAACCCCCGTCTGGATGTAAATGATACACTAGGCCCCTGCTGGGAGTCGAACCCACGCGGTGAGGGGCTGAGTGAGTGTTAAAGTCAGCGACTTTACCCTCTCGGCCACGGAGGCCCCCGTCTGGATGTAAATGATACACCAGGCCCCTGCTGGGAGTCGAACCCACGCGGTGAGGGGCTGAGTGAGTGTTAAAGTCAGCGACTTTACCCTCTCGGCCACGGAGGCCCCCGTCTGGATGTAAATGATACACTAGGCCCTTCAACGTTGACAATAATAATGGCACATTATAGTACACAACAATATTTTTGACATCATTTGCAATTATTTTAGTTATCATAAATCTAAGTTCCGTATTCAAGTAGTATATATCAATGGGTTGGGCAACTTTTGAGGCAGAGGCACTAAACGAAAGCACGCTATGACGTCATGAGTTAGGACAATGGCCTATTGTTTAGGGTATGACATAATCCCCGACCTCACTCCTTTAACGAGGTCACGTGACATTCTCGAAAAACCGCAATATTTATTTTTAATTGTCTGGAACCTTTTTAGGCTATGATAATCCCTTATCCACCCCTTAAACGAGGTCACGCGTCTATCATTTTCGAGGATAAGTAAACCGCAATATTGATTCTTTTATAATATCGTATTGTTATTCGGGACAATTAATCAACTACGTCATTCACCGCAAAAACGCGATTGAAACAATCAAACCGGACTGCAGCCCCTACCCACCCCTTAAACGAGGTCACGCGTCTATCATTTTCGAGGATAAGTAAACCGCAATATTGATTCTTTTATAATATCGTATTGTTATTCGGGACAATTAATCAACTACGTCATTCACCGCAAAAACGCGATTGAAACAATCAAACGGGCTGCAGCCCCTACCGCTCCCTTAAACGAGGTCACGCGACATTCTTAATAGACCGCAATATTTATTCTTTTATCATATCGTATTGTTATTCGGGACAATTAATCAACTACGTCATCGATTTCGCTATTGTCGCAGAAGCATTGAATGAGCGACGTTAAATAATGAGTATTGTCTCTTCGAATAATAACGTATTTACTGAACAATTAAACGACGCTATCCGGAATACCTCGCGCCGTATAACGGACACATTCCCACGCGTCGAGAGAAGATTCCTTCATCATTAATTAACGGTAACTGACCACTCAAACGTTCCCGTAAACATAATCTACACCCGTAACACCCGTATCGATCGGTTATTATCGGTTATTTTTACGAATCGCGGACTAAAGGAATGTAAACAACTATCTCACCCGTCCTCGGACGTATAACTCTGCGTTTACTAAACCGAACATTCGAAATCGCCTCTCTATACGTATTAATGCTCTTTTTTCTACCATTTCTGTCTTTCTCTACACATTTCCTCGTAATACGCGTGTCAATACGTATATTTTGACAATCGGTGTGAAACGATTTTCACCTTTTCATGTCTAAATTCTTTAATCACAACCAACACCCGCAGCGGTATTTGATCCACGGCGAGTTAATCCGGCTTAGTCTAGCGACGATAAACGGGTATTAGCGGTTTTTCATAAGGCGAGATAGTCGCTTTTTTGCATTTACCTACGCTACGTTTTTCACTTTCTCCGTGTAAATGATCGGGAAAGTTTATTTATTTATTTATTTATTTATTTATTTATTTATTTATTTTCATCCACGCATCATCGCTGATTATAGTTCTTTGTCTTTCGCTCTCTCTTTTTTTTTTAATATTTCCTTTTTAGTGTATACGCATTGTCACTAATTATATTTCTCTTTCTACAATATTATTCGTAGGATTTTACCGGTCTTTATTCTCTCATTAAGACTTCAATTCCAGTAAATAAGGTGGAACTTCGGGTGGTCTAGCGACGATAAACGGGTATTAGCGGTTTTTCATAAGGCGAGATAGTCGCTTTTTTGCATTTACCTACGCTACGTTTTTCACTTTCTCCGTGTAAATGATCGGGAAAGTTTATTTATTCATTTATTTATTTATTATTTATTTATTTTCATCCACGCATCATCGCTGATTATAGTTGTTTAACTTTCGCTCTCTCTTTCATAGCGTTTTTCTTTCATTTTTCTCCATCTTTCGCGTAATATTTCCTTTTTAGTGTATACGCATTGTCGCTAATTATATTTCTCTTTCTATGTCTTTCTCTTTTTTCTCTTTCTACAATAATATTCGTAGGATTTTACCGGTCTTTAATCTCTCATTAAGACTTCAATTCTAGTAAATAAGGTGGAACTTCGGGTGTAAAAATAAATAAATACAGCATTCGTGTGACGAACAAGTCCTAGCAATAAATATGAAAACAAACTTATCTTGTATTTTGATTTTATATGTAACCATGATGAGACTTTCATAAAGATTTATTAATAACACCTGTTGCGGCACTGAACCGCCGCGAGTTAATCCGGCTTAGTCTAGCGACGAAAAATGGGAGAGAGCGCTTTTTCATAAGGCGCGGTAATCGCTTTTTATTTATTTTTGTCAAACATACGTGGTCGAAGTAGTAGTAGTTGCTGTTGTTGATGATGATGATGTTTTTTTTTATGTTGATATTAATGCGTTTGAATAAATCGAGACTCTTAGGTGTTATCACAACGCTTCTTTACGTTTTGTTTTTTTGTAGTTGTTGTTTATGTAGTAGAGTATTTGTAGTAGCGGTAGTAGTAGTAGTAGTAGTAGTAGCAGCAGTAGTAGTAGTCACCCGTCCTCGGACGTATAACTCTGCGTTTACTAAACCGAACCTTTTAATCTCTCTATGCGTAGTTATGGTTTTGACAATCGGTGTGAAACGATTCTCACCTTTTTAGAATATGTCTAATCTCTATAATCACAATCAGCAGACATACCAGTAGCGGTATTTGATCCGCGGCGAGTTAATCCGGCTTAATCTAGCGACGATAAACGGGTATATGCGGTTTTTCATAAGGCGAGATAGTCGCTTTTGGCATTGTACGTTTTTCACTTTCTCCGTGTAAGTAATCGAGAAATTTATCATTTTATTTATTTATTTGTTTATTTGTTTATTAGTTTGTTTATTTATTTGTTTATGTTACATTGGTTAGTATTCGCTGTTTAACAAAGTATTAGTATATTGTTTTATTTATTTATTGTTTTATTTTTTTTTTTTTGTCAAACATACGTGTTATTTTTAAATGATGATATTATTAATACGATTGAATGAATCGGGACCTTGTACACTTGCTTTTACATAGTAGTAGTAGTAGTTGTTGTTGTTGTTTCTGTAGTAATGTTGATATAAATGCGTTGGAATAAATCGAGATTCTGAGGTGGTGTCACAACGCCTCTTTACATTTTGTTTTTGAAGTTTTTGTTTATGTAGAAGAGTATATGTAGTAGTAGTAGTAGTAGAAGTGGTGGTAGTAGTAGTAGTAGTATTAATGTTACGTACTAGAGGCAAAATTATCCAAGCATATGCACGCACACTTCTCCGTAAAAGCAATCGAGGCATTTATTTATTTATTTATTTATTTATTATTCAAGTAATTAATTTGAAATAAAAAAACAACTAGAAACCGGAGAGAGGAGCAGCAGTGACTAAGAACCATAACTCCACCTGGCCCAAGTTATAATTACCTTCCTTTTTTTTTTGGTTTTTAGTTTTCAATTTTAGTCGGGAGCATAACTTATAAACTATTTAAAGTATATAGACTGGAAACTTTAAATATAAATAAATTGTGAGATTGGGAAGTGTAATAACCAAAATCGTAACACTACCTTGATTAATTTTCTAATTATCTCCCCTTATTAAATGTTACAATGAATTTCTCTCCAGATAATAACTTATTTACTATCTACTTGAATAATTTTTTGTTGGGAGCAAAACTCATGAATAAAACATTTTAAGGACTAGAAACTTGAAACATAATATGATAGCAAGTTGAAGCAGTGCAGCTACTATTTTAAAATTATCTCCCTTTATTTTTCTATTGCATTCTCAGAAAGGGGTATAGTGTTTTCCGAACACATCTTGTTATGTTTATAATTTCATATCACTCACTCACTCACTCACTCACTCACTCACTCACTCACTCACTCACTCAATTACTCACTTACTCATTTACTCACTTACTGAACACATCTTGTTATGTTTATAATTTCATATCACTCACTCACTCACTCACTCACTCACTCACTTACTCATTTACTCACTTAATTACTCAATTACTCATTTACTCACTCACTTACTCAATTACTCAGTTACTCATTTACTCACTCATTTATTCACTCAGTTACTCACTCAGTTACTCATTTACTCACTCAATTACTCATTTACTCACTCAGTTACTCACTTACTCACTCTATTACTCACTTACTCACTTTGTTACTCATTTACTCACTCATTTACTCACTCAATTACTCATTTACTCATTTACTCATTTACTCACTCAATTACTCATTTACTCACTCATTACTCATTACTCACTCAGTTACTCATTTACTCACTCATTTACGCATTTACTCACTTTTTTACTCACTCAATTACTCATTTACTCACTCATTTCTACTCATCTCAACACTCATTCATACTACTTTACTCACCACTCCACCCTACATCACCACTCCACCTCCAACACCACTCAACACTACCTCCACCACCACCACCACCTCCACCAATCACCTACCACCCTCACTCACTCCTCCTCACTCACTCCTCCTCCTCCTCCTCCTCACTCCTCCTCCTCACTCCTCCTCCTCACTCCTCTCACTCCTCCTCCTCCTCCTCATCCTCCTCCTCACTCACTCCTCCTCACTCCTCTCACTCACTCACTCACTCATCCTCATCATCCTCCTCATATCAATCACTCACTCATCACTCACTCCCTCACTCATCACTCACTCCTGATTCCTCTTCCTCCTCACTCCTCATCACTCCTCGTGAGTGAAAAATAAGACGTGAGTGAGTGAGGAGGAAGAGGAATAAGGAGTGAGTGATGAGGAGTGAGTGAGTGAGGAGTGAGTGATGGATGAGGAGTGAGTGATTGATGAGGAGTTGGTTGAGGAGTGAGTGAGTGAGGAGGAGTGAGTGAGGGTGTAGGTGATTGGTGGAGGTGGTGGTGGTGGTGGAGGTAGTGTTGAGTGGTGTTGGAGGTGGAGTGGTGATGTAGGGTGGAGTGGTGGTGGTGGGTGGAGTGATGGTGGAGGGTGGAGGTGAGTGGTGGAGGTGAGTGTGAGTGAGTAAATGAGTAATTGAGTGAGTAAATGAGTGAGTAATTGAGTAACTGAGTGAGTAATTGAGTAAGTGAGTAAATGAGTGAGTAAGTGAGTGAGTGAGTAAATGAGTAATTGAGTGAGTAAAAAAGTGAGTAAATGCGTAAATGAGTGAGTAAGTGAGTGAGTAAATGAGTAATTGAGTGAGTAAATGAGTAACTGAGTGAGTAAATGAGTAATTGAATGAGTAAATGAGTAAGTGAGTGAGTAAATGAGTAAGTGAGTGAGTAAATGAGTAAATGAGTAATTGAGTGAGTAAATGAGTGAGTAAATGAGTAACAAAGTGAGTAAGTGAGTAATAGAGTGAGTAAGTGAGTAACTGAGTGAGTAAATGAGTAATTGAGTGAGTAAATGAGTAACTGAGTGAGTAACTGAGTGAATAAATGAGTGAGTAAATGAGTAACTGAGTAATTGAGTAAGTGAGTGAGTAAATGAGTATTTGAGTAATTAAGTGAGTAAATGAGTAAATGAGTGAGTAAGTGAGTAAATGAGTGAGTAATGAGTGAGTAAATGAGTAATGAGTAAGTGAGTAAATGAGTAAGTGAGTAATGAGTGAGTGAGTGAGTGAGTGAGTGAGTGAGTGAGTGAGTGAGTGAGTGATATGAAATTATAAACATAACAAGATGTGTTCGGAAAACACTATACCCCTTTCTGAGAATGCAATAGAAAAATAAAGGGAGATAATTTTAAAATAGTAGCTGCACTGCTTCAACTTGCTATCATATTATGTTTCAAGTTTCTAGTCCTTAAAATGTTTTATTCATGAGTTTTGCTCCCAACAAAAAATTATTCAAGTAGATAGTAAATAAGTTATTATCTGGAGAGAAATTCATTGTAACATTTAATAAGGGGAGATAATTAGAAAATTAATCAAGGTAGTGTTACGATTTTGGTTATTACACTTCCCAATCTCACAATTTATTTATATTTAAAGTTTCCAGTCTATATACTTTAAATAGTTTATAAGTTATGCTCCCGACTAAAATTGAAAACTAAAAACCAAAAAAAAAAGGAAGGTAATTATAACTTGGGCCAGGTGGAGTTATGGTTCTTAGTCACTGCTGCTCCTCTCTCCGGTTTCTAGTTGTTTTTTTATTTCAAATTAATTACTTGAATAATAAATAAATAAATAAATAAATAAATGCCTCGATTGCTTTTACGGAGAAGTGTGCGTGCATATGCTTGGATAATTTTGCCTCTAGTACGTAACATTAATACTACTACTACTACTACCACCACTTCTACTACTACTACTACTACATATACTCTTCTACATAAACAAAAACTTCAAAAACAAAATGTAAAGAGGCGTTGTGACACCACCTCAGAATCTCGATTTATTCCAACGCATTTATATCAACATTACTACAGAAACAACAACAACAACTACTACTACTACTATGAAGCAAGTGTACAAGGTCCCGATTCATTCAATCGTATTAATAATATCATCATTTCTATAACTACTAATACTTCTGTTAAACAGCGAATACATAACCAATGTAACATATGCGTTGCGTATTTGTTATAAATAAATAAATAAACAAATAAATAAACAAACTAATAAACAAATAAACAAATAAATAAATAAAATGATAAATTTCTCGATTACTTACACGGAGAAAGTGAAAAACGTACAATGCCAAAAGCGACTATCTCGCCTTATGAAAAACCGCATATACCCGTTTATCGTCGCTAGATTAAGCCGGATTAACTCGCCGCGGATCAAATACCGCTACTGGTATGTCTGCTGATTGTGATTATAGAGATTAGACATATTCTAAAAAGGTGAGAATCGTTTCACACCGATTGTCAAACCATAACTACGCATAGAGAGATTAAAAGGTTCGGTTTAGTAAACGCAGAGTTATACGTCCGAGGACGGGTGACTACTACTACTGCTGCTACTACTACTACTACTACTACTACCGCTACTACAAATACTCTACTACATAAACAACAACTACAAAAAAACAAAACGTAAAGAAGCGTTGTGATAACACCTAAGAGTCTCGATTTATTCAAACGCATTAATATCAACATAAAAAAAAACGTCATCATCATCAACAACAGCAACTACTACTACTTCGACCACGTATGTTTGACAAAAATAAATAAAAAGCGATTACCGCGCCTTATGAAAAAGCGCTCTCTCCCATTTTTCGTCGCTAGACTAAGCCGGATTAACTCGCGGCGGTTCAGTGCCGCAACAGGTGTTATTAATAAATCTTTATGAAAGTCTCATCATGGTTACATATAAAATCAAAATACAAGATAAGTTTGTTTTCATATTTATTGCTAGGACTTGTTCGTCACACGAATGCTGTATTTATTTATTTTTACACCCGAAGTTCCACCTTATTTACTAGAATTGAAGTCTTAATGAGAGATTAAAGACCGGTAAAATCCTACGAATATTATTGTAGAAAGAGAAAAAAAGAGAAAGACATAGAAAGAGAAATATAATTAGCGACAATGCGTATACACTAAAAAGGAAATATTACGCGAAAGATGGAGAAAAATGAAAGAAAAACGCTATGAAAGAGAGAGCGAAAGTTAAACAACTATAATCAGCGATGATGCGTGGATGAAAATAAATAAATAAATAAATAAATAAATGAATAAATAAACTTTCCCGATCATTTACACGGAGAAAGTGAAAAACGTAGCGTAGGTAAATGCAAAAAAGCGACTATCTCGCCTTATGAAAAACCGCTAATACCCGTTTATCGTCGCTAGACCACCCGAAGTTCCACCTTATTTACTGGAATTGAAGTCTTAATGAGAGAATAAAGACCGGTAAAATCCTACGAATAATATTGTAGAAAGAGAAATATAATTAGTGACAATGCGTATACACTAAAAAGGAAATATTACGCGAAAGATGGAGAAAAAATGAAAGAAAAATGCCATGAACGAGAGAGCGAAAGACAAAGAACTATAATCAGCGATGATGCGTGGATGAAAATAAATAAATAAATAAATAAATAAATAAATAAATAAATAAACTTTCCCGATCATTTACACGGAGAAAGTGAAAAACGTAGCGTAGGTAAATGCAAAAAAGCGACTATCTCGCCTTATGAAAAACCGCTAATACCCGTTTATCGTCGCTAGACTAAGCCGGATTAACTCGCCGTGGATCAAATACCGCTGCGGGTGTTGGTTGTGATTAAAGAATTTAGACATGAAAAGGTGAAAATCGTTTCACACCGATTGTCAAAATATACGTATTGACACGCGTATTACAGGAAATGTGTAGAGAAAGACAGAAATGGTAGAAAAAAGAGCATTAATACGTATAGAGAGGCGATTTCGAATGTTCGGTTTAGTAAACGCAGAGTTATACGTCCGAGGACGGGTGAGATAGTTGTTTACATTCCTTTAGTCCGCGATTCGTAAACCCTTAGGTCAATAACCGATAATAACCGATCGATACGGGTGTTACGGGTGTAGATTATGTTTACGGGAACGTTTGAGTGGTCAGTTACCGTTAATTAATGATGAAGGAATCTTCTCTCGACGCGTGGGAATGTGTCCGTTATACGGCGCGAGGTATTCCGGATAGCGTCGTTTAATTGTTCAGTAAATACGTTATTATTCGAAGAGACAATACTCATTATTTAACGTCGCTCATTCAATGCTTCTGCGACAATAGCGAAATCGATGACGTAGTTGATTAATTGTCCCGAATAACAATACGATATGATAAAAGAATAAATATTGCGGTCTATTAAGAATGTCGCGTGACCTCGTTTAAGGGAGCGGTAGATTGTTCATCGTTTTGCGGTGAATGACGTAGTTGATTAATTGTCCCGAATAACAATACGATATATAAAAGAATAAATATTGCGGTCTATTAAGAATGTCGCGTGACCTCGTTTAAGGGAGCGGTAGGGGCTGCAGTCCGGTTTGATTGTTTCAATCGCGTTTTTGCGGTGAATGACGTAGTTGATTAATTGTCCCGAATAACAATACGATATTATAAAAGAATCAATATTGCGGTTTACTTATCCTCGAAAATGATAGACGCGTGACCTCGTTTAAGGGGTGGATAAGGGATTATCATAGCCTAAACAATAGGTCATTGTCCTAATTGTTTAGGGAGACAATTAAAAATAAATATTGCGGTTTTTCGAGAATGTCACGTGACCTCGTTAAAGGAGTGAGGTCGGGGATTATGTCATACCCTAAACAATAGGCCATTGTCCTAACTCATGACGTCATAGCGTGCTTTCGTTTAGTGCCTCTGCCTCAAAAGTTGCCCAACCCATTGATATATACTACTTATTCAGGTTAAATGTACATTGTATAAAGGAAAATAAAACCAAAAATTGAAATCAAACAAAATAATTTAACAACAATTATAATGAGTGAAGCCGGATTTCAAGCAATTCTGTATCATTTAACCACCTGGCCAGTGCAATCCAACTAACGTTACAATTTATTTTGATAAACAACAGCAATTACAATAAACATTTCATTATAGAGCAATCTGCTCCAAGGGACACTCCAAAATATATGCTTCAGTAGAAGGGAAAAAAAAAGCAACAACATTACTATAGTTCATATGTCTAGTATTTTTGAAATAAAAGTTTGTTTTTTTTTTTGTTTTTTTTTTTTTTTCAAAACTTCTCTAAAGATTGGATGAAAGCCCCAAAAATGTCACTTACGTCAATATAGAGCTGTACCATCATCGGATACCCAGCCTATAATTTCGTCACTCGGGAACATGTTCCCATTGTCCGAGATACCGAAGCCTACCCATCCTGGAAATTAAATGATCGGATTAATCACGTATGCTTTATCATACGATTGAACTTATTTTCTTTTTGTTTTGAAGCAATAACTCCTGTTCGTATTTATCCAACGCACGTCAATTACTGAGATAGGCACTTATTTTTATTACTTTTTTTGGGGGGGGAAAAAGTTTATTGCAAAGCAGTATAGGTTGAATTGATAAAGTTTATTAAGCAGCTTTTGTAAATCAATTCTGTATAGGCGTTCAAGTCATTTTTGACGCCGGATGTCGCATGAGGATGACCAGACGACGTACACGAAATAGTCACAATAGCTCACATTGAGCACGTAGTATTCAGGTGAGCTTGAATATTTAATATATCCTTTCTAATCAAACCACCGTTACTGCTCTATTATCAATGTAAAACCCATACATTTTGCAAGTTGTGAATACACATACATGTATATTTGAAGATTATTATTCTCAAGTTTTAGATAATGCAGCAGTTATAATCACAATAAGGGAATATTACAGGTGTTTTATGTTTTGAACATACATTAGGGTGAAAACACAAACCTCGAGTTTTAAAATGAACTTCAAATGTGATATCCGTATCGTTAAAATTCCAAACGATATGTAGTTTCCCGCCGAGTCGAGTATGTCCGAGCAGACAGGGACGTGGGTACCACGCCTAAAAGACATATGAACGTATAAATTATACATGGTCCTTCAAATGCTTAAAAGACTTCAGTGCAGATGCAAGCATCCATTGACTCGGAGGTATAGGCGCTTTTGCCCAAAGGCTATACAGGCTTGCATTTACTATAAAATTCCCATGATCACTAGATGGACCATGATCACAATTTAATGATGGATGGGTTACCTTTATAAAAAAAAAAATGCATGATTTATCTGACTACAAGCTCGTTCTTTTATCCGAGTATTTCGAAATTAATTCTACTCAAGATCATGCGATATGTACTGACTAGGTTTATTGCAAAATGCTCTCGTAAGAGATAACACTGACAAAATGTAACCTGTGTGTAGTTTGATTATAATTGTGCACAATAGCTCTAATGATAGTTTTTTGATAGCTTATTTCGTAATATATGTAGGCCATAGGCCTATATGCATATATAAAAAACATGTCATTTGTGTACTAAACAAAGGTCAGTGGCAAGAGTAATAATACAATACATTTTAGCACCTGCACATTAAGCTTACATAATGCAAAAATATGTAGAACTTTACTCAAGCCTTTACCGGGAGTGGTACCTTTAAATTTTCCTCAAACGACAGTTTTCGGGGTCTCTCTTTTGTTTTGAGTTACAACGAAGGCCCCAGTTGTTGGGGGTTATTCAAATATTCGAATCTTGGTTCCGGGGCGTGGTGTGGGTCATGCATTCGACCTCGGGTCGAGAAATCGATGGTAAAATCTCCAGTCCTAAAGTCCTTATGAGCGTCCTGATACTTATAACTGATCAACTGTCTCTATACTTGTAACACAAAGCCAAGAAACATACCATTTATCCATGTTCCCGCCTCATGATGATACGTAAAAACGTAAGTAAACTCAACTCAAAACATTTATTGGCAAAAAAAAAAGTAATATGCATATCCATAGCCATAAACAATGGTCAACATAAATACGTACATGCGCGAAAAGTAATGGAAAAATCGTTTTCAACGAAAAGTCTAGAGAAATTTAGAATGGAAGAAATTTCATAGAGCTTGTTAACACATTTTTGTTGATTGTGTACATTAACATTTCTACAAAAGAAGAGAGAAAGTGTGTGTGTAATCACGTGATGGTATAATTTTACTCGCTGACTATAGTGTATTAGCACATGGCATTTTCCTCTCGTCCAATCAGGTGCTAGTATTTTTTCTTAGCACATGGCATTTTCCTCTCGTCCAATCAGATGCTGGTATTTGTTCATAGTCACCGTGGACTATAACGCGTAGTCCACACTTTTGTAAAAAGTCAGTAAGTGTGGACTATGCAACCACATTTTTGTGACGTTTTGTCGCTAAGTGGAGGAAAATACCATGTGCTAAATAGCTTAGTTCATAGTTGCCTTTAACTATACGACATAGACACTCGGGCTCCGCCCTCGTGACTATATCGTTTAGTTGAAGGCAACTCGGGCTCCGCCCTCGTGACTATATCGTGTAGTTGAAGGCAACTATGAACTAACCTATACTTGAAGTTTTTTTTATTGTTTCGTAGGACTGAGAATATGGATGTCCTAGATGTTAACTCTGCTGTCCTGTCGCTCTGTTTACACAAACATATAGGACGTCCACACTATTAAAAAGCATTTCGTCATCGTATGCTCGTCTGTCAGGCCCTTCACCCTCTTATACGCTCAGATAAGGACAAATATAGTTTATATATGGTGTTTACATTATTTACTTACACTTTCTTTTTTAAATTCTCTAAACCCCATTATATATCTCTCTTAAAGCCCTCTATAACTTGCGTTTTCATAGATAAAATATTAAAATTAAAACGCACCGCGTGAGCGCGTTTGCGCGCGCTTTGACCTGTTTTTTTTTTTTTGTTTTTTTTGTTTTTTTGTTGTTTTTTTCTTGTTTTTTTTTCTTTCTTTTTTTTTTTATTGCAAATTTACAAAGTGTGAGAGAAAGATGTGGGTTGCGTTAAAATCTGGAAATCAACCATATCACGCTCGACGTTCCTGTCAGTTTTCTGTCAGTCATTTTTGTTCCTTTTATTTTTGGGCATATGTTTTGCTAAAGTTTATATGAACCTCAATATTTACTCACCGTCTTCGTTGGCCTTGTGGTTTTAGCGTCCGCCTCGGGAGCGGGGATTCGTGGGTTCGACCCCTGGCCGCAACATACTGAAGTCCTAAATATGGAACTGGAATAGCTCCCTTGCTTGGCGCTCATCATATAAGGGTAGTTGCAGGACTGGTTGGCCCTGTGTCAGGATAATGTGACTGGGTGTGGTATCATTCCACATGTCTACGGTGAGATACTGCACTATATCTGTTTCAAGTAGACACAGTCCCCAAATGACTGACATACTATCGGTGGGACGTTATCACCCCCACCCCCCTTTCGCTCCAAAAAAAAAATCAATATATATTAACTCACCTGAGCACAACGGGTTCGATGTGCCCTATTTTGATTTCCCGCGTCAGTCGTTTGCCGTTACCCTTAATAAACAATGTGTATTAATGGTATCTCCTGTGATTTTTGCATATTCCTTTATCAAAGGTGTGAAAGGACTTGACTATTTGAGTTAACCGTTGCTTCAGCGGTATTTCAGTCATATAGCGACGTCCAGCTAATTACAGGTGGAGGAAAACCCCGAATGCACGGAGGTTATCCGGGTAGAACCACCGACATACTGCAAACCAGCTGGAAGGCTTCCTCACATGAAAATCCGAATGACCCTGCCGAGATTCGAACCCACGCGGTGAGGGGCTGAGTGAGTGTTAAAGTCGGAGAATTTACCCTCTCGGCCACGGAAGCCCCAGTTGTGAAAGGAAAGTTCATCAATACAGAATACAAGTTGCCATCATAACTAAAATAGATGTAAACATTGTTTTATGTATCTAGTGGTCAAAAATGAATATGAATGTATCATATTCCAATTTGTCAATTTGTACATTTTTAGGATATTTTACATTGTGTGTTAAATGACCAGTTGCATTGAAATTTTATTTTCCTGAATATAATAAACATGATGCAATTTAGGTTTAGTGAATCTGACTTTAATCTTGATCTTTATTACAGTGTATCCATTAGGCTTTACAAATGCACCCAACCACCATCTCTCTCTCTCTCTCTCTTTCTCTCTCTGAACGATAATACAACATGTTTTGAGTTATTTATTGATATTCTAAAATTACAAAATGATATTCAGCATAATTTAATTATTCTGATTCCAGCAACGTCTGGCCTTGAAATGTATAACGGTCAAATAGAATCTCGATTCTTCTTTAAAAAGTAGTTATTAAACACGCACAAAAAATTCAAAGTCGGAAAACTCAACATTCAATTAGTTGATTTTCCGCTCCACATATAGAAGTTTAACCGTCATATGTTCCACCAGAAATCCAGATATTCTTTTAGCTGAAGCACATTTTGGTTATCCATAAAAGTTGGCCCCACTTGAATCTCGTACCTCGGTTTGTATTCTATCATTTAAATGTAAGGATTAGCTAGGTTTAGGGTTGCTGTTTATGTGTTGTTGTTTTTTTTATTATTATTTTTTTGGGCTGAACTAGTGGCACGTTAAGTTTGAATTACATACAGTGGTTACCGTGGAAATGATACCTCAAATTTACACACCAATCGAGGTACAAACCGTACTAGTGAGGGATGGGCCACAGTTAGAATAACTCGTAAAGGTAGAAATTATACAAAACTTTTTGCGTGGGCACGTTTGTGTGTTATTTTGTCTACATGTGTGTCATTCAGATTAGGGGAATTACTGAAAGGAATAAATAAAACATTTATTTTCAAAGATACATATATGTGCAAAAATGTATATACAAGCAAACATATCAAAACTTTAACTTTCTTAAGCAGTTGCATTTCCGCAGGAGTTTGAAGTTCTATCAATAAATAAGTCATTTAGTAAAAAAAAAAAAAAAAAAAAAATAATGTGTCCCAGGACACAGATGTGTGCCCACAACCGCATTTTTTTTTATTTTTTTTATTTTTTTTATTTTTTTTTTGTTGAATGGTAGCATGTCAAGAACCTTTATCCAGTCTGACAAGGATTTCAAACTAAAGTTTACAGTGACCACGATCTTTGACATAGTGACCTCAAAATCGGGTAGGATTCATCTATTGGTCATAGCCAATATCCTTACCAGGTTTCACAAACCCAGGCCCTGCGGTCTCCAGTGAATGATCGGACAAGTTTTTGGGCAGAAGCAATGCTATATGCTACCCAGTTTTCAAGTTGGGGCATAAAAAATAAGCCTGTTTATAACAAGAGGGCCATGATGGCCCTGAATCGCTCACCTGATTATAATTGAGCAACATTTGTTGGATTTTTCATTATGAACCTACTTTTTGACCCCACATGACCCTCTTTCGAGCTTGTCCAAGATTTAATGGAAACAGACATTCCGACCAAGTTTCATGAAGATATGGCCAAAATGTGGCCTCTAGGGTGTTAACAAGGTTTTTCTAAGATTTGATCTCATGACCTACTTTTTGACCCAATTTCGATCCTGTCAAAGATTTTATGGAAACAAACATTCCGACTAAGTTTCATAAAGATTGGGCCAAATATGTGGCCTCCAGAGTGTGAACAAGGTTTTTCAAAGATTTGACCCCATGACCTACTTTTTGACCCCACAAATTCGAACTTGTTCAAGATTTTATGGAAACAAACATTCTGACCAAGTTTCATAAAGATGGGGCCAAAAATGTTGCCTCTAGAGTGTTAACAAGATTTTTCTAAGATTTGACCTCATGATCTACTTTTTGACCCCACATGACCCAAATTCAAACTTGTCCAAGATTTAATGGAAACAAACATTCTGACCAAGTTTCATTAGGATATGGCCAAAAATGTGGCCTCTAGAGTGTTAACAAGGTTTTACTAAGATTTGACCTCGTGACCTTCTTTTTGACCCCACATGACCCAAATTCGAACCCGTCAAAGATTTTATGGAGACAAACATTCTGACCAATTTTAATGAAGATTGACCTCAAAATAGGGCCTCTAGAGTGTTAACAAGCCAAATTGTTGACGACGCACGACGGACAAAGGGCGATCAGAAAAGCTCACCGTGAGCACGTTGTGGTCAGGTGAGCTAATATAAAAAAAAACACAATGAATACGTTCTTTTCGGCACCCAACACATGTTTAAGTTATAAGTTTTTCTTGATCGAGTGACTTGTCAGATTGTTTTTTCATTATTCCGTTCGTATATCCCTTGTGACGGGCGGTATTACATTATGACACTGGTCGTCCGTCCGTTCGTTAGAAATTTTGTGTCCGTTCTGTATCGTAAGAAGCACTGGAAGGATATTGAAGTAATTTGACAGAAATGTTAAGCATACAGAGAGGATGTGCAGAGCGTAGGTTTCGGATGTCTCGGTTAAAGGTCAAGGTCACATTTGAAAGTGACATCAGAATATTGTGTGTCCGCTCTGTATCTTAAGAACCACTGAAAGGGAATTGAAATTATTTGATAGAAATGTCAACCATACTGAGAGAATGTGCAGAGCATAGGTTTCGAATGTCTTTGAAGGTCAAGTTTACACTTGATAGTCAAATGTCATACTGTAATAATGTTAGAATAGTTGGAGTTCACTCTGTATCTTTAGAACCGATGGAAGGAAATTGTATTGATTTGATAGAAATGTCAACCATACAAAGAGGATGTGCAGAGTGTCGGTTTCGGATATCTTGGTTCAAGGTGAAGGTCACAATTGAAGATTGTTAGAATATTTTGTGTCCACTTTTTATCTTTGGAACCGCTGGAAAGAAATAGAAATTATTTGACAGAAATGTCAATCATTCTGAGAGGATGTGCAGAGCATAGGTTTCAGATTTCTTGGTTCAAGGTCAAGGTCACACTTGAAGGCCACATGTCATTCTGTTATAATAGTTTTTGTCTGAACTATTTGCCTACCGATCCCGGTGGCCGAGTGGTAAGAGCGTCCGCAACGGAATCGGGATGTTGTGGGTTCAATCACCGGCCGCAACATATCAAAGTCGTAAAAAAAATGGTACTAATATAGCTCCCTTGCTTAGCGCTGAGTATATAAGGATAGTTCAAGGACTGGTTGGTCCGGTGTCAGGATAATGTTATGCGTGTGGTATCATGTCACATGTCTACGGCGTGATATTGCAGTATGGCAGCCACTATATCTGGGGTTTTTCAAGTAGACATCGTCTCCAAATGACTGAAGTACTGTCGATTGGACGTTAAAACCAAAAACAACAAACTATTTGCCAGAAATGGCAACCATACTGAGATGAAGTGCGATCAAGTTTCGGCGTATTGGTCATGGTTACAATAAGAAGCAACATGTCATACTGATATAATGCGAAATATTTTGTTTTCGTGAAAATCCTCCTGTGTTCATTATTTTCAACAATAATTTAAATTTTTAAGCAAACTTCATTAACATCAAATTTGAAGAATTACTGAGGGAACAAGAAAGGTGTTGCGCGCAACACACGAGTCCCCTACCGATGAGGTGCATAATTTTCCGTTACCATACCAACCGGAATTTGGTGTGAGAAAAAAACAAGAGGACCATAAAGGCCCTGGATCGCTCACCTGAGTATAGGGTAACCCAAGGAGCATCTGGTCTTAAACATTATTGAAAATTGTCCAGTACTTTTGAAGGAGATGATTTTAAAGTTTTCTTCTTCTTTTTGTTTTCATTCCATTGTCATGGCAACCAGAGTTCTACATGGATCAAGTTTATTTTAGAAACTATTGTGAAGGCTCACCCAAGCATTATCCCTGCCAAGTTTAATCAAATTATGTCCAGCGGTTTCAGTGGATATGTCCTTCAAATATTTCTCTAAAGTGCTTAGATGAGCTAAAAAGGTAACGTGCAGAATCTCCATACTGCCATCTATTCATATACCAAGTTTCATAATACGTATTATCGTATTATCTTAAATTTTTAAATTACCGCGGGATCCAGATTTCCGGACATCCAGGCGGACGGCAAACCTGTAGTCCCCTCCGGTGTAAACACCGGTAGGGGACTAAAACATTTGTAAAGAATTACCCAAGAAACACTTGTGTCAAAAAATCTAAAATCTAAAATCTGGCCTGCAGTTTTGGAGAACATGTCTCTACAGTTTTCACTAAAAATATGAGGCAAATTGGTCTTGCCCCTGGCGGCAATTTTTTTTATTTTTTTTTATTTATTTATTCATTTTTTTACTAATAGGATAATTTTAGCATCTGGTAGTGGGTTACACATGGAACATATGTACTAAAATACTTTGAAATCTGGCCAGTAGTTTTAAAGGAGGTGATTTTTTAATTTTCCATTTTTTTTCTTTTCGTTGCCAAGGCAAGAAGAATTTTACATAGATTACACAGAAGTTTATTTTAGCAAATTTTGTGAAGTTTCACCCAATGATCATCCCTGTCAAGGTTAATCAAAGTCTGTTTAAAGGTGTCAGAGGAGATGTTGTTTAAAGTTTTCCATATACATAAACATATTAGGCAAATTAGCCCAGCCCTTGGCGGCCATGTCTTTTTACGAATCGGAATTATTTTAACAATCTTAATAAAGAGTTACCCAAGGAACATCTATACTAAAATATTTTGAAATATGGCCAGTAGTTTTGAAGGAGATGATTTTTAGTTTTCTATTTTTTTTACCCGGTTTTAAAGTTATCGCGGGATCCAGAATTCGCGGACGGACGGACAGAGGGACAGAGGGAATATAGTAACCTTCGTTGTACAATAAGGTAAACATTTCTTTCCAAAGATTGTATTGTATTGCATTGGGTTTACCGTCGCTGCGATAGTATTTTAATCATATAGCGACGTCCAGCTAATTACAGTTGGAGGAAGACCCGAGTACACAAGGTACCAGGTTAGAACCACCGACCTACCCACAAGCCAGCTGGAAGGCTTCCTCACATGAAAAATTCGACGTCCCTACCGGGATTCGAACCCACAGATAAATTTATGTGCAAAATATATATACAAGCAAACTTTACTTTTCTTAAACAGATGCATTTCCATATTTTACAGCAGACTGTTACATTACTTAACAACAATTATTTCAATTCTAAGCAATTTTCATTAAGCTCAACCATAAAAACAGAGCTGTCAGAGGACAGCACGCTCGACTATTCAAAATGCTTGTTGGTAAATCATATGAAATCTATTTCAATTCTTGCCCTTCACATACCTAACATAATAAAAGTCAAAAATGATATACCTTTGATAGTCTGATCCCCTTAATATTTTTATGATGTCTAAAATCAATCCCATGCCTAGTTACTGAGACATAAGCACAATAACACTGTGCATGCAAAATTTTAACCAAAAATCAAGTTAGAAATGGGCCATAATTGTATAAAATTCCTTAGTTTTCTGATGCCACTGAAGAATCCTTTAACTTTTAGTCAATTCCACAAGCAATTTCTGAGATATAAGCTGGATAGTTGTTGAATGCAAAAATTTAAACCAAAATTCTAAGTTAAGAGGGGGTCATAATTTTTAATATATTCCATCAAGTGTTATCTTCCTTTAAAGTATGATACCCTTAACATAATTAAAGATTGTTTCAAATCAATCCTATGCCTGGATACTGAGATATTAGCATGAAAGTAATTGCATGCAAAACTTGAACCAAAATTTTTGAAGTTAAAAAAAGGACCATAATTTGTAACATATTCTACCAAGAGTTATCTCCATGAAAGTAATATACCCCAACCATATTAAAGATGTTTCAAATCAATCCCATGCCTAGTATGAGTTTTAACTTTAAAGTACCTTCATGCAAACTTAACCAAAATTTTCTAAGTTTTTAAAAAGGGGGAATAATTTTGTAAACATTCCATGAAGAGTTTTCTACCATGAAAGTATGATACCCCTAAACATATTAAAGGATGTTTAAAATCAATCGATGTGGATACTGAGATATAAGCTGGGGGTATCTTGCATGCAAAACTTTAACCAATATATCTAAGTTAAAAAGGGGCCAAATTTGTTAATATATTCCATCAAGAAATTTCTACCTTTGGTTGTCTGATGCCCCTAAACATATCCAAAACTTTCAAGTCAATACCATGAAATAGTTATTGAGATACAAACTAGATAGTTGCTTGCACGCAAAACTTTAACCAAATTTTTCTATTGCATGGCAAAAAGTTAACCAAAATTTCCAAGTTAAAAAGGGGCCATAAATCATATTAAATTCAGTCAAGAGTTATCTACCGGGGTTTTTGATCCCCTGAACATATTTATAAACTTTAAGTCAATACCGTAAAATAGTTATTGAGATATAAGGTTGATAGTACCCTTTCACGCAAAATTTAACCAAAAACTGCAACCGCCCGACGCCGACCCAGGGTGTACAATAGCTCTCATATTCTTCGAATAGTCGAGCTAAAAATGCATGACACCAAATCAAGCGTTGCTAAGTGGTGGTGGGGTTACATGATGTTTTGTTGTTGTTTTTTTAGCCTTGTTAAACCAAGTAGACTAACACAAAACATATGTATGACTTTTATTCAACATGAATGTAATCAATTTTTTTTCTTTTTTTCAGTTGCAGTGTAGTTTTGGACAAAGATGTTTTTTAATACATTTTAAAACTCAAAACATTTCCTATGGAATTTGCATGTGTGTTAACAGGCGTACAAAACATACGGCAGTACATTACTATTGCTTTTCTCCGTTGTTTTTCATATGCCTGATGAGGGTCTGACTTCTTTAATAACATGCATACTCCCCCACTGGGATTAAATCGTATGTTTTTTCCCGGGTTTTGTAATCCGCATTGTGCGGTAAGATTTGGCTCCAAACGGAATCATAATTACCGCAGTACACTTGGGATGCCTTTCTACAGTATGATTCGCCATGTGACTCACAAGGTTGATTTCTTACGGCATTCAAAACTTCACACTCAGTGTACACTTAAATGGTTTTTCTCCTGTATGGTATTCGCATGTGACTGACAAGGTCGAAATCCTACGAAAAGCATACCCAACACGTACCTTGTGAGGTTTTTCTCCTATATGTTTTCCCCATGTATGAAAGAAGGTTTAAATTTTTACAACCCCACATATTCAAAATCAATACCCTTTAAGGGCTTTTTTTGTATGTATTCGCATGTGCTCGATCAAGTTTGCATTTTTACTACGAGGGCGAGTCAATAAAAACCAGCCTTACCATTTCGGGTTGGATCTCCCTCTTCTTTTTCAATATAAATTTCCCTCCAGGGTATGCACTTGGAAAGGTGTTCAAGGCCATCGCCCAGAAGTGAATAAGTCGGGTCCTTTCCAGGGAACCACTCCTCAACTGCCCCCACGACTTCTTCGCAGACCGGAAATGACGTCCACGTATACCCTTTTTTTCAAATTTGGAAAAAAGGAAGAAGTCGCTAGGAGCCAGGTCTGGGAGTAGGGCAGGGTGCGGTAAATTTAATTATACCAATTTCGTTTCCACTCTCCACTGCAACTTTACAAGTGTGGACTCTTGCATTGTCTGTTGCAGCAAAACACCTTTGGGAGTTACCACGGCGTTTTCTCGGGGTGGGGGTTCCTCGCTGGTCTAGCAAGTTTGCATAGTATGCTCCGGTTATTGTCCCTTCTACTTCTCTTGGGTAAAATGCCCAAACAAAAAAAGCCCTTTGTGTCCCAAAATTCTGTGGCCTTTACTTTCCCAGCAGAGGTTGAGTCTTGAACTTTTTTGGCCTTTGGGATCCCGGCCCTAGCACTAACGACTCTGGACTTTATTTTCCGGTTCATAAAATGCACCCAAATCTCATCCACAAATAGACGCAAAAGGAATTCACTTTTGACTCAAAGTTTTAACGCACTGCATACTGATGCTCTCGTTGCCTTTGCTCATTGCTAAGGGGATTTTGGGACCCAAAGGGCTGTAAGCTAAACGTCATGCAAGACTGTTGAAACGGTCCATGTGAAATGCCTAATGCCTGTGCTATTTCTTCAACCTGACTTCGCCATCTGTGTATACCAGATCTCTGACTTTTTATTACACATTTCTTTGTGGTGGCATCAACTGGGCGTCCAGACCTGGCTTCATCTTCTAAAGACGTTCTATCGCGGGTTTTAAAATCCCCAACCCAGATTTTTTAAATTGAGAAAAGATGGTGCAGAAGACCCTAACCCTCAACCCTTTTCAGCTGTATGTCCTTACCAGTTTTACCTTTTAAATGCAAGTACCGAATTACAGCACGGTACCCACTTTTGATGAAAAGCTTGCTTTTAAATCATGCCATGTTTGCATTCAATATCTGACAAACAAATGCCTTAAAGGGATAGTTTTGTATATAGGTATAGTGCATGTATTGAAAACAATGCTTTAAAATGGGAAAGTCTCGGTTGATCGGAGTGGCAAGGCTGGTTATTTCTAGCAAATTCACAAAGTTACACTTGTGTTGCTTTCTTCTTGTTTTGTTTCTTTCCCATTGCCATATCAAATTAGTAATTACAAAATCCATTTTGAAGTATTATGTGATGATTTTCTGGAATTTTTGTTGACATATAGTACTCTTTAACTTTGATTCCCGTTCTGATTTTATACTAGTATTTTTTCTTTCCTGAACACTGCTGCCTTTTTTCAATGAAGTGGGCATACCACAAGCATTTTACACAGAGGCACATGTTGGCTTTCTTTTGTGGGGATTAATATTGACTTCTAAAGTTGAATTTTAATTTAAATGTATATTCACACCCAATACGAGAGGTGATTCACGAATTTTGAAAAAACTTTGTAACGCGTATAATTTTAAACTGAAATGATTTTATTGTAAAAAAAATGCTCAATATGTGATCCATGCAGTTGTACATGAGTCTCATCGTATTGGGATGACTGCAAGGTTTTATTTTAACTGTTGGATCTATTTTTCCATTCATCCTTTTTAAAGCTCGTTTAAGACCTGCCAAAGTGTAATTTTATTTTTTTTTTAAAAATTTTGTTTTAAAAAAACCCAAAAAAAAAAAACTATTGGTGCTGCATCAAGACTTTTGGGACCCCTTTTCGGGGTTTTTATTTTTGGGGATTGGGGTTTCCGCGCTGCGATAGTTTTTCAACATAAAAGCGCGTCGTAATTACAGGTGGGGAAGACCCCGATACCGAGGTACCCGGGTAGAACCACCCCTCCGCAAGCCATTTCAGCGTTAAAAATTTGATTTTTTGGGGGGCAAGTTGCAAGTGGGTGTTTGAGGTTGACTGGATGCACTTTCCGGGGGGAAACCAGTCTTTATTTGGGGCCGGAAAATTCGGGGAAAATCTTTTTGACAAAAGGTTCAGAACTTTTTTGAAGAAGTTTAAAATTTATTTCATTTACAATATGGGATATCCGTTTTACCGGGGAAACTTACCCCGGGGCCCAAGGAAAGAATCCGGAGAAACGAATCACTTTTTCAAATTTAAATTTTTTAAAAAACATGTACCCTTTACGGTTAACAAACCCGACGTCGGGGGTGACAAATTTTTCCCTGATTTTTTATTTAAACCCCAAATACAGAAAAAAAGAACCCCTCGTCTTTTTTAAATTTATTTCTTTTAAAATTAAAAAATTTGCATTTCTTGCAAATTACATTGCAGTACACTTTAAATAATTCGGTTTTTTTGCCTGAGATACACCAAAAAGTTTGCCTCTCTTTTTGGGTTGGAGGTTTCCCTTTTTAAAAAAAATGGGGGGCCCTTTAGAAGAGTAATCAGTTGATTAGGGCACCTCAAAAATTCCCCGGGTTTCGGCTTTTTAGTTTTGGGGGTTTGAGTTTTTCCCATAAAAAGTTTTACTTTTATGTTTGTGGACAAAAAAAAAAAAACACCTCCCCCTTTTTGCCCTTTTTTTATGCTTCTTTTTGGAAATTTTCCCTTTTTTTTAAAAAAGGTATTCTATAAAAACCCTCAAAATTTTATCAATTTTAAAATCCCCCAAAATTTTGAAATCCAAAATGTGTAACAAATAGTGTAGTTTGCTACGTAAAATTTAAAAAACATGAAACTTTGCTAAAAGGGTTGCAGAAACAAAGCTAAAAAATTTTTCAAAATTGTGAATCCCTCTTTTATCTTTTTTTTTCCTTTTTTTTTCCCATGCTTGGGACCAATTTCATGTAAATTCTTTTGAAAATTCATGTGTCCTTAATACTAATCCCCTGAAAAATTTTCCCCCCTCTTGTATGTTTCAAAAAAAACATTTGAAAAAACTGAAAAAAAAATAAATTGAAGTTAATAACGCAAAGTAAGGGGGTGGTTTTCCTTTTAAAAGGTCCTTTTAAACGTAGGTCAAGGATTTGGGCTTGAAAAAGGGTTGGCCTGAATTTTTAAAAAAAACCCCCCCTATATAAAGTTAGTGTCCCATGTATTTGTTTCTTGTTGTTATTTTCTCTCTCTTTAAATATTCAGTTTTTTTTGTCCCCATTTAAAAAAATTTACTTTGAAAAAAAATTTTTTTAAAAATATGAATTAAGGAAGCCATATCTTTAATTTTGAGCTTTTGGGTTATGAATTTTTCATGGTAATTTAATAGTAAATGCAAAAGAGCCTATTTCTCAGTCAAGGATCTTTTTTTGAACTTAAGAAAATTAAAAAATTTTTAAAAAATTTATAACCAAATGATGACCAAAAAAAATTAAACTACTTTTTACAGGGGTTTTTTTTTTTAAACCAAAATACCAAAAAAAAAGTCCTACTGGTTTTTTTGTTTTTTTTTTTTATTTTTATTTTTTTGTTGAACATGGTGACTGAAAATCAAAAGGCAAGGTCTTTCGTTATGGTTTTTTTTCGGCCTTAAAAACTCAAAAAACGTAAAAAATTTTTTGAGGGCATATGGGTATAATTTGGGCTTTTAAAAGGGGCCCCCCTTATATTCAGTTTTTTGTGATCGGGGTTTTGGGCGTTAGTTCTGGGGAAAAAAACGAAAGGAGTTAACCCCAAACATTTAATGCTTTTAAATTAAAAAATTTTGATTTTTTTAAATTAGGGGGTGGGGAATTTTTGAAGAACGTCCCCTTCTTTCAAAGGTTTAAATCTTTAAAATTTTGGCCTAGGATTCATAAAGTTTTTTTGGGGAAAACAAAAAAAACATGAACTATTTTTTTTCCATTTTTCAGTATTCTAGGAAAGGGGTTAAAAAATAATCTTAAAATTTTTAAAAAAATCCATATAAAACATGTAAATTAGGGGAATTTAGGACCCCTTTAACGGTACCCAGTTTTTTTAAAAAATTTGGCATAAAAAAAAGAAGGCTTCATGGGTAAGAACAGCTTAACCCCCTTCAGGGGCAAAAAAAGGGACAATCAGAGAAGGTTCGAGGCGTATTTTTTTTGTCAAAAGAAAAAAAAAAACATGCTTAATTTTTGGCTTATATCACATTCAAGTATTGCCCAAAACTTAAAAACCAAAAAATCCAAGTTTTTCCGAACAACCCGTAAAAAAGCCACGAGAAAAGGGAATCCAGACAAAGGGCGGGGGGTCCACAAGCTAACCGGTTTTTGGGTTTTTTTTCCCTTGGACTTAGATGGTTTTAAAATCTCGACTGTTGTTGAACTGGAAAAATAGAATTAAAATTTTTTCATGCCTTTCATTGGGGCCTTTAGTTATTTATACCTAAAAAAACCCTTACAGATAGGTAAAATAAAAAAGAAAAGGAAAAAAATTTTTATTTTTAAAAAACTTTCTTACGATACCAAATTTTTTTTTACGTCCCCTTTTATGGTAAAAGCCCCTCCTTTTTTCCGTCCGTTAGCCATATCAATGTTTTTCAAAACTTAATAACTAATTTTTTGGGCTGTCTTCATATTTAGATGGGGAGATTGCGGGGGAAAAGGGTGATCCTTTGGGTTTTGAGGTATTACATCAAAGGCAATACTTAACATTTAGTGTTTAAAATTGCCCGAAAAAAAAAATTTTTAGAAGCAAAAGCATAGGTTTTTGGGGCGGGGGAGGGAAAAAACCCCCCCTTGTCGTTGAAGACCCCCATTGATTTGAAATCAAGGTCACAGTGACATTAAATATAAAAATCCTTGCCCGGGTTAATTTCCCTTGAGAATGAATAACCTAATTGTTTTAAAAATTTTTGGGTTTTTTCCATGGCGTTCACGATCTTTTTTTTAAACTTTGGGGTTTTATTAGGTCAAAATTCGGTAAAAGGGGGGGCATTTAAATAAAAAAAAAAATTTTTTTTTTTACTTAGAGAAAAACCCCATTCTGTAAAAATGGAGGGCTTTTCCCAGGGCCCCTTTTTTGGGGCACCAGGGTTTTTAGAAAAAAAAATTTTAAAGGAAAGGTCACAATGACACAAAGGGTTTTTTTTTTTATTTTTTAAAAAAGGGAAAAAAAACCCACGTTTGTTTGGGGCAAACAAAATTTGTTAAAATTTACATTTATTTTGTTTCTTTTTTTTTTGTTTTTTTTTTAAAATATATCATTTTTTTGTATTTAAATTTTAAATCTTTTCACAATTCTTTTTTTAGTGAACTAGGGTTTTATTTTTTTAGACTTATTTTTACAAATTTTCTTTAAATCCCCCCAGGGGAACTTCCCCCATGAAACCCACTGATGAATTTTTATTTCCCCTCCCGGGTTTCCCCCCGGGGTCCCCAAGGAAAATTGAAGCCTTTTTAAAAGGGGGTTTTCCCAAAAAAGTCATAAAATAATTTAAAATTATTTTCCACTATTGTTGTTTTGTTTTGCGCCAGCAATCAGGGGGTGATGTGGGGGTTTTCCCCGGCACAGGGAAAAGGGGGGGGGGGGGGGGAAGAGGGGTTTTTGTCAACCTTGATTGGGTATCAAAAATAGAATCTTTTAAAAAGCAATTTTACCAAAAATTTGGTTAATAAACATAGGGGTTGGCTCATTTTCAAATTTGGTTAAATTGGGGAAATTTTTAAAAAAAAAAAAAAAAAATGCAAATTCCCCTTTTTTAAAAGCTAGTTTTACTTCCTCCCCCAAAACAAACAAAATAACATTCAAAAAGCACAAAAAATGGGAAACTGTCCGAATTTTAAAAAAATTATTTACACCAAAAAAAGCTTTCCAAAAACAATTGCGATCAAAAGGGGTTTGGGCGACCCCATTGGGATTTTTTATTTTCATTCCCCTAACCAAATTCTGGTCTAACCGGAAGGCATTTTGGATATTGGAATAAATTTTTTGTACCCCGGGTTTTTTTTTAAAACCCAAGTAAAATTTTAAAAAGTTTCACTTTATTCTCCTTTCTGCAACTAGTTTGTCCCTGGAAATTTTTGGTTTTAAATATTTAAAAAAGGGTCATTTTTGGCCCTAGAATTTTTACGGATACCACAAATAAAAAAATTTAAACACTTGTTTTTTTTGGATAACCTTCAGTAGGACCTTTTTCCAAAATTTAAAACAACAAAATTTTTTTTTAAAAAAAAATTTTTACAAAAAAATAAGAAACCCCACCCTTTTACACCTTTTTTTTAAGGGTCTAAACCCGTACAACAATATTGGCCCCGAGGGGGTTTTATTAAATGCAAAACGGTTTTTTTCTATGATTGGTTTAGGTGAAAAAAAAACTTTTTATGTTGTTTTGGTGCAGATTGCCTTTCCATGAGCAAAAAAACAACACAAACAAGAGGGGGCCCTTGGCCCGATCACCCCCAGGGTACATAAGCTTTTTTTTAAAAAACCTTTTTTTTTTTTGCCCTTTTTTTTCCTCCCCAGCAAAACCGATTCAAATTTCAGTTTTTAAAAAAATTTTTAATAAGTCATCTGGGGCCTATTTTTGGGCCCCGAATTTATTTTAGGAAAAATGGAACATAGGTGGGGTGGGGCCCTTTTACCGAAAAAAATTTTTAAAATTTAAGAATTTCTAGAAAAATTTTAATTTTCTATATAAAAATATAATCCCCCAAGAGGGGTTTTTTTCAAGGGTCAAATTTATTTTTTAAAAATTTTTTGGGAGACTGTCAAATGGGGCCCTTGTGCTAAATTTAAAATTAAAAAATTTACCAAAAATTTATTAAAAAAAAAAGTTTGAAAATTTTTTTTGACGGTATTTGTACTATTATACATTAAAAAGATAAATACATAATAATAAAATATTAATTAGACGTTTGGGCCGCGTTTAAAAACAAATAAAAAAACGAGAAAGGGGGCACAATTTTCAAAAAATGTGCGTCCTCGGGCTAAAACAAATTTGATACAAAACCCCCCAAAAAAATGGTAAAGATTTATCACGGGGTTTAACGTTTTAATTTTATTTTGTTAAAATTCTTGGTTTTTTTTCCGGTGATAGCCCGGGGTTTAGGGCAGGCAAAGCTTTATTTTTCCAAAAATCATTTTAAATTCCTACTGCGACTGCGTTTATGCAAAAAAATACACACGAGTGTGAATTTCTCCAATCGACTGAAATAAAACACCGCGTGCATTTGATTGACTAAGCCAACATTCAATTTTTTATCAGCCCCCGCTTTCCAATTTTGACCGAGATCCCCCATTTTTTTAGTTAATGATAATCTTTTCATTGTTAAAAGACTATTTCGGCAAAAAATTAAAAAAAAAAAAATAATCAGATACAACCAAAAAAATTTTTTTGGGAAAATTTAAAAAGGGGGTCATTAAAAAGAGTAAATAAATCAGCCCCGGAAGAGCATTTGGCAAAAAAAATGGTTAAACGTTTAAAAAAAAAAAAAAAACAATGGATTTACCCCCCGACAAAAAAATTTGCTGTAAATTGGGGTTTTAGGTTTTTTTTTTAAGATTGAAAAAAAATCGGGATATTTTGGTACGGCCCCCATTTAATATAAAAAAAAAACATTTTTCCCCGACTTCCCTTTTTGCATTTTTTTTTTTGTATTTTTAATTAAAAACTTTTTTAAATTTTAAAAAAAAGGCAAATTTTTTAACCCAAACACCCAAAACAACAACAACAGGGGTTTTCGTGGTAATATCTTTTCAAAAACCTTTATTTTTTTAAAAAAATTTTTTTTATGTGTTTTTCGTATCATAAAATTAAATTTTTTAATGGGTTTTGTTTTTTTATCACAACAGGGGTGGGGACATTTGTAGAGTGAAAAGGCACAAAATACCTTTTTAAAAGGTTTCCCCCCAGAGAAATTTGGTAAGTTTTAGGAATTGTTTTCAATCTTTTTCAAATAAATATTTTAAATTTAAAAATTTTTTTTAAATTTACGTAAAAATAATTGTTTTTTTAAAAATTGACTTGACTTTTGAGTTTACCGTCGCTTCAAAAGTTTTTTATCATAAGGGGCGTCCACTTTAAAAAGGGGGGAAACCCCCAAAATCACGGAGGATCCGGGTAAACCCCGACAACGCTGGAAGGCTTCCCCCCATAAAAACCGGGGAAGACCCCGACGGTTTGAACCCCTCGGTGAGGGGCTGATAGTTTTAGCGCGCTTTTCCCTTTCGGCACGGGGCCCCCCCAAAAATGTGATCTTGAGGGGGGTATACAGGGAATTGAAGACCTAAAAGGCCAAAAAAAACAGATTTTAAGGTTTTCGTGCTGCATGGAAAATATTTGAAGAGCAAGTTTTTGAAAGTATAATGGAAATGGAAGATGCAGGCCCAATGAAAAAAAAATTTTTTTTGCTGACAAAGCATCTGGTAAAAATTAGGAAGGAGAAATTTTAAAAAGTAAGTCGAAAGTACCCATCCCCGTCGCTGACTTTCCCCAACCAAAAAAAACAAGAGGTTTTTCCCTTTTGCAGGTGACTGATTCAATTTTTGTTTTTAAGTACTGTATATATATTTTTTGCAAATTTTAAAAGGTTTTTCTTCTTAACGCATGGCAAATTTTTATTGAGTTTTAGTTTTAAAGTGTATTGAAAAATTTTAAAATTTTCGATATTATTTTTTGGGGGGGTCAAATAGTTTTTTTTGGATAGTTTTCGTGTGACGTACACTTAATAACTCGGGGGCCTGGAACATAAAAACAAGAGCTGTCAGGAGGAAACACGCTCGATATTAAAATGCTTGTTGGTAAATCAAAAAATCTATTTCAATTTTGCCCTTCATATACTGTACATTTTAAAATAATATCAAAAATGATATCCTTGTGCAATACCCCTTAAAAATTTTTAAAAAGTCTAAAAAAAATTTCCCTGCCTAGTTTGGACATTCACAAAATACTGTGCATGCAAAATTTTAACCAAAAAAACCAAAATTGAAAAGGGCCTATTTGCATAAAAAAATTTGTCAAAAAATTATCCTCCTTGTTTCTGACGCCCCCGAAACACTCCCAAAAATTTTTAGTCAATTCCCCAAGCAATTTCTGGATATAAGTGGGGGTAGCTTGAATGTAAAATTTAACCCCAAAATTCCCCAAATTTAAAAAAAGGGGGGAAAAAATTTTTAAAATTTTCCCCCCAAAAGCTACTACCTGAAGTATGAATCCCCAACATTTTAAAGATGTTTAAAATCAAAACCCGCCGGTACGGAAATTCATGAATAACTTTTTATGCAAAACTTTAAAAAAAAATTTTTAAAAATTTTAAAAAGGCAATAATTTGTAAAATATTTCCAAAGTTATCTACCATGAAAGTATGATACCCTAAACATATTAAAATGTTTAAATCAATCCCATGGGGTCTGGATATTAGCATGAAATATTTGCATCCCCAAAATTTAACCAAATTTTTTTTTTTTAAAAAGGGGGGGAAAATTTTAACATTTTAAAAAAAGGTTATTACCTAAAGTATGATACCCCAAAATTTTTAAAATTTTAAACAATCCTTTTGGACCGGGGTTTTTAAATGAAAGTACTTTTCATCAAAACTTAACCAAAATTTTTAAGTAAAAGGGGCCCCCAAAAATTTTTTAACATATTTATAAAGAGTTATCCCGAAGTAGGGTACCCCCTTAAAATTTAAAGGGGGTGTTTCAAACAATCCCGGGTGGATACTGAATAAAACATAAAAGTACCTTCATGCAAAACAAACCCAAAATTTCAAAATTAAAAAGGGGCAAAAAATTTGAAACATTTTTGCCCAAGGTTATCACCAGAAAGTAGGTATCCAAAAAATTTTAAAAATTTTTTCAAAAAAAACCCCTTAAAATTTGAGATATAGCATGAGGTATCTTCATGCAAACATTAAAACCAAAAAATTTTAAAGTTAAAAAGGGGGCAAATTTTTTTTTTTTTTTCCATCAAGGTTATTACCTTTTGTTTTTATCCCCCTTTTAAAAATCATAAACTTTCAACCCAAAAACCCCTGAAGGGTTTTTTTGGGATAAGGTTGATAGTTACTTGCATGCAAAATTTTTTAACCAAAAAAATGCAAGGGCCATGCCAGGGCGACTACAATACCTCTTTCTTTGAATAGTCGGCTAAAAGGAAAAAATTTTTATGAGCAATAATATGTGTTACATGGTTTTTTTTTTCCCTATCCTAGGAATTTCCTCTTTTAATTTTAAAGTTTTAGGTAAATTTCCTTGTAAATTTTTAAACAAGTTTCGGCAAGGGAAAAAAAAAAAAACAAAGGGGGGGTTTTTAAAAAAAAAAAGAGGCCCATGATTCCCTTAAAACCGTCCCTGAGTTTTTGGTTACCCAAAACATCTGTACCAATTTTTTTAAAACTGGCCGTAGTTTTTTGAAATGATTTTTAAATTTTCTTTTTTTTTTTTTTTTTTTTTTCCATGGCAAAAGAGTTTATGGATCGTTTTTTTTTTGCAATTTTGGAAGGTTGACCCAAGGGTCATTTCCGCCAAATTTAATCAAATTTTGTCCGTGGTTTCAGGGAAAGTTTTTTAAAGTTTTCCCCAATAATAAAGGGGAAAAAAGCCCCGCCCCCCGGGGGGCCTTTTTTTTTTCGGATCAAAAAATTTTAGCAACTTTGGTAGAGGTTGGGCCCCAAAAGGGAAATTGTACCAAATTTTTTTTAAATTTGGCCCTAGTTTTTTAGAAAAATTTTTAAAGTTTTATATTTTTCTTTTTTTGTTGCCATGGCAACCCCATTCTACATGGATCAAGTTTATTTGCAACTTTTTGAAGGTTGACCAAGGATCACCGCCAAGTTTAATCAAAAAATGTCCAGTGGTTTCAGAGGGATGTTGTTTAAAGGTTTTCTAAATTCTAAAGGCAAAAAAACCCCCCCCGGCGGGCCAGTTTTTTTACGGTGGAATAATTTTAGAACTTTGGGGGGGGGTTGACCAAAAACTCTGTACCCCAAATTTTTTTTTAAAAATTTGGGCCATTTTTTGAAGAAGATTTATTTTTAAAGTTTTTATTTTTTTTTTTTTTTGTTTTCCCCCGGCAACCAGGTTCTAAGGTCAAGTTTATTTTAAAAAACTTTTTGAAAAGGGTTACCCCAAAAACTCCCTGCCAAGTTTTAACAAAAATTTGTCCAGGGGGTTTTTGAGGAGATGTTGTTTAAAATTTTCCTAAAAACATAAAAGGAAAAAACCCCCCTTTGGGGCCATGTTTTTTTTGAATTTAAAAAATTTTGCAAAATTTTGGTAGAGGTTGGCCCCCCCGGAAAATCTGAAAAAATTTTTTTAAAATCTGGCCATTGTTTTGAAGAAGATGATTTTTAAATTTTTTTTTTTTTTTTTTTTTTGTTTCCATGGCAACCAGAGTTTACATGGATCAAGTTTTTTTTTACAAAATTTTTGAAAAGGGTTACCCCAAAGGAAAACCCTGCCAAGGGGTTTTAACAAAAATTCGTCCGGGTTTGGGGAGTTGTTTTTTTAAAAGGTTTTTTCCCTTTTTTTCAAAAGGAAATAACCCCGGCCCCCGGCGGCCTTTTTTTTAAAGATTTGGAATAATTTTAGCAACTTTGGTAGAGGTGGGGCCCCAAGGAAATCTGTACCAAAAATTTTTTTGAAAAACTGGCCCTGTTTTGGGAAAAAGGGTGATTTTTTTAAAGTTTTAAAAATTTTTTTTTTTTGTTGCCCCGGAACCAATTCTTCGGTCAAATTTTTTTAGCAACTTTTGGGGAAAGGGTTTACCGGATACCCTGCCAAGGTTTAATTCAAAATTCGTCCCCTGGTTTCAGGGAGATTCTTTAAAAAAAATTTTGGGGAAAGGACAACGGCACGCACGACCGGGGGGGCGAGGGGGGGACGGACGGGGCCACGAAGGGGCAAACCAAAAGCTAAAAAAAGGACCCGGTAAGTTTCGTTCCTGGAGATGCATTTCTCCTAATTGCAATCTGTCTATATATTAAGTTTAAAATTTAATAAACCTGTTCATTTTGTGTTAGTTGGGAAAAGAAAAAATAAACAAGGGAGATATCAAAAAAAAATCAGACCAGGCAGATATCAGTAACGGGACACGCATTTGTCCTAGTCACCTTCTTTCTATATTTAATTTTCAAGTAAATTCCCTTTTAATGTTTTCAACATTTTCAGGACAAGAAAATTACAATGACCAAAAACAATCAACCCCCCGTCCCAAGGTTACCCCCTATTTCCCCCAAAAATCATTTGATGGGGAAAAATTTAAATTCTTACCATAGAACTCAGAAGGAAGTTTTTTTGAAGAATGTGAATAAAATTTTTTTGGTTGCCAGGGAAACCCAGAGTTTACTGGATCTTTCTGCCAAATTTATCAATTTCTACCCGAGATTTCAGAGGAGATGTTTTTTAAACAAATTGATGATGAGCACAATGGCCCCGGGGTGATCACAATGCTCCCTTCAGCATGTTGTGTTCAGGTGAGTAAAAAGAAAAAAGTAAGTAACATGAGGTAAACCTGGGAAAAGTAAACCTCACTACAAAAACACTTGATAACAACCGAGGTAAAGACCCCCTCAGTGGAACAAAAAACTGTGTGGTGTGCTTGTTTTAAAAATGTTGTGCCCACTGAAATTTGTTCATGTAATTTTGTATGATTTATTTTACAAGAAACCAAATAAAAAAAATAAAACTTTTTTTTTTCAAACGAAAAACTATGTGAAAAAAATTTATATACAAGCAAATATAATTTTGGAATTTTACTTTCTTATGTGGTGTCATGAACTTTAACTTAACAAAAATTAATTTCAATTAAAGGCATCAATCCAAAAAAAAAACATGACTCAAACTAAATCTTATCAAGTTACAATTTTCTTCTTGAAAATGTATTTTACATTTTAGGCAAATTATAATTCGAAAATAAGAAAGTGTCAATCAAAAATAAATAGAAACACAAAAAAATTCAAATACCTGAAGAGAGAGAGATTTTCTTCATAAAAAAACATATTATATATTTTTAAAGGGTTAACCCCCTAATACCCAATTAACATCTTGTAACTTTGTCATTTGGAAAGACACCCAAAATTAAAAGAGCTGCCCGAAAGACAGCAGCTCGATATTCGGGTATTTGTAGTGAGCAATCCGTTGTATAAAGCGGTATTAAAATAATTTATGTGCCTCAATTTAGCAGCAGTTCTTTTTAATTCTCGAAAAACCAGGTATAATTCAAAAAAAAAAATTAAAGGGAAAAATTTATCTTTGATATGTTGGTTTTCTTGTTAAATAAAAAATTTTTTAAATTTAAAATAATTAATATAAATAGTTATTGATTAAAAAAAAAAAGTTTAATGCAATTTTTTAATTTTTTATAAGTATTTAAAAATTATTATTAACTTAATTAACTTTAATTAAATTTAAAAATTTTTTTTTAAAAATTTTGGGTTTTGCAGGTTTGGTTATGTCTGGGGGACTTTTGTGAAGTTAAAATCCAAAACACAATGGGTTACTGAGAATGACATTTTTTTAGTTCCAAAAACTTTAACCAAAAATGTTAATGCAAATTTTTAAGTTGAAAAAGGCCTAATTTTGGGAAAAATTCAATCAAGAGTTGTCCCCCTTGGTTCTCTAGGTTTGTTTTGTGCCTAGAAAAACTTGTGTGGATTTATTGCAATATCCTATGGTTTTTAGATATGACTGCCAACGACGCCGCCCACGCTGACGCCGACGCGGGGCGAGTAGAATAGCTCTCATATTTTCCGAATAGTAGAGCTAAAAAGGTTTTACCCGGGGGTTTTCCGGTTTTATTGCGTGGGGAGTAAAACTGTATTTAAGTTAACATAGACGCTATGGGAAATATATAAATTTTTGTGAATATGAAAAATGAATTTGATTTTCGAGGAAAACTCACGGTAGAAAGATGCTTATAGATTCTAATTTAAATTTCATGAACACATTAAAATTTACTGTAGGAAAATGGAGAAAAAAACTTTTTTTTAGATTTCAGGGTTGATAACCATGACAAAAAAATTATAAAGGGGAGGTAAAAAAAATTTTATCATATGTATATCTGTCATTTGACTTTAAGGTTTCCCTGGGTTTATTTTTAAAAGCTTAATTTGAAGTTAAATGTTCGGCTTTTATGGTTTATGTGATTACCTTCACAGAAAAGTGAATTAAGGGCATAAACCTTAAACCCTTAGATTTTTTCATTATATTTCTTCTATCAAATTTTACTTTGGAACAAATGGATGATATATGTTGTTGTTTTTTTCCATAATAATTCACTTTTTTTAAAATCGTTAACTAAATACAAGTCATGCACAATACAAAAGTAGATTTTTTTCCTTGAAATGTTATCTACCTTTTATTTTTTTCAGTATGCGTCATTTGTTGTGGAAAAGATTTTTCTCTCATATTGTTTAATTGTTTTTTTTCCTGTATGAATATGCATGTGTTAGCAGGTGGGATATCATTATGGGTTTTCTTCAGTATGTTTTTGATGTGCCCAAAAAGGTGTGGTCTCTTCCAGCACCCAAAAACACAGCAGTAATTTTATGGGTTTTTTCCAGTATTTTTTGATATGCCCGTGAGGTCTGATTCTTACAAATGATACTCACATCAGTACATGTTTTTGGTTTTTCCAATGTATCCCCAATGTGTGACAAGATTCGACTTCATCGACAAAATAAATTAAAACCAGTCACTTGTGGGCTTTTCTCCGTTGTATTGCATGTGTTGAAAGGTTGACTTTTTACAAATGCTTCACAAGTACAATTGAATGGTTTTTCTTGTATTATTCGCGTGCTTCCCAATTAATTTTTTATTATTGTATATCACACAGTAAACATTGAAGGGTTTTTTTTTTATCTTGATTTCTTTGATTTTTCTCCATATCTTAGACTTCTGTAATTAAAAAATCCTTATTAGATTAATGGATGGCCCTATCGGGGAATTTTTGATGCATATAGAACTCTTAACTTTGATTTCCTGTTGATCCATACACTTCTTTTTTTTCTCTTGAATAAAATTGCGCCTTTGTTCGTAAAAGTGAGCTTATTATCGTAAACTTTCTTTCACAGGGGAAAATGTGTAGGGTTTTTTTTAGTAATTAAGATTGGCTTTTTTTTTTCTTTAAACCCAAAGCATAATCAAGCAAACACTTGTATTTTTCCTTATATGTTCAATGTTTTGGGCCCAAGTTTTATGCAATGCAATCTATTAAATTCATTTTGAAAAAATTCATGATCCTAAAGTACTTCAACACACGTAAATTACTGTTTTGTATGTCAACGTGAATTGCACTGGAAGAATATGAAAAAAAAATTTGATTTTTTTGAGTGCAACAGAATTTATCTGATCTTGGAGGGTATATAAAATTATTAAACCTTCAGTCAACCTTGATGGAAAATAAGGCTAGCAATATAGTCAGCGAAATTTTTGACAAAATTTTTTGTTAAAATTTAAAGCATTGGGAGTTGGTCTTATTATAAAATTTTGGTTACATTAAAAATTTTAGAAAAAAAAAAAAACAGAAAATGCAAAGTTCCAATTTCAATAAGCATAGTTTATTACTCCCCTCACAACAGCAAACAAAAAAAACACCCAAGAAATGCACAATAAACTGGGTATGTACAGAAAAAGACTGTGGGTTCCCCCCCTTTGGGGGATTTTTTATTTTTATTACAAACGCAAATACTGGTTTAACTCGGGAACTGTCATGGTAGTTTGATAAAAGTTGTAGAAACTTTTTTCAAATGACGTAAAAAAAATAAGTTTCACTATTTACTCCTTTCTCGAACATAGTTGTGTCCAGGGAATATTTGGCAGAAAATATTTAAAAAGAGGGTATTTGGCCCTAAAATTCTCTCGAATTCAACAGCTTCAATAAAAAATTCAAATCACGATTTTACATGGTAAACCTTCAGTGCGACCAATTCACTTTGATACAACAAACCCAAAATTTCTATACAGACAAAATAAGAAAAATATCCAAACCCTCTCTACACCTTATTTTATAAGGGGGCTACAACTGTATGCAACATATAGGACATGAGGTAAATAAATGCAAATAGGATTTCATTCTAGCATTGGGTTTTAGGTGAAAAAACAACTTTTTTTTTTTGTTGGGGCAGATTGCTTTACACATGACAGAGTTCCAGATAAGTGGTATCAGCGTAAAATTTCCCAAAATTCCCAGAAA